>JAIEZT010000012.1:23368626-23860097 GCA_019594935.1 Periophthalmus modestus | reverse complement strand
GACACCTGCTTTCCCCTTCCCTCACTTGACGCCTCCCCTCACCTTCACCTCGTGACTGTGTTAGAATTAGAAGTTTTGGACAACAACATGGACATGAACTCCGTCGTTGTGTCCTTGGACAACACACTTAACTCACCTTGCTCTGAGTGTCTCCGTAACACGGTGTATGAACGTGTGTGTGAATGGGTGAGTGGTTCCTTGATGTAAAGCGCTTTGAGAGCCTTGAAGATAGAAAAGCGCTATACAAAAACGGCACCATTTAACATTTAATTGCAAGTTACAGTTTATTATGTTTGGGTTAAATATGTTCTTGCATGGTTCATAGTGTTACTCCAGGTTTGTACAGAGTTCCAATATGCATGTCCTTGTTTATGTTAGTGCTGTGTATATAGCGATTACTGCAAAGGCCTTTTGAGGAATCAGAACCAGGCTGTTTGAAGCGGTGCTGCCTTTAGACTCTCCTCACCTGTGGCTCCATGTCCCGGCGGGGGATGAATTCATACATACATTAATCAAACGCAAGTCCTATACAATCAACTCCTCATCAGCAAAGTGAGCCTGCAGAAACAAAGCCTCAGACACATAGTTATATTACTGTTACACTGGTACACTTAGAGATGTGTTCTGCCTATTATATAATCAGAGAAAAGGTCAAATATAATGTAGTCTCAGCAGCCTTTATACTTAACCATTTATGTGATACTCCCTGAGGTGGTAAGCATCTGTTGCCCTAGGGTTACTTGCAGTGATGTGTGGTAAAAAGTATAATTAAATAGTTTAGAATCATATCCAAATAATCTCGTTTTATCTTCACGTCTGTCTGTTTGAAGCATGGTTAAAGGTCACGTGTCCTTTAGTACACCCTACTGGTCACTGAGCACACTGCATCACTCGCAGTTTTGAACATCCCATTAACTTGCGCTGTTGTTCTGTGCTTTTACCAGCCCAAACAGTGCTGAATAAACCCACATAATAGATCCATCGGAATCGGACATCTAAGGCGATTTCCAGTGAGAGCGGGTGTGTGCAGCGGGAGGCAAAAAGAGCAGCGCCAACTTTCAACACAAGCGACTGAAATAACTCGCTTTTAACTTGTCGTTTCTACTGATTAGATGTAAGTTAGAAATACAGGCTGTCATTTAATCAAACATGAGCTAGTCTGAGGGTTAGTTTGTGTGAAAAGGAGGATCCGTTCGGACAAGTGGAGTGGAGCCACAGTCTGGTAGGAGGTAGGTAGTAGGTATATTACGTGTATGTGGAGGAACATGTGGCTATTCTGGTCCTGCTCCGCTTCAGGGAAATACAGGATGTTTCTTCAGGAAAGACGTGGTTTTGATTAGCATCTGTGACAGGTGAGTGTGGGCACTGTTCTAATGCAGAGCTGTGTTTAAGGGGAATGAGGCTGTATTATAAGTGCACCTGTCTTCCCGGCGCGCTATTGCTGTTAGCATCTCTTCATGAACGCACATTACACATCTGTAGAGCTGTCATATGTCACTCATGTGGTTTCTAGATGTATAATAATAATTGCATAGATAACATTAATATTACTAAAGGCTCAGCTACATAACTGAGGTGCAGGAAGATGACGAATCTGTGAAGAAACAAACCCTACTGACTACCTGTGTTTGTTGTTGGTACAAAGAATGTGCCAAAATGTCTCAGTATATATGCATTTAATGTCAGTAAAGTGGTACAAAATTGTTATCGACTAAATATTGATGTCCTTCAGAAGCCTGCTTGCCTGGTCACCACGCTCTACTGCTTTATAGAGATGATTGATGGGGTTGCTATAGAGATATCAAGATTATCGATAATCATGATTATACAGGACAAAAAATTTTAGAAGCAAATTTAGATACTTCAGTTCAATCGATATTTCTATAAATCCTAATTTGAAATGTAAAGTCGCCTGTTTAACTCGCTGCTTATGTGTCATTTACATTTGCCTAAACATTCAGAAGGTTTGATTTCATAAAGCGGGTGACATGTGAGAGGAAAGGTGATCTTTTAAGCACTGTTTGGTCATGTTTCTTGTCACTATAATCACCAAAATGATTCTCGTTCCTTCCTGTTATGACACATTTACATCCACTTATATTAGAGGTCTCCCATCCCAGTTGGCGTCCTAAATCAGATGGGATTGGGCATTAACAAGTAGGTATGACCACAACTGATAATGTGTGGAAATGTTTTCTCTCCATTTGACCCATCCTTCAAGGTCTTGGCAACTTAAAGCAGGAGCTGATTATAAAAATCTAGTTTATCCTAGAGTAACTGTGTGCTTTTCAGTCTTCTCATCATGTTGAGACTAACTCTGAATAGACTTGAATGCTGTGTTGTCCCATTTTCCAATCCTACTTCATTTAACTGTGTGCACATTTTCAAAGTGCTTCTCTTTAGACACACATAAAAGCCTATACCGCAACAACTGTATAAAACATGTTGTAATTATTCTCAATAGCAACCCGCTCAGGGTGAAAACACGGTACATGGCATCACAAGTGGCCTTCTTCACATTATGGACGTCTGGTTTTGAAAAGGATGTAGTGAAAGAAAGAGTGACATGCAATTGCAAATCTAACATGACTAGTTTTGTGTGAGTGTGAAAACCAGCGCTGAATAATGAATGTCCCTCCCTGTGTCTTTAATCTCCACTATGCCGTTCCTCTATCTGGCTGCAGAGCTAAGTGAAGGAGGCAGGAGACTATGGGCTTGTGCATAGAACATGTACAGCTGACATCAGGTGGTTACACAACAGTGGTTTGGACAGATTGAAGAAATGACCTATGAAGGGAAGAGTAAAGGCACTGTACTAGATTTTTACTGTCTTAAAAACATGAAAAACAGAACCAGTTAATTTTAAACAATTTAATTATTTTGTGATGAAAATCATTTATTCAAGTATTGATCTCATCTGCAGCTACACAAGTTACAGTCTGATTACATTTGGGGTTTTTTTTCCCCCCTTTCAAATTCTACAGTTCCCACTCGCCCCCCCATAGGCATATACACAGAGGAAAGAATAAATAAATAAAAAAAATAAAATAAATTAAAACAATAATACTGAAATACTAATATTACTACTACTACTACTACTACTACTAATAATAATAATAATAATAATAACAATAATCATAATAATAATAATCATAATAATAATAATAATAATAATAATAATAATAATAATAATAATAATAATATAAAATAATTCCATACAGTAATTGTAAATTTCCTCCATTATAAGACATCAGCAGAAATTGCTTTATACATATTCATTATGTACTATACATTAAAAAAAAAAAAAAGAAAAAGAACTGAGTGTACACATATTGAGTATCTTCTTTCGTGAATATACAGTATGACAAAAGCATTCAGATAACACAAAAACTGATAATATATTCAAATCTTGATTTTGGTCAGTAAGTTGAAGCAGCAGCAATTTTTTTTTGCTTTTGCTCCATGCATTCGAGCAGCAAAAAGCTCCAGCTGAGTGATTTCATGAAAAACAGAACTAGTTAATTTTAAACAGTTTAATTATTCCTCACTTACCTCATGCATTCCGAGCATCCTAATTATTCACCAAGATGAATTTGTAAGTGCTTTTCACAACTCCCAGACAGCAGTGGGGAGCTTTGCAGTGACTGTAACAACTGGCATTCTAGCGTGTGCTACCTGATTGTCAGATAATAAAACAGTTTATAATTAGATGCAGACTGTACACAGCGGACTTACTTTGAACTGAAGAGCTGCTTATACAATATATCTGTACTGGGGCAAGACACATTTTACTCACATATACAGGGAAAAATTTGGTGCAAAACATAATTACAATTTGAAGAGTGTACCTCATTTAAACTCCTCTGCGTTTTTAAACTTCACACACTCTAAGAGAATAATTCTTGTATTTTAAGTACTCAAGTTGGTTTCACTTTCTTTGCAGTAAATCACCTTTATAGCTACAGGGCACCAGCAAATTATGTCAATGCGTCCTCTTCTGGCATTTTCTATATTTGAGTCAAATATTTTCAAATTGTACATAATATGGGATTTTAAAGAGAGGTTATTATGCAAAATTTAGTTTTTGAAGCTTTTTGAAGCAAAACGATACACTACAACTTCACAAACCTGATGCAATGTGCAGTAGTCTCATTTGCGTAGTGCATGGTAATTGTAATGTGATAGCGCTTTGAAGTGGTAGTGACTTAGCACAGAGAGGAAAGGGAACGGGGACTCAGAGTGTTAAAAACGAAAAGTAAACTCATAAAACATGTTAATATATTGTTTTCAGTGAATATAGCATTTTCAAAACTATAAAAGGTAACATGTTGCGACAGTCCCCAGGGATATTTCTCGAGAGGTTGAGATTATAACAGCATTTCCAAATTCTGTGGGTCCAAAACTTGGTCCTTTTATAGTATTCACTTTAAAATGATGTAATGTGTTTTAATATAGATTTAATAAAGTGAGATAACCTCAGGAGTCATTATCAGGTAGCAGCTGCTCACTGCTCGCTCTCCTTTACCGTCTCCATGTGGCCTCAGTGACGTATCAGGCAAATCCAAACGGATGACTCTGACTTTAACAGGGAAAATTAATGTGAATTTTCTGCATTTTGAGCAGCCTGTGCATCAACACCACATGGCGCCATATGCTGCGTACACTGGAGCCAAGATTTAGGAAAAGACTGCAAGAAAGTCACCCTATATTTGTGCAAGCTAGGTTTACTCAAGCAAGCACAGTGCTACAAACTACAAACATTTAGACACAGAGCTAGCGACGGAGTTTACATGTGAAGTGTATGTCGCTCTTGATTACTATGTAACTTTTCTCAAAAGTCTGGCACCACCTGCTTGTTTCCATGGAGACGTTACTGCTTTGCCTGGAATTCTTGTCTTTGTGGATATTAACCTCATCTACCTTCATGGACAGGGCGACAGCTGCTCAGTTGGAGTGTCAAATCCACTGATACGAAGGTTGGCGGTTCGAATCCCGCTCTCGACATAAACATCATCGATTGAGCGGGCTACACTGGGGTATGAAAGTGTGTGTGAATGGGTGAGTGGGTCCTTGATTTAAAGTGCTTTGAGTGCCTTAAACATGGAAAACACATCTGTAATTGAGTAAAAACAAGATAGGTAAGTTTAATACTACACTGTAAAATATCCCAGAAAAAAGCTATAACATTTCAGTGGAGACAAGCAGATGGCGGATCCCTGCAGAAATGTTACACAGTGCACTTTTAATTAGTGAGACCTTGGCGCAATAGTACGTTTTGGGTTTGTACTTCTGTATAGGATCTTCTGCATTTCAATGTCTTTGCAATTTTATGACTTCTACTATTACTGTGTGTTCTGCCTCCAGTGGACAATAATATTTTCTGTTTTGCGTTAATGTGTTTTGTCCGTTCAGAGCTTCCGTAGCTGCCGTCTAGTTTGCACACTTGCAACAGTTCAATACTTCTTAATTGTGTTTGAGCCCTCTGGACTGTCGTTTGGCCCCGTATAGACATCTGTCTGTGAGTGTTGGGACTTTATAACATGTTTGCTCACTCTTTGGACTCATTTGGGGCACTTGAGGTTTAATTTTGGTGTATATTTGCGCTGAAATAAAAGACGCTAATGGCGCTAGCATGTCTATGTAATTTTGTATTAACGTTAGCATTATGCTAATCGGCGGTTTTGCACGCGTTTTGCACGCATTTACGTTAGCTATAGCTTCCTTTGGGCTGGTGTTATATACATGCTGTATCTTAATAAGCTGCTATATGTTTTGTGTAGCTCTGCATTGTGTTAATAGTAATAATCAAGCATGATTGTAATATGCATGTATTTTCTTGTGTGTTGCAGTTTTACAAAAAAATCTTCATTAAATGTCTAACACAGCAAGAGGCTTCCTGGACATTTATTGGAGGAGTTGTTCGCTATCTGCGGAGCTAGTTCATAAACACTAGTGGAGGCAGAATACTATGACTGCAACTACATGCGTGTTTGAAACTTTACAATGTGTTCTGCTTCACCTGCAGGTGTAATAAGAATAATAACCTTATTGAGTAGAATATGTTTGGTTGCATACTCAAAGTAAGCCCTTTTCCTATACCACTGGCTGTTTCAAAAGTGCAGATCTTCACTTACTGTCCCATTAATTCTCTATGGGGGAATTAGCCAAGTCAGCATATGACCTTTATGTATGTTGTAACTGCTTCACCGGAGGAAACTTCTTTGTTGATAAAAGGTGTTTCTATCTCTAAGCTAATGCTAACCAAAATAAAAGTGTATTAAAATGTTAAAATAGAGCCGCAATCTGAACTAATCTGCATACAGAAAAAGTTGCCATTAGTTTAAAAAAAGTTTGTATTCATGTTGTCTGATTTTTTTTTTCTCTTCCTTTAAATTGATGGCAACAAAAACAAATGGCATGAGGAATAAAAAAATACATGTTTCATTAGTTATATATTTTTTTTATTGTTCTATTGTTTAAGATTGCATTAGCTTCGAAACACAAACGCCTACTTTTATAAACACTCCCAGAGAAGTATTTACAATGTACGTAACTTACCAGGCTGTCAGCGATTAGCCATCTGTAACTTGCTATAGCTATGCCTCAAATGAACGAAGACTAAACCAGGACTCACCCAGAACTCTGCACCCAGTTCACGCTAAGCTCTGGTGTCAAATTAAAGGCACTGTACCTGATTTTTGCAGTCTTAAAAATGTCTATCCATTTTCTTCTGCTTATCCAGGGCCGGGTCACGGAAGCAGCAGTCTAAGCAGAAACTCTCAGCCCAGACACGTCCTTCAGCTCTTCTGGTGGGACCTGAGGCGTTCCCAGGCCAGCCAAGAGACAGTCCCTTCAGCATGTCCTGGGTCTTCCCTGGGGCGTCCTCCCAGAGTGACATGTCCTGAACACTTCCCTAGGGAGGCGTCCAGAAACCAACTGGAATAGATGCCCAAGCCACAACAGTTGACTCCTCTCAACGTGTAGGAGCAGCGGTTCTACTCTAAGCTCCTCCCATGTGACTAATCTCCTCACCCTGTCTCTAAGGGTGTGCCCAGCCACCCAGTAGAGGAAACTCATTTTGGCTGCTTGTATCCGCGATCTTGTCCTTTTGATCATTACCCAAAGCTCATGACCATAGGTGAGGGTGGGAACATAGATTGACCGGTAAATGGAGAGCTTCACCTTTCAACTCAGTTCCTTCTTCACCACAACAGCCTGATATAGCGGCCGCATCACTGCAGATGCTATAGTGTCAATCTCACGATCCATCCTTCCCTCACTCATGAACAAGACCCCGAGATATGTGAACTCCTCCACTTGACTCACCACCCACCCAGAGAGGGCAAAGCAAAAAGTAATAAGTTGTAAAAGCAAGTACCTATTAGAAGACTCTAGATATGAATCAAAAGAACAAAACCATGACTCACCCACAACTCATCCAGTTCACAGTAAGCTCTGACCTTCAGTTAGCATCTTTTGTAATAATTTTCATAATGTAAAGTAAGTCTTGTTGTGGAGGTTAATTATAAACTTTCTTTTGTCACACTTTTCACAACTTTCAGAGATCAACTACCCACTTCCTGATTATCTCACAATAAAATGCTTTATGATTAGAGGCAATCAGAAGTAGCCGGGCTGTATCGTGAAAAGTACCTATTAGTATGCTGGAATTTCCTCACTGTGGGACTAATAAAGGCATATCTTATCTTATCTTACCTATTAATGAACCAGGACTAAACAATGGCTCACTCAGAATGATGCCCCTAGTTTACGATAAGCTCTGGCCTTCCGTTAGCATCTTTTGTTACAGTTTTCACAGTTCAATAAATAACTGTCTTCTGTCACCATGCCTTTAATGGTATAACAGGGAAATGTTTATCTCCAAATGGAAGTTCTCGGCGCCTTTGTACCCCACGTTAGAAGAGCATACTTATTTCAGATAAAACAGCATGTGTCCATTAAGTCCCATTCATGTGACAATGGAATGGAAGATGACGAGCCAACGCAATTGCTTGGCCTTTCTCCACTGATTATACATTTTAGTCCCGGCTGCAATTTGCCAAACATATTACGTAAATTTGCATTACACTCAGGGTGCGCCATCACCACCACTTTTCTACAAGCAACAATGAACGACCCGAAAACGTATAATGGCTTTGAATCTCTGAAATTAAAGAAGAGTGATGTTTACAAATAAGGCAGTTTGCTTGAGTGCTTCCAAAACTAGTTTTAAAACTTCTTGTTTGAGTAATCCTGCATATTTAGACCTTTTCTGCAAAGCTCAAACCCCTTTGATCTACATCAGTCAAAAATGTCGACATACTTTTTTTGTTTAATGGCTTTCCTTACTTCCGTGAGTATTTACATTGTAGATATTCATTGAAAGCATCAAGAAAAGCCATCCTTTGCTTTGATCACTTCTTTGCAGTTGTGAAGTGAAAACCATTTCAGGAGGGTTCACCAAGAAGCTCATTGAAAGAATGTCTAGTGTTTGCAGCGAAGTCATCAAAGCAAAGGATGGATACTTTGAGTTATGTCACATTTTCCTCTTCACCACACAATTCCAAACATCTTGCTTTATATATTTTCTATCTGTATCTAAAATGGAGAAAATAGTGAATGTAAAAAAAAACAAAAAAAACATGAGAAGTAAATGAGAAGTAGTTGTTTTGATTGGTAGTACTTGCCATTCTGTGGTAGTATAGGAACATAGATACAATACTATATTTAACAGTATTATAAAGAATTATTTAAATATTTAAAGAATTTATATATTTTTCTTTTATTTTTTCAGAGCATTTATAACTGCCCTTGCGTCATTAATATGAGCAAATACAGCACCGAGGAACGGACCCTCATTGTGCAGTGGTACTTTGAGTCAATTCAGAAACCCGGAAGGTTCTCTGAAGGTTCAGTTTACCTACTGCTAAAATGTGGTGAGTATAACTTAAGAATTATAGGAGCTACTGAAGATTTAAAAGTGTCAGTGACTTTTGGGCCATCCAGTACAGTACTAATTATCAAACTTGGAAATTTGAAAAAGTAGGTAATTACAAATGCTCACACAAATATAACTGAGTAAATTTTTTTACTTCTTTTACTTGGAAATTTGTAAAATTCTAGCCATATTATTGTAATTAGTTACATTTAAAATCATACAAGTTGCAGAGCACAGCAGCTGTCGCACTGTTGGCTAATCTAAAATTGTGTAAAAAAAAAAAGAACTAGCATAGGAGTTAGTATTTTTTATGCACAATTTATACAATTGTTTTTTGACAGTACTTGTTCAGCAACCAAGGAAGAATTGCCTGAAAATCGTTATGTTCATGCAATTCAAGTAATAGCTAACTTTGCATAAACTGCATTTCATTCAGTCTGTAAAAATGTGAAATAAACATTTGGCCTGCAGTCACTGACACTTTCCGAGTGCTTGTCCCATAGAGAGGCTGAAGATAATCCAAAGTTGTTGCATGCAGAATTATAGGAGCTATTGAAGATTTAAAAGTGTCAGTGACTTTTGGGCCACCCTGTATTCATTGTGATCATGTAGAGAGACTAAAGGTATTTTTAGCCTGGTCCAGACTGGTTCTCTCCATCTTAAATAAAGGGGATCTCTATAGACAATATAGCTCAGACAGAGTTATACTCTTTATTTCAGTATGTTTATTTTGCTTATTTATGCATGGGAAACAGAGGAGCTCAATGGTCATCTATCACTTTTTTTTTTAGAAGAAGAAGAAGAAAATCACACTTCTCTCAGAGGAGTGGAGTGCTTCACTCATTTGCGGGAAATAAGCAGAAGCATATTCTTTATTGGTTTCTCTATCTGTCTGTCAAGATAAAACTCTTTGCAAGGCTATACCACCTTGAGAATGCCCGATCTCAGCTTATATCAGAAGCTAAACAGATTTGGGTCTGGTTACTACTGGGATGGGAGACTGCGGTGAATACCAAGTGCCGTAGTGGGACGACAGTGGCTCTTGTGTACACTGTCATTGTGTCCAGCCTGATGTGGTGTGAGTGAGTGTTGCTGGTCAGAGAGGCGAGACACCTCAGGCCAGCTGTGACTACAATAGTAGCTTATCACCACCGAAGTGATAAGCTACAGCAATACTTCCTGTGTTGCTGTAACTTATCACTTCGGTGGTGACGATACAATATAAACACACTGGATGTCTTAACAGGTGCTATATAAATCCAATTGTTGCTATTGTTTGTAGAAGCGTGTTTTCCTTGCTTATTAAGTTAGGGCATCAAATCTTATCTGTAAATAGAATAAATCAGTTGCTTGTGTTGAAAGACTTGCAGCTATGAATAAGATACTACAGGACTGAAACAATTGCTTCAACCTACTCATTTTGAGCTATGTATGTTACTTTGTAATAATATATAGATGTAAAGTTATGTATAATGCAAAACTTTCCACATAAACTAAACTTGACATTTATGATGCTTATGCTGTGTATGGTCTGTGGATTTTCCTTAGTCGTTATACTGCCTGTAAGCCTAAGTTTTGGATTGGTGTAGAATGTTGAGAATTTTAATCCCACCAGAATTTTACTAGACTCATTCTTTTCATTTCACCTTCCACAGTGCCTTAAACAAGAGGTGGTCGAGGTGAGCCAGATCTGAGGCTGAGGTGTTCGTACCGGTCGTGGAGAGCGGGGTGGGAGTTCCAAGGTGCTGGATTTGATGAAGAACAAAAATAGCCAACTTAGTATCGAGGATCATAAATGCAAAAACTAGACTGAACCACGCAGAACTGTACCATTGTGGATACGCGGACGATGTGGCGCTGAGTGTTGGATCCTTTCGTCCTCACAGGTGCAGCTGCATTGATGACTAGTTGCGGGTGTGTGTGGGAGGAACCAGAATCTCCACCCAGCTCCAGGAAAAACACAGGGCAGACTAGGATCTTGACACTTTCGTTTTTGCCGCTGACACTCCCCTCCCTTTACTATACACTATGTCACTTCCCCGTCAAAGTGCTTTCACGACACAATCAGCATGCATCCCGCTAATGAAGCTACTGCTCATCACATCTGGTTCGTGAAGTTGTAGTATATATTTATAGCCATATGGGAGCTTGTGGGCAGAGCATTATTGGGGCTCATACTGCTACTTCAGGCATATTTTTGATGAGGAAACGTAATAACTTCAAAGCTTCAAAAAATAGATTTTGTATAATACCTCTTTAGATCTAACGTATCAAATTTCCTGTCTCTTTAATTACAGTATTTCATGTGTATTTAAGTGTATACTCCACACTTTCTTCTAATTACACGTATGACAACCCAGTAAAATGAATAATTATCTTCAACTTGAGATCTGCAGCATGGCCCATCGACACTTTTTAATTTAATACTTTTATTAGAGCCACCAAGATGTAAGACTAGACTAATGAAAAGTAATCGCCACAGTAACCGCCTTTGATTGCCACCTTATGAAAAAAGTCATCAGCGTTTTTCTCTGGTATCACACATTTAATAAGACTTTAAAACTAAAAAAAAGTACGAGAATGCATGTGGGTTTTTTGTGTAAAATCTCGTAAAAATATATGACTTTCTTGCAGGTGGATTTGCTTGAGGTGTTCTGGAGATATAGCGCTCGTATCAAAAGGAATACATTCAGACAATTGGTCCGTGAAATGCTGTGATTTCTGGCCTTTCTGTCAGTGTTATCACGTACAATAGCTAAATGTCAGCACAGAACCTCACTGGCCTGACATATTTCGCATTTTACTAACAGATGGGTTAATAAAAGGCAATGGCGTGCGGTCAGAGCAGTCGAGGCAAGCGGCGATGGTCCAATAAAATCTGAAATCATCGCATGTCAAAAGTATAATTAAATAGTTTTGAAATATATCCAAAGAATCCTGTTTTCCTCCCTTCACTTCTGCCTGTTTGAAGCATGGATGAAGTCATGGTGTCCTTTAGTACACCCTACTGGTCACTGAGCAGACTGCAACAACCGTGGTCCCAAACATTTTATTAGCTTTAGCCACGTCATACTGCATGTTCTTTTACAACTGTAGAGGCAGCCAGTTATTTTAGAGGCTTGCGCGTGCATTCGAGCCACAGTCGGCTCAAACAGGGCTAAATAAACCCCATGAGATTTGCAGCATGTGCAACGGGAGATGACAACAGCAGCGCCAACTTTCACAAGTGACTGAAATAACTCGCTTTTAGCTTCACGTTTCTACTGATTAGATATAAGTTAGAAATACAGACTGTCATTTAATCAAACGTGAGCTCGTTTGAGGTGTGAAATGGAGGATCCGGACGGAGCAGTGGAGTGACAGTGTCTGGGGCAGCTATGAGCCACAGTCTAGTAGGAGACGTCTGGTTTGTGACCTGTCTGTTTATGGAGCGACAGTGTTATTTGAATAACAATAATATTACCTGTATGTGGAGGAACATGTGGCTGTTCTGGACCTGCTCCATTTCAGGGAAATACAGGATGTTTTTTCAGATTTGCATTTGTGAGAGGTGAGTGTGTGAGCACTGTTCTAATGCAGAGCTGTGTTTAAGGGGGGGCGTCTGTGATACGTGAGGCTGTGTTATGCACCTGTTTGACTGGTGCACCTGTCTGACCAGTACCCCTGTCTGACTTAGTCGTTAGTATCTCTTCATGACTGTACATTACATGTGTTGAGCTGCCATATGCCTTATATTTTCCTGGTTTAGTGCTGCTTTGATCCGAGGTTTAGTCCATATGTAAACTCGATTTGCTAGTTATGCTGGATAATAATACATCAAAATATAGCAGGCCAGTTTCTCAATAAAAGTTTAGTTCATTTCATCAAGCACAAATCCTGCATACACGAGTGAACTTCAAAAACTGGAGCTGGAAGTTAGAAACTGACTTATTCGTACTCATTAATCATATAAACACAACCATTTATCTGTCAGCCAATAAACGACTAAATGCATGTTTTTATTTTGCAGTGCCATTAAAATGAATAGGACAGATCACTCATATCAGTACGAGGCTGCGTCCACGGTCCTAAACACGTCACTCCAGATTTTTAGTTTCACATTTAGTCCATAGAGTTTGGACCCCATTTTGATTTGACACAGCCCAAGACACTTCATCCATAATTGTCCACTTCAGTCAGTGTGACATCCAACATAAAGAAAAAGAGAAAAACACAACCATAGGTATTGATGGATGAACAGCATGTTGTCTGATAATAAATACATGTGTCGGTGAACATACTGAGAGCTGCGTATCATCACCTCCCCCTCACCTCATATGTCTCAAGAATGCATGATTTACTCCATTTTGCATTTACAGCTGTCATATCATTTGCTGCATACATATTCAACAATAATTATAATAATAATGATAATAATAGCAATGTATTTGTAGATTTTTATGTTCATGTTGGACAGTTTGTTCTCTACATTCTTCAACTACTGTGGATCTATGTGTTGGCTGTGAAGTTTGAGGGCTAACCACCATGCATTATGTGTAATTTACCGCAATTAAAGTGCTAGACAAGCTTGTAAAGGTTTGCATTACTGTTTTTCACACTAAAATGTATATAAAAGAAAAGCCTATGGAATATTGTACAGCAGGCATATAACGGTTTTATGTTCTCATTTTGTTCAGAGCAGATGCTGTAAAGAAAATGACAATATATATACACGTTGTAATACTTAATTTGTAGGTGCAGTGCGGCTGTCACAAGATCTTGTCTCATTAGTGCAATGGCTTAAAGCAGGGATGTCCAAACTGCTTTTCACTGAAACATATTTGAAGCTGAGGACCACAGACCAGTGTCGATACTGGGAGTCAAATAGTGCATTTAACACAGCTTTGACCGGGCCATTGGAGCTTTAATAAGACTTGGAAGATTATTTTTAGGTCTGTGTCACAATGCAATGTGATGTTATTCAGGTTATACAGGTAGAATCTCTTTAGTTTGTAGCAAAAAAATACTTCCTTCAATCGAGCCAGTTTAGGAGGAGGCACGAGGGCCAACAAAAATTGGTCTGAGTTTTTTCATCCCTGGCTTAAAGGGCCCATATAAGTCTATTTTCTGATCTAGGTCATAATGCTGTTTCTTCATGAAAAACATACCTGCAGTTGTGTTTGTGTTTCTTTCACACATGTTTAACACACAAATCCTGTGTATTTAGGCTGAATTCTTCTGTCAGACGGAAAACACCCCGTTCCACCTTGTGATGTCATGTGGTAATACAGCAAGTGCGCCACTGTTTTTTTAAACTCCATACATCTTCACTTGAATCATTTGGTGAAGTTCAGTCATGGAATTTCCCATCTCTATTGGACAAAAGGAAAAAAGTAGCTGTAAACTTGAAAACTACCCTTTGATGACTTCAGAAGGTGGAAACAGAGCATTGGAGGATATAGACAGAATAATGCAGCGTTACTCAAACATGTGTAAATGAAACAACACAACTCCAGGTATGTTTTTGATGAGGTAACATTCTAACATGGCTTAGAGCTCTCAAGAATCCACTTTGTGTAATATAGGACCTTTAACATAGTGACATTTTGTAAAATATTTTGTGCAATATATTGTTGAGCACCATATTGTGCCATTTTGGTATCATGAGCCGTGTGTTGCCTTGAATCATAAAATCAAAATCATAGACATTTCAGCTCTATACTGCGCAACTTGTCTGTCAAGTTCAAAATGATATCGCTCTGTATTTTTTCATACAGAGCGCTATCGTTCTGGCCATCTCTCTCTCTTACACACCTCGAGCCAAAGCAAGGGCATGCAATGAGGTCCGTTTATTTCAGTGACACGTGTGAAACAAAAAGCTCATCGGTCAGCCATCATTTTGAGCAAAATATAATTTTTATTACCTCAGATTAACAGAGTGTAGCGTTTTGCTTATTTATTCTGCATGTTTTTCAGTCTTCTGTTAGATTTTTTTCCTCATAAAAAAGCCATATTTGTTTATACCTGGACAATGCATGCATGTCTCTGATTGGCTAATCCACATATAAATCACGCTCATCTAAACTCAATGTGATTTACCGGTGATCAGGCTCACATCTTTGTAAATTATTGGAGAAGTGTGTATTCCGGATCCCAGGCAAATAAACCCATATATAAACTACATAAATGTAAAATAAAGTCAGGCGAATAGGGAATTTGCCTGGAATACACACTTCTTCAATACTTTATGAAGATGTGAGTCTGGTCACTGGTTAATCTCTCTGTTTTCAAATGGGCTTGATTGACAGGTGGATTAGCCAATCAAAGACAGGCATGGTCCACCATATCAGAAAAAATTAAGGAAAAAAAAAAAATCCAAAAAAAAATCGCAGGTGCTGAAAAACAGGGTGGATTTCTGTAGACTCAATGAGCGAAGCACTAAACGATGTCAATCTAAGGTGAGAAATTTGTAAACAATTGCTGACCAATGAGCTCCTTTATTTCACATGTTACTGAAAAAAAAAAGCAAAAACCAAATGTAATTGCTCAATCCCATTTGGCTGGGCATGAGATGCAATGGAGGACGTGAGGACCAGACTCATATCAATCTGTCATTCAAGATCTGACAAGCAAATGTGGAACAGCATTGGATTTAACAATCAACATTGCTTTAATGAGCCACAAAACAATAGAGAATCAAGCTTTATTTCCTCCTAATTCCAACATATTGGAACTTTGGCAGTACAGCAGGTGTCAATACAGCTGACCCTGATATTGCACTTTGCTGAGATCTCATCAATTGTGTACACCTTTAATCAACGTGTCCAAATTGCAATAAAAAACTTTGTCGGTGTAATCCAGATTCTTTCTCAATCTTGGCTGTTGCCCCTGGAGACGAAATGGATGTAATGATAACTTTGCACTCCAGGCAACTCAATGCAAAATGTATTAAAGTCCAAGTATACTTCAACCTTATATTAGTGTCCAGGCAGGAAAAAAAATGGCCAACCTAACCTTGTCTTATTGCACTGCTGGGGTACTGCCAACAAAAAAAGGCAATTGTGTGAACTTCTGACCTAGAAAGTTGATACGTGAGGATTGGATTGAGTTTTGAAAGCCCCTGAACAGAAATACTGTGCTTAAATGGAGTAGTATTGTGATTTCTCCATATATGTGACATGACCATGACCCTGCAATGAAAAATATCACTCTAGTGTAAACAGATTCTGCTCAAAGCTTAAGGACAGTCTCAGCATTAGCAACTTAAGATTAGTTTTAAGAGTTTACAAGGATTCTGTGTTATGTGTAAAAATGTGGTATTTTATCTATCTTCTAACACACAACATATTTAGATTTAAAAAAATACTATATTCACCAAAAACAAAGTATTAGCATGTTAAAGAAGTTTCAGTTTCGTTTTTGACGCTTCTCCCTTCAGGGTGCTGCCACACACAATCGGCATGCATTTCACAGATGAAACTAGTACACATCACATCAGGTGTGTGAAGTTGTAGTGTATTGTTTTGTATCCTGCTTTTGTATATTTATGAAAAGTGGGTGGGGGACGTAGGCTTGTGGGTGAGCTGAGTCTTAGACAGAATCTTACAGCTAACCATATAATGAGGGCTTGACTAGTGCCCGGGAGAGATTGCAAAATTACTCATGAATAGATGACATGTAAAAGCACTTCCTAGATGTTTTTGATTATATCTTGGTAGAAAGCTCTAAAAATTAAATTTTTGCATGGGGGCTGGGGGTCACAAAAGGGCCAAACAAATAAAATATTGTACACTCCATTCATTGCACAGTTCCCATTATTGTACAGTCCAAAATATTACACAATCCCCTTTATTTCAAGGTCAATTCAGCTATAACATGTACACTGTATACTCACCCTCTTCATATTTGCATACTTGCATATTTCTCAAATATGCAAGTATGCCGCCATAGAAAAAGTTCAAATCACAATTCCACCTTAAAGGAGTACATGTCTGGTTTGACCATTCACCATTTTCATTTGAGCTTTAAAAGAACTGCACATGGGACATTCTCTCAGGGTTACTGGAAGACTATTCCACAGGTTCCATTTTGGAGAGATAATACATTCTGACTAACGGTGGCCCATCTGTGGGGGATCAGCAGGTCACCTCTGGCAGTGGCTCGTGTGGGCTTTTCTGAATCATCTTTACATTTAATGTACTCCTTTAATGGTGGTTGTGCAAGGGAGTGTAAGACCTTATAAAACAGACAAGCTCTTTTAAGGTTGCCCATGTTGTTAAAGTCCAATAGTCTGTGCTTTTTCAGAACGTGACAGTGGTGGTGGGAAATGTTGTGTTGAAGGGCAGGCAAGAGACCAAGTAGTTAAACAGTGTATGTGAGAGATGATCGTAGAATAGAAATAAGTTTTAGCAGCACAATTGTTCCAGATGTGATGAAAATTCTGATTACTGAATTGGACTGACTTACCTGGGACTGACTTTTCAAGGACAATGTTGGATCCAAGATATTTAAATTCTGCCATTACTCCAAAAAAAAAAACAAAAAAAAAAAAAAAAACAACTAAACATTTGATTGCTTTAGTTCACTATGAAGTTTTATGACGTACATACAGACAATTTTTATGGTCTTTAACTAGAGGCACGAATCCTTGAGCCAGCTTTGCTCAGATATTAAGGCAGCTCTGAGGTCATCAGTAGCTTGTTGAAAGCATTTCTCTTGAGTGTAGATGATATGTTTGCATCTGCAAACATCTGTGAGAATACATTTGGACAAGGATTTGTCAAGTTATTGATAAGGAGGGAGAGTAAAACTGGCCCAAGGACTGACCCCTGCGGGACACCAACATCACACAGAGAGATTGTTCACCATCAACTACCACATACTGAATGTTAAACTGAATAACCTGGACAGCAAAATCTGATGGTTTATGGAGTCTTCAAGTCTATGAAGCCTGCTTCAGTACAAGGACTCCTATCAAGCAAGCTCTTTAGGTTTTCTGTTTTTTCTGCTAGTGCGCACAGAGCAGTGTCTGTGGAGTGATGGGTCCGAAAGCCAGACTGTAGTGAGTGTAATAGTGGTTGAGTGTTTTCTAAATGAGCAGTAAAGAGTTTAACTACCCACTTCTCAGCTATTTTAGATATAACAGGAAGTATGCTTATTGGCCAATAATTTGCCAATGAAAAATACTAGTTTTAGTCACCCCCCCAATCCACAGTGGTCCAAAATGATTCCTCTCCAAACTACACAAACTCACGGGTCTGGGGGTTTAAGTGTGCTTGGTCTAACAGGTGTCCACACTTCAAACTCCACCCCTGAAGCCAGGTGATCAGAGTCAGAAATACCTGGCTATTATCAAGGCAGAGGGGCGTGATGTCACTTTATTTTTTACTACAAAGCTGCAAAAATACCTAGTTTTGCTTTAAAATTTGCCAAAAAAAATGTGTAGGTGCAGTAGATAATGCTATTTAAACACAATTAACACAGTTTAGTAGCAAAAAAAAAAAAAAAACAAAAACAAATGTGTGTTAGTAGAAAAATATAAAACCCATCACACTTTAACCTGTTACCCCTGAGATCTACACCAATAGAAAGCTGTAAAGTGCTGAGTAACACCAGTCTCTTGCCTTTTGGATATGGCTCAGTGACCAGTATGTCTGGGTCTTAAGTCTGCACTCCAGTTGACTTGGTTTCGGATGGCTGCGCTCCCTCTAAGTTCCCCTGTGCACCAAAAATGCAAAAATCAAGGCTCAGAGCTCCGGCCGAGGGCTTAGAGTGAGATTTGGGCAGGAGGATCAGGGTAGAAGAGAGCTGGCTGCATGCAACAACTTTGGATTATCTTCAGCCTCTCCATGGGACAAGCACTCGGAAAGTGTCAGTGACTGCAGGCCAAATGTTTATTTCGCATTTTTACAGATTGAATGAAATGCAGTTTATATAAAGTTAGCTATTACTTGAATTGCATGAACATAATGATTTTCAGGCAGTCCTACTTTGGGTGGTGAACGAGTACTGGCAAAAAACAAATGTATAAACTCCTATACTAGATCTTTTTTTTTTTACACAATTTTAGAGTAGTCAACACTGAGACAGCTGCTGTGCTCCACAAGTTCTATGATTTTAAATGTAAATAATTACAATAATATGGCTAGAATTATGCTAGTATGCGAGTATTTGTAGTTAGCTACTGTAAGCATGTTCCAGTCGCCTTGGACCTATCCTCGAGGTTCGGTCTCCATCCCCAAGGCCTCAAGATCGGATCACGTTGGGAGTCACCAAATTGTAAGCATGTTCCTTTTATTCGATCAGAGGAATCACTGGAGACCAGAGAGTAGAATCACACGAGGTTTATTCCCTATACATCCAATCTAATACAAGCCAGGCGCGATGCTGTCCCTAGTATGTGCACAGAGATCTCAGTGCCTTACCCTCCGCGCCACATTTAAAACATAAATCATGAATATTCAGTAGCTGTGCATAGACATCTTCTTCTTCCTTCCGGCACTCCTCTACCCTCCAGGTGCCTCGCTGGTGTGACCAAATTTGGAGTTGTTGCTCATCACTCATCCTGTTGATTCACCTCAGCGTTATCTGTAACAGGTTAATCTGAGAGAACATGCTACACAATCTGTTTTCATAGTACATTCGTTGCTATGCGATAGGGCAAGAACGGAGTGTGTTTGTGCAGTGTTGCGTGCAAGTCCTAAAACTCCTTTAATCTAATCTCTGCTATTATGAGCATCCTTCACTACTTTTCGAAATAAAGGTAAATATAAGCCCCCATAAGTAAAACTAACGTGTACAAATGATATGATGACTTGTTTGATAATCCATATTGTATTCATGCAGTTTGGTTAGTTCCAGTTGTAACAATTTACATGTCTCTACAAGAAGAAAAATCTACAACGCTACGTAGGTCGTGGGAGGATCTATTCACATCAGTGGGGTGAAATAATGAGTTTCAAGAAAGGTGCTTATGGCCTCTAATAGCTTGCTTATTATGTATGCCGCCAGGTACTAATCAATGAATGGCCAAGGATATTCACCACCCCAGTTTACCCATAACCACTTTAAGTGTCGAACAATAACAAAACAATCAGTTCAGATGCAGTCAACACAATCACACACAGCATGTTAAGACCCTCGTGTACAGTGTAAATATTTCACTGGAGGAAAAGTAGGTATTTGTGTCTCAAAGCTCATGCTAACCTAATCTAAATTTCAAAATAGAATATACAAATATATTCAGTGATTAGTCAATTGTTTTTGTGTGCAAGATCATGTTCTGTTTTAACATCATAATTAATTTGCATTTCTGATAACATTAGCCTCGATACAAAATACTTTTATAAACATAAAAGTTCCCTCTGGTGAAGGTTTTACATTGCACATAAAAGTCTTATCCACTTGTATCTTGTTTTCTGCCTGAAATTTAAATATTGATTTATTTTAGAACAGGGGTGTCCAAACTATGGCCCGTGGACCAGTTTTTCAGACCAGTTTTTATTGGCCCTCAGGCTTCCTGCTGAACCGGCCCATTTGATCATAAGCAGTACTTTTAACAGAAAATTTAACAATTTCTACCACTACATCCTCAATCATCACATTGCAGTGTGATACAGACCTAAAATGAATGTGTTTTAAGTCTTATTAATACACAGCGGCTCTGTCAAAGCTGTGTATAAAGCACTGCATTGATCACCGGTCTGTGGCCCTCCGCTTCCAATATGTTTTGAGATGTGGCCCTCAATAAAAAAAAAAAAAAAGTTTGGGCACCTCTGTTTTAGAAGAAGAGAAAGGCAGTATTCGCTCAGAAAATACTTCAATCAATCAATACATTTCAGGGATCACTTATGTACAGTATTTATCATATATATGTTTTATTTACAATAGTGGGGATTTTTTTTTTTTTTTTGATGTAAAAAGAAAAGAATTGAGCTGCAGAGGGTTGAAAAAGCAACTTTGCTAATTATCGCTTCATTCTGCTATTTCTTGCTGCTTGGGTCTTTTAATACTGTATGCATATATTTGTTTACTGAGGTAATAATAATCCTGCTTCATTGTTTTTTTTTTGTGTCAGTGGCATTAAGTAGTTTCAATATAATCGTTTTTCACATCTCTGTAGCAACATACTATGCTTCAAAATGTGTTATCGTGACAGGCCTATATACACATTTAGAAGGGAATTGCAAGAATTTCAAAATAGAAATATTGCTATTCTGCACCAATCTTTGGAAATAACACCTCCAAGTCCAAACCATGACTTTATAATTGGCATGTGTGTATTTGGGATGTCTCTTGTTAGCGGGGAGACCTTGAGAGCAGAGAGTAAGTAAGACTTCCCAAGTATTCAGCCGTGTACATGTGGTGAAGTGGTTCCACAAACCGTCTTGCATGTATTGTATTTTCCAATTATCACCCACAGAATGTCCTTGTACACCAGGTCATGACCAAAATAATACAATTCCACATACAAGTGAGTGGAATTTCTTCTCAGTGTGACATGGACGGAGGTGGAGATTGGATAAGAATCTTGCCGGTCTCCTCCCTGCTGACACGACCAGTCAAAAAGCTGGGCCCACAGTTTCATTTCATATTTTTTCTTTATTTTCATGACTATTTACAGTACGTCGTAGATTCTCATTGAAGGTGTCAAAACTATGAATGAACATAAAAGGGAATGCAGTAAAAAATAAATAAATAAATTGAATACCTCAGACCGTGATTTAGATTTTAGATTCCTCAAAATGTATTTCTCCCTTACAATTAGCTGTAAGATTTTTTTGCAATGCTCCATCTACAAGCTTATCTCACCCATGCTTCCACACAACAATTCTCCATAAATATTCAAAAACATGGCACAAATCTGTACACAGCAACTTGACAAACCTGATGCCATGTGCTATAGTTTCGTTAGCAGGATTCACGCTGATTGTGTGGTGATAATGAGGAGTGACTTAACATGGGGAGCAAAGAGAAGAGGGACTGAGAGTGTCAAAAATGAAAGGAAAACTTTTAATATGTTGTTTTCAGCGAATATTGCATTTTCAGAACAATAAAAGGTAACATGATGATCTAAATGTTATGTCTTAGCATTTGGTACCCCCTTTTTAATTTGGTGTCTTTATGTATCTACAACAGTGACATGTGGTCAGGGGACCTGCCTCACCTGTCATCACAGAGAAAAAATAAATGAAATGGTTATATTTATCCAATGATGCGCACTATAAAGTTATTTTCTATTTAACTTTACAATTTTAATTATTTTTTATTCAAAATCGCTGTAGAATCAAATTTTACATTTACCGTTGAAATACTGAGAAGAGACGTGTGGTGAGGCACCAGCCGTTCGTGCCTCACATGGACTGACTGTGCTGTAGCTCAGCAGTGACGCTGCGGCTTTAAGCGGTTGTGAAAAGACGTCGGGTGAGGCACGTAGTTACCTGGCCTCATGGTAGAGGGCACTCCTGAGCCCAGGGATTCTTGCTACTCCCGCAGAATAGTGACAGCAAGCTACAATTTCGAGTTAGCAAATCAAGTTTAGCAATTTGTTCACTTTTTTCTTCTTGTCTGGCCCTACTTTTGAAATGGGGGAAGATTATGGACCTCATTTGTGGATCTCAATGGTCTCTTATCCAGCAGGGGGCTCCTGTCTCACAAAAAGAATGGCTAATTCTAAGGTTCCTTAATGTGACAGGTTGCAACCAGATCATTCTGTTTTAAAGAACCTAATCTTTTTCTTTCTAATTTGTATGCATTTTATATTGATTAACACTGAACCAACACAAGCATCAGCACAGACTCAGAGCAGGCGACACGAGTGAGAGCTTTGAGCAGAAAAAACATATTTGGCATCATAATAACAGTTTGTTTTTTAATTGTTATTATTATAGTGCAACATTTTCTATAGATTATGCATCATTTCATTGGGTAGACACACTGCCACTCTCAGTTTGAACTATTAAAAAAAATAATAATAAAACTGAACCTTGGTCATTTGTCTCTGTGATTGCTTTGTAGATAAAATGAGTTCTTCTGTTTTGGCTTCCATTATATAAATACATATAAAAAGAGCCTGATTTGGATCTCATAAAGGAGCCAAAACGTCCTACCACTTCTTGGTTCAAAGCATGATTTGTGTTGTAATCTGATCTCTTTGCTCTTAAAACTTACTGTGTTCTACAGGCACTGAGAAGAACTTGTTTCCCAAGTAAAAATGACTCAAATACTTATTTTAAAATGTCTTCACTGCAACCAGCTCCTATAGTTACAAGCTGCAGCTATTGAAATACTTTGTGGAAAGAAGCTGTTGTAATCCATCTTTTCTGTGAGATATTCTGTATTTCTTTTAACAGTTAAAGGTATCTCCATTTACAACCTTGTATAGACAGTAAGTAAAATAGTTTAAGTCCATGTAGGCCCAGCATAAAAACTTCTTTCAGCTCTATGCCTTGTCTGGAATCACTTTCTGTCATCACTGGAGAATCCTCTTATGTTCTCAGCCCTCAGTATGAGCTAATACAGTCTGGGGGGCAGACATAGAGTTCAGGTGTCGTTTTACCCCAGTATATAAAACTAATCAACAGCATGGAATGACTGTGCAGATGTATCCAACGTAAGTAACTTGTACATTATTTATGTAATGTATATATATATGTATTTTGTTATCATATGTAATGTTCTGTCTATATTATTAACTGACTACTGCTCCATGCCAAATGAATCCACGAGGAAACAATAAAAGAAACCTGAACCTGATGCGATGATATAGAGCAGTAACAGGTACATAGGTACGTAGGATTGCCGAAACAAAACACAAGTCCAGGTAAGTTTTTGCAGTGGAAACAGCATTTTAAAGAAGCTGACTTTCTGAGCTTTAAACATGTTATAACATTGTTCCCTCATGAAAAACATGAGGAAGCACCCAGGAGGCTGGCCAGGCTCTGTCCTGTCTATATCGGTTGTAACAAAGAATAAACCTTTTTCTATTTGCAGAGGGACTTATCCATGCATTTGTCTCCAGTAGGTTAGGTACTGTAACGGACTGCTCACTGGCCTCTCCAAACGAGCGGTAAAACAGCTGCAGTCCTGGGCTCGGGTCTCTGCACTGACTCCTGTGGCTAAGAGAATAGACTAAAGCAGCTCTGCTTGTGAACAAGTCTCTCCATGGCCTAGCACCAAAGTACATCTCTGACATGTTAGTTCCAGATGAACCGTCTCACACTCTGAGGACTTCAGGGACCGGCCTCCTGCTGGTAATTTATGTTTTGATTTGTTTTTTATTGTGATTTTAACGTCTTTCTTATTCTGTAAAGCACTTTGAATTACTTTATGCACAAATTCTGCTACACAAATAAACTTGTTTTACCTATTTCAGAGCACATCAATGCTATGAAAGTATAGTATAATTATTATTATTGTCAATAATTTCAATGGCAGGTGTTTTTACCATGTAGGAAAAAGTTGCTAACCTGACCAGGAGCCAACCCTAGTTCTCAGGATTGGAGTGCACCTCTAGAAACAAGGTATGTTTTGTCAGAAGATAAGATTATTTTAAGTTGTAAAAGCTCAAAACAATGGTACTCAAGAGCATGTTACGCTAATAACAATACAAATAATGCATAATACTTGTTCTTTAGCTTAATCACATGCTAAAAAACAACAGATTTACTTATTACATTCCCTTTAAGCATTCATAATCAACCCTTCCCTCTTCTCGCTCCCCAGGGCACCAGAGAAGACAAACAGTACACGCTGGATCTCCTGGAGCGCTGTCTGTGTGATGAGAGCAGACAAAAGCCCGACAGAGGATCACAGCACCAGTTTGCTGTGTATGAACGAACGGTTTGAAGTGTCTTTGTTTCTGCACCGCGGTGTTACATCACAGCCGCAGGGCATGTGCTGTGCAGGAGCATTTAGTTAGATTTCATTTTGTTGGATCTTGGGATAGGAAAAGTTGTGGAAGATTTGGTGGTTGCTTAGTTTTGCAAGTTGACGTTTGAAATGGTTGATGGGAGTTTGAAGATGTGAGGTTAGGAACAGGCTTCTGAGGTTTTTGTGTTGCTAAGAGGGAATAACATTTTGTGGCTGGATAACAGAAAAAGGTAACGCAGTATAACCTTTTGCCATGAAACCGAGTTGGCAAAACAATTGTATTAATTTATTCATTAAGATTTTTTTTTTGTCAGACAGGAGCATTTGTTTACCTGCTTCACATGTGTCAACTGGTGCCTGTAGCTTATAAAAACTTTTTAAAAAATGAGTTTACACAGGGGCCGTGTCCCAATTCGCCAAATGCACTGTTCAAAGTACCCTTCAGAGTACCCAGCCAAAAATGTGTACTCCTCAGTGTACTCGCCATCTTGCCGAAATGTGACAGCCTACACCACGGACCATACTTCAACTGCTGTCTGTGCACTTATGTTACGCACGTTACGTTTATTTCTGTTTAGATTGAATGAAGAGAAATAAATTAAAAGAAAATAAAATAAATTATTCTTTCTCTTTGAATATCAATTCGCAAATATCAAGGTGATTTTTTTCTCCAATTGTAGCTAGCATTACGTAACTTAAAATATACCTTGTTAAAACAGAGACAGAGGTAACCAATATCATTTTTACATTCATTGTCTATAAACCAAAGAAAGCTTATAAGTTGTACATAAAGTGGGATATTGCAGTTTAACGATTCAGTATTTGGGCAGGTTTAATTTGATCTGTGTGCCAGAGCTGGAAAGGTTTTTTAATCTTCAAACACACGCCCTGTACAGATCTTTATTCAGTTTTTAACAGTTTCATGTAGCACTACTGTAGGTGACGTAAACCAGTATAAACATTTGAATGTGTATTGCGTAGCGCGCTCCATTTTCTTATTTTTTACGTAGGAGCGGTGCATGATGGGATATAGCATTGCGTGGCTGATCTCCATGGAAACGCTGGAAAAGCAGGGCACATTTCTCGGGCGCATTCGTCGGGAGAAATTCGTTCAAAATGTGACATCCCTTTTCGTGCTGGAAGTTACGTAAGTGCCCTTCGATGCACACTTGGAACGGTGCATTTAAGGGCACTCTGGCGAACTGAGACATAAGACATGGCATCAGAGAGTCGGGGGTCAGAGAGTCGGGGGAGTACACTGATCTGGACTAACATTGTGACACTGAAAAATGAACTTATTGTCTTTCTTTTGGCAAGGGTTCTCAACCAAAACTCGCATACTTTCAGTTTTACATAGCATCAAGTTTGACAATGTTCAAATTGTGATGGCTAAAAGCGTCAGAGCATCTCAAAACTCAGTCTACAGTTTCCTTACAAGGGTTTAAAAGAAGGAATAGTGCCGAACCAATAACATCCAATCTCGAAATTGATGCATTTATAGTGAGTAGTTATAATACTTTCCCTCCGCTGAAAGAGGAAATGATTATCCACATTTGGAATTGTAATAGGAACCTAAAACAAATAGTGGAAATTTACGCCAAAACCATCACAGGGACTTACAAAGACATTTAATATAGTAAAATGTTACTCATAGTTTTTTTTTAAACTGTCAAAAAGATTTCATAATTGTATATTGTTTCATAAAGGGAAAATTGTAGTTGCTGTTCTATCAAAAAAGTAATCTCTTCTATCTCTTCTTCAATCATTTCGATGTTGTTGAAGTCTCCAAACTATCTCCTAACATAATTCAGGGGTGTAATTCAATCAGTTGAATACTTTTAATCAAATTTCCCTGTTTACTGACGAAGATGGTGATCATAATGCAATGATAATGTTACAATAAGACAATTTTCCGCCTATGTTTCAATCAGTCCTCAGAACAGATGAATTATTTATGCTTAATTTGCTCTTTAGAAGTGTGTGGCGCTCATTTTTAATTGAGTTAACCACCCCCGTGCTCATATTCAAGAAATAATGTGGCTGCAATGTGAAAGAATAGCATTACGGTGGTGTTTTTAGGGCTACTGTTCTTGTTGTACTTTCTGCTGACTTATGCTGTGCTTGCTCTCGGGCCTCAAACCTGAAGTTCAGTAACCAGTAGTTCTCCAAATAGCTCCTCCTACATATTACACAGAAAAAGTCTAATTTGCTTCTGCACATACCTCTGATCAGTGTATAAGATTAAGACTTTGTTAGGCCTGTCACACTAACTCATTTTGAAGTGTGACATATTGCTGAACAAATTAGAGGATAAACTACTGTATATACATGAAACAAACTAATTTATACAAATAACCAATAACACTAAAGCAGGATCACCCCAGTAAAACATTTTCTTTGGCTAGTACAAAAAATACCCATGATAAATACTGGCCCTCAAAAGTTTTCGTTTCACTTTTCATGTATTGAACAATAAGTTGGTAGTAGTTATTGTGACGAGCCTAGACTTTGTGCACTAATAATGGTGGATTAAATAATAAAATATACTTACTTCAAACTGTAAATCAAATTTAATAGGAGTAGTAATACGGGTGCAGTGATTAATCAGAATAATCAACACTCACCGATATGTTATTGTAATATCCAACACCTAATGAAGTAGTCCAAAAACGTTCTTTTTGTCTTAGTTTTATATTTGCTAACTGACATGTAATAACCTACTTGACATGTTTCAGCTGCTTGCTTCGAGTCAGGGGTCATCTGTCACCTGACTGACCTCACAGGTAACTGACCACACCTCCTGTCACGTTGGTCAGAGTCCATCAGGCTGACCATGTTTGCGTGAATGAGTGAGTGGTCCCTTGATGTAAAGTGCTTTGAGTGCCTTTAGGCTAGAAAATTGCAATATCAATGTGATAATTTTTATCTCCTAAATGTATTAATGTAACTTTTGCATTGCACACAAGTTTACTAATCTCAAATCTCAAGTTTATTGGAGATAAAATGTTTCCAACCACAGCTACCGTGGGGTAGAGTGACAATCTGCGCCATCAACCATCTTTATACGTGAGCGAGGAGAGCGAAGTGTCTTGTGATTGTCGTAACGTCTGACAGGAGGGACCAAAAAGACACAACTCAGGGAAGGTTTAACAGTGTTTATTTACAAAAGTGCAAAAATGACGGTAGATCAATCGGTGAGTCGGGAGCGGGGTGTTTGCCGTGGTCCAAGGGTAGAGCATGAGTAGCAGAGGTGGACAGTACTAGTAGAGAAGAGCAGGGTCGGAGGCGGGAGAGCTGAGCGGGTCCAGGGAGCGGGATCTAGTGAGGAGCAAAAATATCCAGTTTAGCAAAGTCAAAAAGCGAAAAAACATGAATTGAGCCAAGCAGGGAGTACCACAGAGATACGCGGACAATCTGCCTCCTAGTGTCAGGTCCTGGCTCCTCTTATCCTCCCCAGGTGTGGCTCATTGTAGATTAGCTCCAGGTGTGCACGGGAGGAGCCAAGATCTCCGCCCCAGCTCCAGGCTCAGACACAGAAGGGAACAGAACAAAAAAGGGGCAGACCGACAAGGATCATGACAGTGATGGACACAACAAGAGCATGAACTCGTCCAAGCAAGGTTCAGGTTAGTGGACAAGCCAACCTGTTTTTATTATTAAGCCATTTTAATGTAATATTGCGATTTACAACACACAAAATGTAAAGTAATGACTGATGCATGTCTCTAAATAACCGAAAAATGCAAATGCTTTCTGAACTCCTCTTTTCACTTGATGTGCAATCTTTCATGTCCATTTTTGTCCTTCTCCGTTTTGAAAATCTCAAAGTAAAAGTGATTTAGAGGAGCTGTTTACGTATGAGTGTGTATATAGGAGACAAAACCCAGACCGGCGCTGCGTTATTCAGACAGAAGAGCCTTGGAAAACGCATCACTCGCATCATTTATTCATGCACAGAAAGACCGGGTGTCTGAGAGATCACATGACAGGGCCAGAGCATCCCTGTTAGATGCGAGCACACTTCATTACTTAAGCATTAGCCAAATAATCTTTGATGAATAATCTACACATGGATTTCTGTCTTAATTAGTCTCATATCACCGCTGACGAGCTTGGAAATGTTATCTGGACAATTTTAATCATTCATTCTATTGGTCTCCACTGATCTGCATCAATCTATGGGGTCCTGTCTGTCAGTCAGCGAAAGATTTTAATGATAGTGTGTTGAGATGCTTGACGACTTACTCGGGCAATTGCTGGATTCTCGAGGCTTGTAGATTTTAAATGAGGTTATGGGTGGCAAAAATATTGTTTAATATTTGATTTTCTTGTTATGGAAGAACCCCATCTAACAGAGGGAAACCATTACAGTCAACAGGCACTAAAAACAACCAACTAAATGTAATTTTTAATCTCATACATAGAACGATAGAAGTGTGTTACTGGTGGTTATTCTGGACCATCAACCAAAAAGTCAGAGGTTCAGTTCCTGCTCAGACCAAATTCTGTCATGTCCCACATTGCCTAGTTTGAAAGGGAGCGTATGTTATGGATTGGTGGTGTTTGCAAGGGGCGATGGCGCAGATCGGCAGCCTTGCTTCCGTCAGTATGCCTCAGGGCAGCTTACCCCCACCGATGAATAATGACTACACTGTGGTGCTTTGAGAGATAAGTAAAAGTGTAAGGGGTTATTATTAGCATTTGCCAACCACTCAGGAGGTAGTCGGTTTGATTCCAACTGAAGTGTGCACATTGTTTTGTTCTTGGGCACCATTGTCCGGTTGTGTTGGTGTATACTACTCACTTTTGTGGTCATAGGCAAGGCAAGTTTATTTGTATAGCACAGTTCGTACACAAGGTAATTCAAAGTGCTTTACAAAATAAAAAAAAGTGAAGAAAGAAAGAAAAGTGCAGAATAAAAACCTTTCAGTCATATGCACAGCTAAACAACTGTTTTGGGCCTGAATTTAAACATTGTCAGAGTAGAGGCCTGTCTCACATCTTCAGGGAGACTGTTCCAGGTTTTAGCTGCATAAAACTGAAATGCTGGTTCTCCATGTTTAGTCCTGACTCTGGGCACCAGCAGGAGGCCGGTCCCTGAAGTCCTCAGAGTGTGAGATGGTTCATATAGCACTAACATGTCAGAGATATACTTTGATGCTAGGCAATGGAGAGAGCCAGGCGCTGTCTCTGGGAGAACAGGAGGGTGAGAGGGGCTGGTGCAGGCTCGGAGGTTTAGGTCGCACAGCAACCTCCACATCACCCTGAGGAGTAACAAGCTCAGGGTCCACACACACATTAAGCACTTCAACACCAAGGAAACTGCATTCCACCAGCCTGTCCATGGTAGACCCAATTAAAATTAAAAGACTTACCTATAAGAATCCAATTATATATATTACAACTTAAGTGGAATATGGTTAAAACTATCCTGGACAGCCCACAAATTGGTTATGACCCAGCTCAGCTAGGGAAAAGGGGAAGTAAAAAAACAAGATGGAAAATTGTAAAACAAATTTTATAATTTATTTAAAAGGAATATTAAAGTAAAAACTAAAAAAAAAAAAAAAAAAAAAAGAGGCTCTTAACAGAGTAATTTCCAATGTATAACTTAAAAACAGCTTGCAAAACAAAAGTACAGAAATTACAACACAAAACAGAACCCAGCAGCCACAAGTGGCAGGAGGTGGGTCCTTTTAAAGGGGTGCTGCCACAGGTAGTAGCCCAGGATTGGCCAGGCTCTTGATCGTAGCTCCAATCACAGGCAGGGCCCTTCAGTCAATCAGCTGCCAGCTAAAGGAGCACACCTGGAGAGATCCGTGAAGAAAGAGACAGCAGAGACACCACATCTGGCGTGTCACATTCGTCACATGCACCGTTCGATGCACTGTTCAAAGTGCAGGTCGACTTATGCCCGACTTAAATGCGCCATTTGAACGGGCACTTTAGTGAATTTTTGGTGAAGTGAGACACGGCCGTAGGCCTGCAAAAGGAGCTGGAGGCCTAGGGCCGTAACACTGAGCTGCTTTAAAGTCTATTCTCTGAGCCACAGGAGCCACTGCAGAGACCTGAGCACAGGACTTATGTGCTCGTACTTCCTGGCTCTAGTCAGGACCAGAGCAGCAGCGTTCTGGACATACTGTAGCTGTCTTAAGGCTCATACAATTACAGATATGTCCATTATATGAATGGCTTGCAAGGTGATTGGTTGAGAGACGTTGGTTGAGATAAATAGTAGACTGTCATTGCCTGACAGTGACAGAAATTATGTAAGGGCTTTTGTTAAATTCTCATTTCATGTATTGACTCTCAAGGCTACTCACACTGCATTACTCAATCACATCTAACTCAAAATAAGTGATAGCTGAATTTTATGCTCAAGTTCACTATCTTGAAACCTCCTAGACTGCATCACTTTGAAACATTGCGTTTTTAAACCGGACAAGTCAACCGTATAACTATTTGCACCAGTTAAATCACCACTGTGTGTATCAAATATATTCATAAATTCTTCACCGTAAATTGCCTTCATTGTACACTCTCATGTTTACATATCCTCGCTATTCTGCATATAAAACGCAACGACATTTACTTGACTTTCGAACCATTCTTATGCTGCCACGGTATTTTCCGCATGGATGCACCGAGAGGCGAAGAGCTACAGTATGTCAGATAGGCCCCGCTATAATCAAAAGCCAAAAGAGGGAGACAGAAAAATAGATGTATATACACACAAAAAAAAACATTCAGACCAATGAGCTGTGCACCACATGGCAAACAACAGTGTATTCTTTTGTTCCAATCTGGCCAGTGCGCAAATGGGGAATTCAAAATGTCACACCAAATATTGCTCAAACAACAGCGTAATTACCATAGCAGTGAAGGCCAGCAGGACGCCAGCTTTGGTCTTTTTCGACCGACAAAACAAACACGAGGAGATCACTGGTTTTAACAATGAGCCCGGCTTTAAAAATACAGGCAACTTTTCACATCAAGTAGAGAAGGTTTTCAAGTGACATCCTTGATCCTCAAATCATACTTTCTCAAGGATTCTAATAATATAAATGTTGGAAATAAGAAATACACTTGAAAAAAAAAAAAGCAAGTTAAGCCATTCAAAAAGATGGAATAAATCGCTAAGAGCTAAATCCAGTCTACACATGTTCTAATCCAAGCACTGAACAGAACTAAACAATGTTGTGGGGATTGTTTTTTTAATGACTACAAAAAGTGCTTCATGAATAAAGTTTAATTTGATTTGATTAAACAGCTACAATTTTACTTTTTACATCAGTGGATTAAGGAGGAGGTCAACATGCAAAAACAGGCACACTGCACAGTGAACCAGGACAGGGGGGACCACCTACTGTGTCACGCTTAGAGATATTTAGAGAAGGGATACTTCATTTGTTCATCCTTGTAAACAACTCCAGGATCATTAACATTTCAGAGATGACTGGAATATGAACTGATAAATAACTGAAATAAATACAGTGGTCCCTCGCTATATTGCGGTTCACCTTTTGCGGCCTTGCAGATTTTTCATTTAGCGCAATTTTGCATGTTTTTTTTTTTACAGTGTATGAATACACATAGTGTTCTGCGTCCTGATTGGCTAAGGGGCTGTAGACCACTATCAGTCAGTCTCCTCTGTGCCATGTCTCCTGTACAGTACAGAATGTATTCAGCCAAATTTTCATAAATGTTTGATTGCAGTGTGACTCTGAAGTGCTGTATGTTTGCAAGTTTTCTCCCCGACTAAACCCACAATGTTGATGAAACATTCTGCACTGACAAATTTCGGAAATGCTTTGGACTTGAAAAAAATGTTTCTGTGCATGGAGAGGCGCCTCTGTGGATACCGCTGGAGCAGATTGCATGTGAACAACCCATTTAAAGCGATCATCGAGAAAATAATCCACAAAGGTTTGAACTTTGAGAGTGTTTAAGCAAGAGAGAAATGTGGGAAAATGTTAATGCCTGTCAGAGAAAAGTGTATAAAGTGTGTGGTGAGGGGTTTTACAGCGTTAAAACATATATGATAATTGTAAAAAATAAAGCTGACTACTTCACGGATTTCACCTATCACGGGTTATTTTTAGAACATAACCCCCGCGATAAATGGACCCTGTCTTTGCAGTCAAGATGTTTTAAGCCCCTATCGTCATTTTCAATTGGATGGTACTGGCTTGAGAGAATCAAATTGAAAATGGCTTCTGAAACCTTCTCTACATTTAACCCCTCCTGGACAAATGAGGGATTACGCCGTCTTGTTTACAGAGGACATTCTGTATCTAAATAATCGTAGCCTTGTGATTGTGATTTGATAATTGCCCCAACTCAAATTAATATTTCAATGTGATTGCGATACATAGACCTAAGTACACGCCAGTTCGAAATACATATGTGTCTATGAATTGCCATGACCATCTTGAAGCATCCTCACTGTCTTTTCTGATGTTAACCCCTTCTGTAATTCGATTTTTAACCAAGACGTTATTTTTAGCCATAAATTGGTCATTTTTCATCATCATGCATTTCCTCCAATCCCAAGTCCTCTTCTGATGAGCTATGGGACTCCACATCTCCGCTTCATCTTATCTACCCTGACTTGGTATTCCATTTGAAGTGTGTCGAGCCTCGCAGTAATTGTTGCCGCTGTTAGCCTAGCGTCATCCCAGAGAAGCTTTTTTTTTCTCCCCCTCATCGGCCGGGTCTTGAAATCGTTGAGGCGTTGAGAGAGGCGAAAAGCACCCCGACCGTGGACAGATATGGGATCAAGGGCGCGGTGGCGAGCTCTACGGGCAACTCCGAGCTGCGCGGCGGTAATCAAACATCTAATCAACAAGCGCTTCTGGAGATGGGAGATCAAATGGTCCAGATAAGCCCCAAGGCACAGAGGGAGCAGTAAACAAGAGTGAAGGGGAGGAGAGGCAGAAGGTAGAGTGCTTATAGTGACTATGGGAGAATTGGATAGTACTCAAATTACATTTACTTGAGTAACTTTAAAGAGTAGCTTTCTTGCAGCCTGCTTTTACTTGCACTTAAGTATTCATTTTATTTTTTATTGAAGTAACTTGCTTGTGTTGCCCCTCTACAGATATACTGTATACGCTGCTTGAGGTCCACATAGGTCAGCTGTGTGCTTCCTGCGTCTAATTATAAAGCATTATATTGTCAGATAATCATCAGACAATCGTTATCATGCTAGTTGCGGTTAGCTTTAGCATGATGAACTCCGCTCTGGTCTCAGAGTTGTAAAAAGCACTTATAAACTCATCATGGGTGAATAATTAGGATGCTCACAATGCTTAAGGTAAGCGAGGAACAACTTTGGGCTACTGCAAACCATTTAAAATGAACTACTTTCTTACATTTTTGAGACAGCAAAAAAGAAAAAAAAAATCACTAAAATATAACTATATTTACATCATTATATGCAAGATTTTACTTAAACTTTTGATGAAGTTTACAATTGTAAGCAACTACACAACTGTTACCCAGCTACCATAATGTGAACAAGGGCTACAACTAGTCTAAATTCTTCTGATTAGACTAATACAAATCATTATTTTGTTAAATGACGGGTTACACTAAACTAAATATCCCTGTATGTTGGGTAGAATTTTCAGTGTTGATGACGTAGGTAGAAGTATTCCCTTTTAGAACTCCCCAATACCTTCTCTATTCTTGTACTTTTTTTTTTTTTTTTTTTTTTTTTTTTTTTTTTTTGGCAAACTGACACTTAACTGTTCAATAAGATGGAATAAACCTGATAATAACTAAATCAAGTCTACACATGATCTAATCCAAGCACTGAACAGGATTAAACAATTAAGCAGGAGCTCAATATGCAAAAACAGGCACACTGCACAGTGAACCAGGACATGGGGGACCACCTACTGTGTCACACTTAGTATATTCCAGATTATTAAAGAAGGGATTCTTCATTTGTTCATCCTTGTAAACAACTCCAGGATCATTAACATTTCAGAGATGACTGAAATATGAACTGATAAATGAATGCAAGAATTCCATGCATTTTAGAAAATATTTGTAGAAGTCTAAGCTTTCAGTAGTAGTCATCTGGACACTGTTTTTGTAATCAAGATAATTCGGCTCCTATCCAGACGTCATTTTCAATTAGATGGTACTGGCTTGAGGGAGTCAAATTGAAAACGGCTTCTAAATGCGAGTTGAAACGTCTCGATTGCAAAACAGTGTCCAGATGACTACCGCTGAAACCTTCTCTGCATTCAACCACTCCTGGACCAATGAAGGATTACGCTGTCTTTTAGAGAGGATATTATTGTGTATCTAAATAACTATTGCCGTGTGATTGTGATTTGATAATCATGTAACCTATGCAATTTTAAACCTACAATAAATACAGTATTTGTGACAGGTAATATTCGCCCAAGGTAAAAAACCAAAAAAAAACAAAACCTAAAAACCTGTCATTTGCACTTAAAGCATTTTTCATTCTTTTAGATGACACTTTTTTTTTGACACTACATTTTGATCCTACAAAGTACAGAATAAGTAAGAAACGGCTTAAATCTTTCATTATGTTTGAAGTGATTTCATGTCAAGGCCGATGACATCTGTTGAAAATGACTACTTCTACCAAAGGCTTTAAGTGTTTTACTTCAGATACTTTTGTGTACTATTTCGTAAGTACCACAAAAAAAAAGAATTGGTACAAATGCATTACTGACATATCGGGAGTTGTCGGCTCAATCACTGCCTATCGTTGTGTCATTGAGCAAGTCACTTCAGCCTAATAGCCTATATATGATTGTATTTTTGTGAATGTTGAATTATAAGTACTCCATTCATAATTAATTTGCAGTCAACCAAATCATGACTTTGTTTTGTCATACTGATGCTTGTTGATAAATGCGTGATTATAAAAAAAAAGAGAATTAAAAACTGTCAAATTTGCCCCCCGACGACAGATTTATTGTAAAAGCAGCTCTTGAGGTCAAAAAAAAAAAAAGTCTGCTGTGTATTACATCTAATTATAATGCATTTTTATTGTCCGTAAATAAGGAAATGTGCACTTAGGATGCTAGTTGTGACGCAAACTCTGCTCTGACCTCTGTGAAAAGCACTTATAAACTCATCACTGTGAGTAATTAGGATGTTCTGAATGCGTAAGGTAAGTGAGGAATAACTTTGGATCACTGCAAACAGGTTAAAATGAATTAGTTCTGGTTCATCTGGAATACATTAGTCTATAGTGAAGGGCTACCTCGTGGTGGCATCATAGCTATTATAATTTTAATGAATACTCGATACTCAACACCGATTCTGATACCACATGATAACAAAAAAGATCTCTTTCTTTAGACAGTAGAATGAATTTTCAACACTAAATCATAGTACTTTCTTGTATATTCCCATGTAGCTATTCAGGAAAGGTTCATTTCTGTCCTGTGAATGACTTTTTTTAGCATCAGTACTTGTTTAAATGAGGATCTAACTTTAATATTTGCTTTAGTATCGATTAGTATTTGATTTTCAGTACTTTTAACAAGTACTACTACTGCCACTTTGAATCAGTGGCTGTCACAATACAAACTGCGCTGAAATACCTTGTGCTAAAATGGTCCCATGATTTATCGGCAGTGTACCGCTCTTATTTTGAAATAAACATAAGACACCTTCCTGTCAGTGAGATTTACATGGTATTTACTCCGGCCGAATTTACTGCAGTGACTTTGTTGCCCGAGCATAAACCAAAGTGAAGTTCGACATGGTTATATACAGCCTGGCACGCCTCCAGCTATAAATTGGATCAGTTTGTGGAGAAAGACAACATGGACCTGGAAGCATGCTCGAGTCATTAAGACAACACCCCTGCAGTGTGCATAATGTCATATATTGTGCAAGCATTATATGTATATACACACACATAAGAGACATGAATGCTACATGCAGAGGTGGGTAGAGCTCATTACTGCATTTACTTAACTTTATGAAGGAAATGTTCTTCTCTTCTTTTTCTTCTAGTTTTCAGACACCATTATTTTATTCCTACTCGAGTATTTGTGTAACAGTAATTGAAGGATCTGCGTGTAAGATTTTTATTTTAAATTCCATAAATACGATTCATTTGTGTCCCCAGATATGACATGATCAAATGAAGTATTTTTACTGACAATAAGAAATCAGCATTACACATTAATTTACAAGGAAAAAAAAAAAAAAAAAACATTGGACAAGTTTGACATGTTAATAATTGTGTGTTTTGGTTGGCATGACGATTATTCAATTAGAAAACAGACAGTAGAATGAGCCTCATATGAGAATGAAAAAAAAAAAAATGTGTATGCATCCTCTATCTGCAGGTTAAGGTACTGGCTCAGTTGTGATTTTAGTTACTTAAGTAAAAAAAATTGGGGAAAAAAAAAAAAAAAAAAAGGTCACAATATTTTTTACTCTGACCTTGAGTAATATATTTTTTCAAAGTGTTTTCAAATTTTCAAAATATATTTTCAATTTTCAATATAGTTTCAATGTTTGATTAATCCAACCATCTGTGGCTGTGTTTTAAAGGTGCAGTGTGCAAATTTTCTGGTGGTGCATGTCAATCAGCTCCCCATGGTAAAGTCCTTGCTTTGCCATGGAATGTTCCACAGTATGGCATTATTATTATTAACAGGTGTTTTTATAAGTAAATACCTTGAAAATCATGCTCACCTTTCCATAGATCTGACCTGAAATTTGGTTTGGTGGCGAATGTGGACAGTAGATGGATAAATGTACAGAAAAAGCATTTACATGAAGACAAGCAAGTAACATGTGTTTTGTGGTGATGCCACAAGATCTTGCGAGATTAACACAAGATTGCACACATGAGGAACATGATCCCGTGTGACAATAAAAAGGATTCACTTTGTTGAGTTACACCTCTTGAGAAGCTGTAGTTCCAAAAACAGCAGTGCTACAATGTGAGCAAAAATATTAAAAAATAAATCAATTTATGCATTAGAAATTATAAGATTCAGTTCCCATTCAAAACTGCAGAACTGATTCTTTACGCCAATTCCTGCAAAGTAGAAGCTACAGAGGACTGGATCCGAACAACAACCTTCTCCCCAGCCGTGTGATCAGATGAGTCAGTGCGGTCATCCCGGCTCCCGATAAAACCTGTTTAATTAAGATGTTTGCATACTGTCCAATTACACTGATATCGCTAATTAGAGGCGGGCTTAGTGTAGGCCGCTAATGAAATCCACTATCAATAAAGACTGATAAGAACGGTAAATATCTTTCTTTACAAAGTGCACTTCAATATGATGACATTTGGGAGATAATCCAAACATGCTGCACGGCTGAGTTTGTTTTCATATTATCAGGTGCAGGCTACATATTGTGCTTAGTACTAAATAACATCCAGTCTGTTATGAAACTCAAAGGTGCCGTGAGAGAAGTGAAGATCATTTTTAATCTAATGTTCTGCAAGTTTATATATTTTTTCACTATTTATGTCATAACTGTTTGTCTAAAATATATGAGTGTCGTATTAAAGTACAGTATGTAAGTTTTTGGAGGTGGCACATGCATGATTCCATGGAAATAGAAAATTAAAACCATACATTGTAACATTCTTCAAGGTGATTTTAATTGTGAAGGAAATGATTGCAGACCAGGTAGAGAGTTGAAAGGCGTTTTAACTTATCAGATGTGTGAAGATGACAGCAGGCACATGTGTTACATTACAAAGGAGCCTTCCCTGTACTTATATCGTGAGAAAGGTGCTATCTATAGTAGGCTGTAATTGTACATACTGCCCATACAAGGTCATAAATGGATATACCGTTAACTGTTTACAGGAAGGTAGAATGTCACTGAAAAATTACTTGCAGCCACTGAAATATGGGCCTTTTGTCAGAGGTATTTGCAAAGCTGCAGCATGTAACTGAAGTAGCAGGTTGCAGTGAAGACAGTTGGTGCTATGGGAGATGTTGTCCTGAAAATGACTAAAACCCTTCCAACAGGAAAATATCACAAAGTTTTTGCTGACAACCTTTTTATGTCAATTCCACTGGTGGAGCGCTTGAAACAAAGAGGGATCTACTACATCGGCACAGTCCGAATGAACAGGGTGAAGAACTGCCAACTGATGGAGGAGAAAGAGCTGAAGACAAAGGGAAGAGGCTCTCTGGATTTCAGAGTAAACCAGGATGATAACATCATTGTGAGATGGTATAATAACAAAGTTGTGAACCTGCTCTCTTCTTTTGTTGGTGTTGAACCACTGGATACTGTGAGGCGTTGGGATCAGAAAGCCAAAGCCTACATAATGGTTCCCAGACCCGCCATTGTTGACACATATAAAAGGTTCGTGGGAGGTGTTGACCTTCTTGATATGCTCTCTGCACTCAGTTCAGCTGCAGATCCCGAAGATGGTACATTTACATTTGGTGGCACACTGTTACAGTGGCGGTAATCGATGCATGAATCTGCTACAGAAGAAACCTAGAGAAACTGAAACCCAGGCAGAAACCCCTGGCCCTGCGAAGGTTTCAGGCTTCTGTTGGCACTGCCCCCACAAGCGCAGGGATGGTCAAAAAGTGTGGCAGACTACTGTCCTCTCCAGAAGCAACGCCAACCCCTCCCCAGAAGAGGAAAACCACTGAGGTGCCCCCCGATATGAGAAAGTATGGCCTGGATCATTCCCCAACATGGGTAATCCGACAGAGATGCAAGCACCGCACAGGCCACTCTACCCATGTGTACTGTCAGAAATGCAGCGCGCACAGAAGCTGTTTTCAAACCCACCACCATGCAAAATAAAAAGGTGAACTGCAAAATGAGTAAAAATAACTGAAATGTTATGTTTTCCACCCAACCAGTTCCATTGGTGGATTTCTCATTTCTGCATTTTATGTTTCGAATTACAAATGTGTTGAATTTGTTTGTGTTTTATTTCATTTTTGTTTGTTCAGGAAAAAGCGAATCTTTGAGCATTGTGACCTGATGTAACAAACATGATACAAATTGAAACTCATATATGGAAAATTATATTTGAATTTTTGTTTGTTTGTTTGGTCAGAGGGACCTATAAAGGCTCCAATTGGAGTTGGAATTTCCTGTCAATTATTTAATGGTTTGGGCTTTACAGGGTTAAAATATCTCATTGTATGAACATAAGGTCACATTCAAACATCTTATTTCAGAAACAATTTCTATCTCATTGTAACACGGAAAACAAGCATGGAGGCCAAATAAGAGTCAGGTTTGTGGAGATCCAAGCCCGCTTACAGCAAGGACGCACATTTTCTTTGTTTTCAGTGCAAAAAACACAATCAAACCAAAAACGCATGCTGTTATTTTAGTCTGTTTTGGCTAAAAAGTTGCATCCTGTAGCTTTAACTGGGCAGTTTAAGTTTAAAATTAAATCAATTGTAAGTCTTGGTTCCACTAGTTACCACAGCTGATTAGCCACCAGCTACAGTTCTTAGCAGAAAAAAAGAGTAACATAAAAGCTTTTTTACAATTATTTTGGATGATTGTATTACACTGAAAAACATCCTTACTATTACTCTGATCTCAACATTTGGCCTGCTTGTTTCCATGGCAATGATATTCCTTTAGTGATCTTCTACAGTTTGGCATAAAGCTCATCTATCTCCATGGAGTGTCAACATATGTTTATTATTATTATTATTTTTTTTTTTTTTATGCAATGCTCTGATCTGGCTGCAGACCGTTTCAAATAATCTAGTTCTCATATTCACATTTTTGAGGAAGTACAAATGGGGCACAATGTCTCGAAAAACTGCTATATAATAAAGTGAATCTTGGGTGTCAAATGCCTCCAATGACTTCCTGTTTCCTGTTGAATGGCTGTGTCCCAGTGAAGGTTAGCTGTAATATATGAGGTGCAAAGTCTTATTATTCTGCTGAAAATGTGCTTGTGGAAAATTTAGTGCGATCCAAAATGATTCACGGTTTATCACAAAAGCTGCCGGCTCCGAATCAAGGTCATAATTAAGTCTGAGAAATAAAAATGTGTGCGTGGTAATTTATAACCCCATCATTCCACTGGAGCTTAACTTTCCTCTGCGTTTTACATATTTTGATACATTTTCTGAAAGATCGTAATGTCTCCAATGAAGTACCAAACCAACTTCATGCATTTATGGATAGTTAGCGGAGCGGAAAATGCCAACTCTGAATAGGGGCAATATAGTTTGGCTCTGTTTTAGTTAAGTTTAGTCTTCTTCAACTGATATTTTCATCTCACTTGGTTAGTCTAGCTGTCTGTTTTAGTCTTGATTTAATTCTGGCAGACTCAGTTCTCATCTAGTCTCGATTTGGTCCTGGTTTAATCTTGCTTAGATCTGGTTGAGATCCCGATTTGACCTCATTGGTTCATTCATTGTTTGGGTCTTTGTTAAATTATGTATCATTTTTTTTAGCTTTCTACTATGTCATAATGTTGTTCCCTCATCAAAAAAAATGCCTGAAGAGGGTTTAGATGCCATCCATGCATGTTTTAGTAATTTAGCGATCTCTCCCGGGCCCTATTCGAACCCTCTTAACGCTTAGCTGTACGATTCTGTCCAATGCTCCGCCCACTACTACGTCACTCATGCTCCCACACAACAATTCTCCATAAACATGCGAAAACATAATACAAAACTGTGCAACAACTTCACAAACCTGATGCGATGTGCACTAGTGTCATTGCTGATTGTGTCGTGATAGTGCTCTGAAGGGGGAGTGACTTAGCATGGAGATCAAAGGAAGGGCGAACTCATTGTGTCACACACACACACACAAAAAAAAAGAAAGTAACATTTGGATCTAAATGCGTTAGGTGTTAGCACCCCACAGAAGTAAAATACTGCCTTTTTAAGGTCGTTCAGTGTCTAGAAAAGTTTAGTCTTTTCATATTCAGGTTTACTTAAGTCTAAGGTGGCTCAATTCTGGTTTTTCTTTTGCTTTGGTTGAGATTAAGGCTGCAGACACTTGTTTTAGTCGTCAGCTTGATTATTTTTCAATTAGTCAAGCGATTATTTCTCTAGTGCATTTTGATTTTTTGACAAAGACATCTTTAACCACAGAAATTAAAGATGCGTTAACTGAAGACTTCTAGATTTGTCATATTTACAAGAAGTGTGCTATTGACAAAAATCACAAATAATAATTTTTTTTTTTTTGTCATTGTGATTTAAATTCACTTTTTCCGCTACTTAACTGTGTAGCAAAAAATAACATTATTATTATTATTAATAGCATTATCTACTGTTCCAAGTATTTTTTTTTGAGCAAACTAGGTAAATTTGCCACTTTCTGCTCAAAATAGCTGTAGTTGGTGACATCACAAGAGACTGCCAAACACCTGGCTGCATGGGCGGAGTTTGAAATGTGGATTCTTTAAATTTCTAGACCTCGCCCCTATTCTCCCCTCACTTTCTTCTTTAGTCCTCCAGGTGCTACCCAGTTTAGTGGCTCTATTTGAAATGTGGTAGTGGGCAGAGTTTATTTTAATAATAATTCTGTATTTGTCAGAAAATGTCTGTATAGTCCAAGTATTTTAACAGCCAATGATTATTTCAGTAATTCATTGGTGACAATTATTCCGATGAATCGTTGAGCTGTAGTGGTCTATACCTCGGTAAGTTTAGATTTTGAGCTGGGGATGATGTTTAGAAATGACTCTTATGTCCATTTTTAAGCGAATATCCATTTCCATTTCGATCTTTATTGTGTATAGAGCAGTCCTTCCTATCCACTTTGATCCCTGGTTGACCCGGTTCAAGTCCAGTTTTAAATCGGTTAAACACTGTGAGCTTTCTGTTGAAAACATGACCTTTTTTGCCCTTTTCTACCTCTTACCTAAGCTCTATCTTAACATCTGCTTTCTCTGCCCTTGATTTTCTGAAAGCGCGTTTCTTTCCCCTATTGAAAATCCACGTCGACATTCAGCTTTTAGCACAAAGTGGACGACTAACATCCAAAGCAAGGTTTCTCATAATCACCGCACGCTCTCCGTAGTAAATTTTAACCATGCGGCCCTTGGCTTTCTCCTACCAAGGCCCCCCGCTCCTCCACTGGGAGCATCCATTCACTTCCAACTTCCTGCCCTCCATTTTGGCTCAAATTGGCGCTCTATTTAGGAGATAGAGTGAAGATTTGATAAAGCCAGTGTCTCCATAGAGAGCATTTTATAGCTGTCCTCTGCAGCTGCTTCCTCTCCGGTTTATTCACGATGCCCTCACGCTAGCTGTTTGGCTAGCTCCATACCTTTTTTATGGCCACGTTAATCTCGCTGGCGGCACAATCGTAGCATAAAAAATTATTCATCGTGGAGCATAGAGGCGCAGTTGTTGGGATAAAGGCTTGGTAGTATTTGTGTTTTTGAAACCCCCGTTTGCAAGATCATTGTAGGTGCATAATATCATTCAAACTGAGAGGCAGTAGTGGGTAATTAACAGCTCTCAAATGGAAATGTCAAAGAGTATTTTTCAGCAGGAGAATGCCAGGCTGAAATTGTACTGCTGAGAGGAAGAGGGGGGGTCTGGTGAATGTAAAACAGCTTGAATTCTAAAGCAAATGTTTTGTTAAAGAAGACATATTTGTTTTTAACTGCTATATAGTTATAATCAATGATATGCATGGATCATTTTGGACATTTGACGCTGATGTTGGGGTTGGAAAATTGCGGCGCCCAACGAGGTATTAGGAGCCCATCCCCATAAACGTCATCACAAAAGTACTTCGTGTTGTCAGGACTTCCTATGGATAGCTGCAGATGACCCTAGCACAGTGGTCCCCAACCACCGGGCTGAGGGACCGGTACGAGTCCATTGCGCATTTGGTACCGCGCCATTTATCAACGACCGTATCGTTAGCCTGTCTCTCATGACACACTAATAATCTTGTCCATAGATATATACTGAAAATCCTGATAGGAAATCGCCACAGAAATGATTTGATATAATGGCGAGTTTATTATATCTGTGGCGATCTGCTCGTGTAAAGCATCTGACACGTCACCCAACAGTAGAGCCACAAGCTCGTGAAAATGAGACAAAAACAAAAGTATTTTTAAAGCTTTTTTGCAAAGGAGAAAAGGCCAACTGAGGAGCCAGAAGAGAAGCCTATGACCTCCAAGAAAAAGAAAGATCAATTTAACAGACAACACCTGGAGTCCGCTCTTTGTAATATGTGGGAAAAAGCAAACGAGGCAATGAAACCTTCAAACTGCTTGTCCATGAAAATAAAACCTACATTATTCTGGTCTGTGGTGCGAAAAAAAAAGGTCGGGGAACCCTGCTCTAGCGCACTTAATTCAGATTAAAATTGCAACATGAGACGTTGCTGAGGCCGACGGTATCACTGATTGAGAAAATAAAACTGACAGAGCAGTGGGAGCGTACCTGTGGTGGTGAAAATGAAGGTAGTTTGGAGCAATGACGACAGGGAAATAACGATTACTAAAACAAGCGTGAATCACTCTAAATACAACTTCGAGAGGGTATATGAGAAAAAAAGTTGATTTCGCACAATATGTCAATCAGTGAAATCGTGTGAAGGGTTCTATGCATTTTTGTTATGGATAAAACTGATCAAAAATGATGGGCAGCAGTGGCTCACTTGGATCCACCGGCCCACTAGTTGGCAGTGCGATTCCAGCTCCACAGATGAATACTGATGTTGTGTCCCTGGGCAAGACACTTATGTGGACTCACCCCAGGTGTGAATGGGTGAATGGCTCCTCCTTGTACTGCACTTCAGGGTTTTGAAGATAGAGGATGGGACATTTTATTTTATTATGTCTCAGCACAGGGAGTCATAGTCAGACTATTTTTCAAACAACAGAACCTTGAGCTCGTTGATTGTTTTATTCTTTCTTTTGTTGTCTATTGTCAAATCTTATTGTTAGATTTGTGTAGTTATTATGCTCACTTATTATGGGGATCTTTTATCTTCTTTCTGAAGTTATGATTGGCGCATTTCAAGATTAGCATTTGAAATTTTCAATAAATCTAAAATATAAACCATTACAGCCATTAAAGAACTTCCGCAAAGCCATCACGTACAGAAACATACTTCACAAAACAGGATTTGGGTTTTAAGTGGATCGGAAATCGATTTGGAGACAAAGACTATATTCAAGTTCAAAGTAAAAAAAAAAAAAAAAAAATTTAAATTAATTTATAGTTTTATCTTTTGTAGCTCTAGTTTACGTGAAATAATTTGATTTCTATTAGGCATTCATGAATGAAATGTATAAATTAAATTAAAGAGCAGGGGACTATACAGAATACAGTTATTGGAGCTTTTTATCATGTTATAACGTTCTTGATCAAAAACATGCCTGAAGAGGTTTTAGGTGTTATCCATGCATGTTTCAGCGTTTTAGTAGTCTCTCCCAGGCACTATTCAAACCCTACCTACATCCAAAACACACTGCAAAAGAGTTTTTGCGTCTTGCGTCTGACCTAACCAGCCCACAGAGACACTGAACACAAACATATTCAGCTATTTTGTGCCTGAGTAGAGCTGCTCTATTGGCCATAATCTTCTCTAAACTTCACCATAGAGAAACACGAGGCGGCAGCTGCAGCTGCTCCTCTCTGCTCGCTGTCATCACGCCGCTCTCTCGTTGTCGGCCACAGAGGTGTGCGGCTCCAGCTTGCTTGTGCAGTAGTTTCACTAGTGGGATGCACACAGATTATATTGTAATAGCGCTCTGAAGGGAGAGTGAAACACGAAAGTGAAACTTATTAAATATGCTAATTTGTTGTTTTCAGCAAATATAGCGTTTTCAAAACACTAAAAGGTAACATGGTGATCTGACTATGTTATATGCTCACAGTAAAAACAGAAGTACAACACCCCATCTTAGTGCTTGTAGTTCTATAGTTAATATGACACTAACAGTTATTGCCTGCTATTTTTATTCATAAGATCAATCATGCATGTCTCACTGTTTAATCTGTAAACCATACTTAAACATAAATGAGTGTATATTTGGATGTTAAGGAGAATTGCAAACTTTGAAAAAGTGCAAGTGGAGAGATCATGAACAAGGCAACCGCATTTGTGTCAGACAAAAAAACAGCAATGGAGTGAAACTCATTTGCTTTTGTTGCTTTCAACATCACTGTATGTCAGAAGAGCTACTGGCAACTTAACAGCACTGCACCTGCTTTTTAGTGGCTTAAAAATGTGAAAAACAAAAAAATTGCCAAATATAAATGTGTGCATATATATATATATATATATATATATATATATATATATATATATATATTTTGTTATTTTGGTTATGATCTTCCACACTATGGTATAAACCTTATCTATCTCCATGGAGAATGTTCCAAAGTATAATTTGAACATTCCATTTCCATGGAAGCAGACAGGTGGTGTCCCCTCCAGAAAGTTAAATACCATCACTTTAATTTCAAATGGTTTACAAAGGTCCAAAGTTATCCCTCACTTACCTCATGCATTCAGAACATCCTAATTATTCACCACAATGATTTTAGCACAAGTCTCAGAGACCAGGGAAGAGTTTTGCCAACAACTGGCATGCTAACATGCACTTCCTGTTTATCAGACAGTAAAATGCTTTCTAATTCTTATTTCAACCTCGAGAACTACTTATACGGGGGGGGTCAAATACACAAGAAAGTCAAGAACAAGCTTTTTAAAATACTGCAGAAAGTTACTGACACAGACAGAAAAAAGGAAATACTTGTAATAGACTGTGTGTGCATGTCTTTCTAACAAACTATTTACAAAGCCGCTTCCTTCCACGGCGGATGTGTGAAGACAGCAGTAACTCAACAACATGTTTGCTCGTGGTCTCGCCTCGGCATACCAGACGCGGAGAAAAATAGAGCTGTTTAGCACACGGCAGGTCCATCAATCAGGAGCGACGTCTGGGGAGAGGGAAGGCACAGATGGGAGCAAACATACAAACTTTCTCAGGCAGGAGGAGCTGAGAGGTCGGAGGAATTAGTTACATTTCTACAAAGTCTACACAGGATCACATGGAACTTAGTGTTTAGAATAAACCAACGCTTAAACAGAGTAGGGTAGAGTAGACACTAATTGTACACAAGAAAGAGATATGTTACTTTGTTGCTGAAGTAGAAGTACACAGTGGTGGTCCAAGATATTATTGAAGTAAAAAAAAAATAAAATGTTTGGGAAAAATATTACTCAAGTATGAACAACTGTCGGGATGTAACATCTGATTTATGATTTGAAGTTCATTTAATTTGAAAAACGAAACATTAAATAATGCGCAAAATCTAAAAGGATAGACACAAACATTTGAAAAAGTGAATCATATCTGAAGGAGCGAGGCAAGAAACACAAATGTTCAAATCATTTCATGCTGTGAACATGAAGCTTTTGTCACTTGCAGAGATAATCACAGTGGGTAGAGTAACCAAAACTTTTACTCAAGTAAGAGTACTGTTACTTTTATAAAATATTACTCAAGTAGTATTAAAAGTATGCTGTTAGAAAAGCACATGTCACTCAAGTAAACTTAACTGACTACTACCCACCTGTGTGGTTAAAGAACACACGTTTTAATTCTCATTGAAACATGTTTAGGTCACCTTGGGATAAGTATTAAAAAATAAATAAATAAATAATACAATTAGAAGCCACGCGTTTGCTGTACACACAATTTGTCCACAGAATGAGTCCGCTGATGGTTTATGTGCTTTAAAACTGTACAGAAGTCTGGAGTTTTTCCTATGATGCAACAAAACAGGCAAAATGCAAATGGACTTTTTTGAGTGCTCAGAAAAGATGACTTTGGATGAATGAATTAATGAAATAAGCGTGTAGGAAGCAAAAAAATTCAACTCCAGGTATGTATTTGATGAGGGGCAACAATACAGCATGGTTAAAAGTTCCAAAAAGTACATTTTGCATAATATAGTATGTGTTCTGTAAGTGGAAAAACAAACACGGCGAGAGAGAAAGTGAATAGTCATTTTTTAATATTAGTTTTTAACATTTCAATATTTATGCAAAGAAACAACACCACAGAATGTTACAATAAAAGGCGAGTAAATGAGAGGCTTGGGGTCATTTATTCAATACTAAATTCTCAATATGTATTATTTTACCCCGGCATGGCGCCCATAAAATAGGTATTAGCATAAATCATTCTTTTTGGGACTGTCCTTTGGTTTGGTTTTTTCGTTTTTTTTTTCGACTATAGAGAAAAGTGTTGGAACAAGGCGCCTTATCAGATATTTAGGTACAAAAAATGTAGAGGTTTTTCACACAAATATTGTAAGATTTATGTTTAAAAAGTAGGATTCAGCTCAGAGCGCGCATTGTAAGCAACTCCAGGAACATTAACATATGAAGAGATAAACTAATCCAAGAATCCCACAAATAGCAGAACATGTTTATAGAGGTCTAAACTACAGGGTGTGAACGTGCTCTGAAGGGAGGAGTGATTTAGCATGGAGAGGAAAAGCTGAAGCATATTAAACATGTTAACACGTTGTTTTCGGTGAATATAACATTTTGAAAATAATAATAGGTAAAAATGGCGATCTAAATATATTATGTAATAGCAATTATTATTCAAAATCAACTATTCAAAGCGTTTAACCGTGCCATAGCTGTTTCCCCTTCTCATTTACCCTCTCGAAAGTTGTTTTTCGCAGTGATTCGTGCATGTTTGAGCAATCTTTAATCGCTTATTTTCAAGACGCCATATTGCCAATTGATCCACGTTTCCATATATTACTTACTGCTCAGTAATTTTATTTTCTTAACCTATGATTTGGCAGCCTGTCGTAATTTAGTTGTAAAAGAAAGAAAGAAAAAAAAGCTATATATATATATATATATGCAGCTATCCATAGGAGGAGCCAACTGTCTTTCTTGTGATATAGCGATACCAGCTCCCATTGGGCACCAGTTTTCTTACATAAAAGTCGATAGATGTTTTTTTTTTTTTTTTTTGTTTTAGATGAACAACAATGAACAACTATTTAAAAGAGGTACGTTTAAAACATCATATTCCACAAGTGTCATAGATTATAGGTATATAGCAGACGCAAGAACAATAGATCTAACATTGTTCTAGAGATGATTTTGCTCCACATTCGGACAGAAGGGGCATCATTATTAACCCGTCTTGACATTATAGTCTTTCTATCCAGCATTCCAGACAAATCAACAACGTTACAGGGACACAAGCAAATTCCACAGTGCACTTTTAACAGCATGTACACCAGGCAAATGAGGTCTTTGGTCAAACTGCTGACAGGAGACACCATCCCACGTGTAGCAGAATGATATTACAAATGTATGCAGGTCACGTCTAAGGAAATGTGCCCAGGTAATGAGCATAACAGCTCTGCTCACGTCAACATTAATGTGCGAGGCGTGTGTAATTACATCCGGAGGTCTGATGTATGGTGATTGCACATTTATGAGTCCTTTTAAGAGACGGAGAAGCCTGGGATTTTACAGCAGTTAATGTGTTGAAAAGGCTAGTATTTGGCATGTATAGACTGCAAATGGCGTGCATGCGTTCTGGGTGATGTGCACTGTGGTGATGTTTTGGAGAAGGCGTTCTGCTTAGTCTCCAGCTAATTTTGAAAAGTATTTTTAAAAAAAAGCTTTTTACGATATTTTGAGCACTTATTCACTGCCTTCGCTAAGTATGTTATAATTTAACTATTTATTAAAGAGGTAGTTCATTCAGCAATTTTGGGACTAAACTCAAACTAAAAGCCTAAACCGGGACTAGAACAGGACCAAGCCAGTTGGAAAACAGGACTAAGATGGGTTGAAACCAGAACCAAAGCACGACATGAGTCAACACACAGTTGTAGTTCAATAGTATTAGCTGAAGGTCCAGTTAGAACAGGGGCGGGCAAACCGTGGCCCAGGGACCACATATGGACCATTGGGCTTATTAATCCCGCCCACCAAATGTGACCAAAATATGGCGCACTTCAGCTGCTAAAGTAATACAAGGTTGTATTACTCTCTTATTTTCTTATCAGCCCTTCTGCTAAAATTAGCTTATCAAAGAAAAGCAGAGTGGATAGTGAGGGCTGAGTGTTTAATACAGAGTGGACAACAAAATATTTTTCACCAAAGTCCAATCAAAGTACCAAAGCAAGTTTTAGCTGGCATTAAAATTAGCAAAAGCTAGCAAGCCTTTCTCTCAGGGTGAGTTTTTAAAAGAATACATTGAAAAACAATGCCTTGCCTATTCAGGCTTTGCTAAATGTTACAGGCCAAATCTCTAATATAATACACACACATTGCCCACCTCTGTGCTGTCTTGCCTCACAACAAGAAGGTCCCTGGTTTCATTCTCTGTATGGTTGAGGCTTTTTAACCCAACACATACACAATAGGTTAATCCTACAGATATCTGGATCAAGATTATGGCCATATTATATGGATATCGTATGTGTAATCCCTCAGTCATCCACATTGCTGAGATTAATATGACATTGCAACATTCTATAGGTCAATAATATCTAATACAGAATTAATATAATTTAAAATGCAGATTTTAATTATATTATTTTTTGCAGATTGGCATTTAGATATTTCACGGCAAAGTAGCAAAAAGTGGTTTTGCCCCCCATTCTAGGATTGTGGCATTTTCGCACTGTAGAGTCTGAAACCACCAACAGGCTCCATAGCAAAGAAATCTGAATTCTGTCAACTGGACAAAATCTTTCAAGAGGGAATACATTTGCCACTCATCCAAGTAACTTTGTCAGTTCTTACCAGGTTTTGATAAGTCACTGCCTTAAATATCAGTTTGAAGAGAGAAACAAACACACCTAGTTGTTAACAATAAGTATCTATCTGTAACAACAGAACTGAAGAAGCTGCTTGAATGAGCGGCAAACCATGTTCACGCTTGAGAGCTTATGTCCACTTGACAGAATTCAGTTTTCGTTTGCCATGGCTCAAGATTTAGCTCGGGTGCTGCCCTGCCTTTGCCCCCTGAAAGTGCAGGTGGTAGAATGTGTAAAATAAAATAAGACAAATGATTAAAGGTCTGATTTTTACTGTCCTATGTGTTACTCCTCACTTACCTTATGCATTCCAAGCATCCAAATTGTTCACCACGATGAGTTTATAAGCTCTTTTCACTTACTTTCAGAGACCAAAGCGGAGTTTTGCCATGACAATAAATCTAGCAAGTAGCATGCTAACGCGCACTTTCCTGATTATCAGCCAATATATCTGTACTGGAGCAGGACAAAATACCCAAATTTACCATCACTCGCCAATCCATATACAAACTTTATATTTATGAAGATGAATGTGGATTCCAAGAGTTGACTTGCATAACAACGATATATATATTTTTATAGCAATACAATGATTTCGCAGCTAGCACTCTGCAGAATACAAAAAAAAAAAGATAAAAATAATTAAAACATGGCCCGAGGAAAGGCTGGTATCAAATTACACAACAACAACGATTGTCCAATTAACAACAGGGACATATGTTTATAGTTATATTGAATCGTAAGGTTAGAAATTGGAGTTGTGTATTTTGTTTCGCTTATGGAAGAACAAGTGTGCGTCTGCTGCTCCCCGGGACAAACAGTATCGAGCGGCTGCAACATGCTGTCTGGAGCCAGCTCAATTGAAATATTACTGCTGATCAATAAGGTGTGGAGCTTGCGTGCGGTTCGCTGTGCCTTACAGAGCGACCTATGACGAGCCTCAGACTGCACACCGGATTTAAAAGTGAGCTCGGAGTAAAAGAAAACTGGATAAGTTAAAGTCAAACTAAACACTGGGGTTTTTTGTAACAGTGTAACTCTTCCTTCAACTGTTCATTTTCTGGCTATTTTAGTGCAAACTCGGTAAACTTGCCAAAAATGCCTAAATCTAAGTGCAATTTCAAGTACTATGTGACATCACACAACACTGCCCCGATTAGCTAGATGTTTAGAATTAGAAACACCTGGCTGAAGTTTGAAGTGTGGATACCTGTTACACCAATCACACTGTTCCTTATACCTCCAGACCATTATCCAAACCCCGCTCCTCTTCACTCTTTTCTTTAATCCTCCAGGTTTGCTCTGCTTTATTTGAAATGTGGTTCTGGCCGGAGTTTAGGTGTTTCGTCCCACTTTAGTTGTGTGTTTTTGGTGATATCTGGGGCTAACATGTCAGACACTTTTCACTTTTGGCCTGGAATGTTCCACTGTTAGAAGACAGAGTATCCCTGCACTCTGGTATACGTAAAAAAAAGCAGCACAATCACAACAGAACCCGGGTTGCAGGTGCCTTAACCTACAAATAGAGGACACATACAAGTTTTGCCTCATGTGAAAGCTCAAAAGTGATGACTGGACCCTAGATGCCCCCCACCTGTGCTCTCATCCTGTTCCTTTCGACCCGGATTCTTCCTTGCTCTACCCTCTCCTGCATGAGCTTCCCCTCTATCCTTTAGTTGAGTGGCTCTGCAGACTTCAACTCTAGCTGCAAATGAACACGCATTAGTCCTGGACACATCTGCAGCCTACCCGTCCTGGTTTAGTCCATGGGAATGGTTCTCTCCTTCACTGTGGGTCTCCTCAAGGTTTCTCTTCTTCCCATTGTTTTATTTATTTATATATATTTTTTTTGAGTTTTTCCTTGCCGAGAAGGAAGGTCTAAGGCACATATGTCAACCTCAGGCCCGGGGGCCAAATCTGGCCTGCGGTGCAATTAAATGTGCATTAGACCTGGCCTTTAAGTATATAGCGCATATACCACTAATACTACAAATCCCAGAATGCTCTGCTACTACGCTGGTGCGAAGTCGAGCCCTGTGATCTGATTTATGAATTTATCCCAGTTTTTAATTTTGGCCCACTGTGAATTTGAGTTTGACACCACTGGTCTGAGGACAGAGGATGTTCTGGGGCAGTTATCAATTTCCTTGTTTTCTATGAATGTCAGTTAATCTGTTATTGACCAATGTCTGTTGCACCGTTTGATATTCGAACTTTCTGTTGTTTAAATCAATTATCTTGTTAAGCCCTAAGAGGGAACTGCTGCTGGGATTTCAGGCTTTACAAAGCACTGACTCACGATGGCTACAGGCGCTGGGTTTTAGGTTTGCGACGATTCAGATTTTAGTTTCACTTGACCACTTTCCTCCAATTAATTAAAAACACAAATCCAAACATTGAAACACTCTGGTCCTACTCCACCAAAGTCCATTCTGAAGCCTCTCCAGGGCCTATAACCCCTGTCACACGCGGGCCCCTCCACGTGCTGCTGCTGTAATGAACCGGCTCTGCTTTTCTACCCAGGGAAAATCATTGCAATTTCCCCCCGCCACGGAGAATACAAGTGATGTAATTCAGTTCCCGTTTTTCCCAATCTTTTTTGTGGTGTCTCCATACAATAACCCCAGCCCTCCTCGTAATTATGGCAACAATGATGCAACCCACTGTACAGGCAGCAGGGATACGCTGGCTTAATGCGCCTCTCCCTGGCTAGCTCCAGATTTGAGGGAGAGAAGGCAGAAAACATGCTGTTCTGAACATGTAAAGTTAGACGGTAGTGCTGGCAGGGTTCAAAACCATTACTGTCTGTAGACGGCGAATTTTCCTGCAAGAGAAAAATAAATGCTCCTATATTGAGTTGTTTTGCCCTCGGGAATAAGTTTAACTGAGTGGCAACAGTGCAGAGGTGGGTAGGGACAAGATATTTCTACTCAACTTGGGGTATATTATGTGCAGAGGTGGGTAGCAGTGATTTTTGAGGAAGAAAAAAAAATGTATTTAGGGAAAATGTTATCTACTGGATGAGTAAAAGTATTTGTTCTTTTTACAGCTGAAGGTTGTTATCAGATAGCTAGATTACTTGGGGAACGTTAAATAAGGATGGGTGATATGCTAAAAATATATAAATTTCAGTTTACTCGTGGATACATGCGGCCAAAATGGATTTCCTCCGCAGGGTGGCCGGGCGGTCCCTTAGAGATAGGGTGAGGAGCTTGGTCACATGCCTCCTGGACGGCTCCCTAGGAAGGTGTTCCGGGCATGTCCCAACGGGAGGAGGCCCCGGGGGAAGACCCAGGACACACCGGAGGGACTATGTCTCTCGACTGGCCTTGGAACACCTTGGGGTCCCACCAGAGGGGCTAGAGGTGAGGGAAGTCTGGGAGTCCCTGTTTTGACTGTGGCCCCCGTGACCCGGCCCCAGATAAGCGGAAGAAAATGGATCGATGGAAATTTCAATTTTTATCATGGTTCATGCAGTTAGTATCTTTTATTCTGCCATGAAGAGGTAACTCAAGCCATCTGCTCCTTCTGAGAGTTCATACTTCACTGTGATTGGTTGTATCCACCTGTCACTCACTTAGAGCAAGGCATTGAACCTGGAACCTGTGCGGCAATAGAGTGCTCGCCATTCAGTCACAGTGACACTTTTTTCCTTTTTTTTTTTTATTAAAGGCGCTTGATTTTTATTTTCTTAAAAATGTAAAAAACAGAACTAGTATGTTTTAACAGCTTTGCAGTGGTCTAAGGTTATTCATCACTTCAGTAATTAAGAGATTATAAGCACTTTTCACAACTTTATAATTAAATGCAGACAGTACACAGCAAACTTACACAATTTTTCTCAAATACACAGCACAGGCCCTTCAAGGTGATACAGGGTAAGTAAAAAGTGAGCACTCCAGTCTCGAATTGTATTTATTTTTTTGTATCTTCATTTCTACAGGCAGAGCCCAATGAGAGCACTCAGACTCTCCTTTTCATGGACGCCCTGTTTAAAATACAGAAAAATACAAACAAAAAGCAAGCAAAATAAAGAAGTATATAAGTACAAGTCCATTTAAAACATTAAAAACAGGAGCAGGTGTGATTATTAATGTTTATCGCCAGATTATTAAAGTGCATTAGTGGCAGCAGTGGATCCAGTTTTGCATGTCCTTGAAATATATTCAATTTTTGGGAAGCAAAAAAAATACCTTTTTTCCCCATTTCATTTCTGCTGCAGCCAGTTTCAGACTTTTACAATCATGAGATCTTGTATTAAAAGTTCCCGTATCAAAGTTCAACAAACAAGCAAGATATTTAGGTAGTGTATCAAATAGACCTTTATAAATACATGTAATACTGTGTGGTTCTCTTCTGACAGACAGCGATGGCCAACCTACTTTTTCATAGAACAATGCAAGATTACTCAGGCATGCATGAATCACTCAAAACACTATTTTGCACATCTCATTTAGCCCACCTATCCCATTACTTTGCATGTGGTAACTACAGTAGTATCAATACTTTTTACTCTGTATCACTTCTTAAACACGTTCTGTGTAGTACCAACCTGTCCACCACTTCCATCGTACTGATCTTGTTTCATATTATCGCTATGGTCACACTCTTTGGATCAACTCGACAACCTGGTGCCATTTCACAGGCGCGATTACAATACAGAAGAGCCACATGTGCCCAGCCTCCTCAATCCCTTCCTCAGTCATATTGTTCAGTCCTCCAAACTGAAAGGATTCCGAGATGTTCCCTACTTGTGGCCGTTGGCAGGGACCGGTTGCTTCCTGTTTTGCATTAGTGCCTCTCAGAATCCTCATTACCGCTTCTCCCTCTCCGCTCTTGTCCTTTTGGCCACGCTGACGACCCAACGCGGTCGTTTTCCAGGAATACCGAGTCGTTCATGACAAGATGATTAGGCACGAGAGTGAACACTTGGATTGGGTTTGAGGCAGGAGCAGCAGTGCCCAGTTTTCAATTGCTTGGTTTCGGCAGTCTCTCTCTCTCACAGCTCAATCCGTGTCCAAGTCATGATCACGCATTTGGTTAGTTTGGAGGCCGATCGCAAAATACCAAGGACAATTCTAGCACGTACAACCATAAAGCGTTTGTTTTTTTGCACTATGTAGCTTTTCTCGTTGCGGGTCCACCACCAGTTTGTAACCCTGGAGACTGTATGGTTTTGCTTGTTGGCATTAACTGTATTCTTTATAGCAGGTTGTTCGTTACAGTTGTCCCTCACTATATCGCGGTTCACCTTTTGCAGTCTCGCTGTTTTGCAGATTTTTTTGCGTTCAGCCAAATTTACATAAATGTTCGATCGCAGTGTGACTCTAAAGTGCTGTATGTTTGCAAGTTTTCTCCCTGACAAAAACCCACAAGCCATGTCGATGAAATTTTTCAGAAATGCTTTGGACTTAAATGTTTCTCTGCACTTTCAGAGTGTTTAAACAAGAGAGAAATGTGAGAAAATGTTAATGCCTGTCTGACAAAAGTGTATAAAGTGTGTGGTGAGGGGTTTTACAGCATATATAATAATTGTAAAAAATCTTTGTCTACTTTGCGAATTTTGCCTATTGCGGGTTATTTTTAGAATGTAACCCGCACGATAAACGAAGAACCACCGTACAGTCTTTTTATTGCTCAAAAGTACCTTGAAAAAAATGCAATGCAATAGCTGTGAACGCACTCACTTCTCCACAGATCTTACCATGTAACTTAGCCTGGTCGTGTCACCTGGATAGATATAGTTTAATCATGCGAGACAAAATAGCCATTGATTTGTGCACCTCAGAAAATGAATTTGTGAGATTCTTGTTACATTTTGATTGGACAAACAGGGTCAAGCACTAGGGAGTCAGAAGCTGTAGGTCCAAAAGGCAGTGCTACAATGACAGGAAAAAAATATTAAATAAAAATAATATGAAAATTAATTGGCCAAAATATTTTTTTTTTTTTACAAATGATGTCAAAATCTCATCTTACCCCATCTCGTGTCTCGTCCTGCCCCTAATTTAATGACATCTCTGCAAAGCAAAGGCATGGAGATAAGCAGGTGACTTTACCTCCACTCAACTTATGCAGTTTATCTTTATCTTTTTCTTTATAAACATGATCTCACAGAAACGAGGCAGGTTGAATTTTACAATTAAAATGTTGATTCATCTCAATTACAAAAACATTGGACGGGATAGCCAAGTAGTGTATGTTTTCAGTTGGTATTTGGTTCAATCAATGAGTGAATTCTGAAGATTTTGAGCTTTCACATGAGCCTGTCCATATACTGAGAAGGAGAAAAACATGAATGTGTCCTCTATCTGCATGTTAAGACACTGGCAACCCAGGTTCAGTTGTGATCCTAGTACCTTTTTTTTTAAGTGTTAGAGTAGGCTACACACAAATGCACTTTCAGTTTTATCTCTACATGACCAACTTTTTGATCCTGACTCTCCATTTGAGAAACTCATTCAGTTCTGTATTGTTTGCCTGTAACTGTTATTCCAACTCCCCACCTGTGTTTAAGCCCGCCTCGTTTCATGCTCCAACTTTCTCTTCACTCTGTTTTTTCTGGACTTTGTGACTGATGACTGCATGCCAAAAACCCACCATCGATCTTTTCTTCCTTTTCCTTCCCCAAACGCTCCAGCGCCACGCCTCCACACCGCCAGCAGCATGCCAATTCCGCAGCTCTTGTCTTTTTCAATCAACGCTCCAGTCCGTAACCCGCTTGGCACAAATTGGACGAGAGCCAGCGGAGATTTTATTCCTCGTGGCAGTGCCCGGAGCTCGGCGTCGCACCTCCACAACTGTCAGTCAGAGAAGGCAGAACACAGGAGCACGGAATTGTATTTGCTTTCAACTCAGTGTGTCTGTCTTTCCTGCGAACGACAGTTTTTGAAGCCTGTTCCCAGCTAGCGCCACTACTATGGCAAGTCCCTCCGTGCGCCAGGCTGCCAGCGCTCGCAATGTTTCACTCTACTTTTGGTTTTATTGCGATGGTTATTGTCTGGGAGTTCACAGAGTAGAGTTTGGCATCACTTAATATGTGTGCTAATTTCTAATTGCACAGGGTGACTATAAACTGATGTAATTTGCATGGGGTAATACTGTAGAAAATGTGATTAACAGAAACCAAAATGTTCCCGAAAAGTTTGGCTGCGAACTTCAGGCAATTTGAACATTTTTGAAAGAGTTTGCGCTGTGAAATGAAATCTGTATTTATTAACTTTGAAGCGGGGCATGTCACTCTGAACAATGTCGTTTCATGCAAGAACTGTAGCTTAAAGTTGCTTTTAAATCAGGCCTATTCCGCAAAGTCGACTTTTCAGAGCTTTTAAACATGTAATAGTTGTTTCCCTTTCTCACTGACTCTTTTGACGTTGTTTTTGGACTGATTCGTGCATGTTTGAGCAATCTTTAATCGCTTATTACCGATTTAGGTACCACCAGCATACGCTCACTGCTCTCTACTTCATTCTTCAGTTTCATTTTCTTAAGTGATGATGTGTAGGATTCGGCAGCATCGTGTGTGATGATGTTTTCAGTGACGTCAGCTCCCATGGGCGCCACTTTTACAATGTAATTTTAGATGAATATTGCATTTGCACATTTAACAGATTTAAACAGATAGTATTTTTGGCGAGGGGCATTGTTCTTCCTGGGTTTCTTCTTCTTCTAAATTTTTCCCCCCAAACTCGCATGATTTTCAGCCCCTGAACATCGACGAAAAGTCTCACATGGGGTATCAAATCGACCAGCTCAGCGAAAAATCCGATAACATATACATCGCGATAATGTCCCACGCATTCTGGCTCGACAGCGCCACCAAAGTAATAGGGAGCATAGTAAAATATTTCGCTGAAATTCACACCAGTGATAGAGCTCATGGAGACGAGCAAAAAATATTATAGTGATGCCCTGTGTCGGACAGGAAGTCGGCCATATTGAATCAAAAATTTGCCAATGCTTTCGCCCGATGTTCTCAAAACGTAATCAGTCCCAAGTTTTTGGTCCAAATGAGCTCAGATTTCACATGTCACATCTAGACACATGAGGTTTCATAAAACATCCACTTTTTTTTGTGTTTATTTCTCACAAAACATCCTCTTAACATTAAAAAAGGTATACTGGAAACTGCATAAGAAGCTGATAAAATAAAAGTTTAGGTTTTGATCTAACAGAACGAGGCAACTTATAGTAAAATACACAAGTCTGCTTCCGTAGACCACTTTCTCTCGGCTTTCTCCGTTGGCGCCTGTGTGCAAATAGCAACTGGCTGATTTTCGAAAGATCAAAACCAGAATGATTCATCTGAAAACGCTTTGACATTACACCGCCGTGGGGGTTTGAGAGAGAAGGAACAACCTGAAAGTGATCACAATTTGGTCAAAAAACATCCTCCCTGACTGTTCCGATCTCCGTGCGTAATTCCAGTCAGCTCGTCCTCTGCCCCCCGGGAACGCCGAGCATATTTACTTTTATCAGCAAACCACTGTGTTCCTTTTCATTGTGGCTGACATTTCCAAAAAGCTATCTGGCTCACAGTTCAAAGTTCGTCTATCAGGAGCTGGCCCGAGCGCGTCAGATTAGGTGCCGATTTGTGTAAAATGTCATCGGGCGCGCTAGCTAACATTTGTACACGTGAGGGACTGTGGGAGCTTACAGGTGCAGAGGATTGTGGGTAAAACAGTGGAATGATGGCGGCATGACAGTGTCGGTGAGATGGAAAGGGCAAAACGCGCTGAGAATATTAACTAAAGACTATCTGCGATCAAAGGGCAATGCTGACACTAGAAATGAAAGAGAATCTCGATGCGTGAAAATGTAATGACATTTGAAATTGTGATTTTTTTTTTTTTAATGAATCAAATGGTTTAGCAAAAAACTTAGACTGTTTTACTTTTATGGGGTATTAACTGCTTACACGGGACATATTTAGATCACCATGTTACGTTTTATTGTTTTAAAAATGCTATGTCTGCTGAAAACAACATATTAACATGTTTTATAAGATTCACATTGGTTTTTGACGCTCTGAGCTTCCTCTCTCCCTTTGCTCCCTGCCCTAAGTCACTCCCCTTTTAGAGCAGTAATGTGGGAGAATGGGTGACGTAGGGTTGTGGGTGGAGCATTGCACAGAATTTTATACAGTTAATGTAAAGAGAGCACAGGAGAGATGACTAAATAGTGAAACACACATGGATGACATCTCTTCAGGCATGTTTTTGATGACGGAACAACCTTATAACATGGTAGACAGCTCCAAAAATTCTTTTTGGTATAATAACCTGTCCTAAAGTCACTTATAACTACAGTGGCTCAGTGGTCAGTGGTTCCTTAGGCAAGACACTTCATCCACATTGCTTAGTATGAATGATTGGTGGTGGTCGGAGGGGGGTGAGCTTACCATCATCAAGTGTGGAAGTGAATGAATAATGACTATAGTGTAGCGCTTTGAGAGGCTTTGACATTGATATATATTGATATTATTCAAGTTTCAAGCGTGGCATTGTTTCACAGGGTTAAATTTAAATGGTAATGTATGTGTATGGAAAGTAAAGATACACACTATGTAACTTGTTGGGGGTCTGCCACCTGCTTGTTTCCTTGGAGATTTTATTGCTTTGCATGAAATGTCCCTTAGTATTGAAGCTATCTATCTTGCATTTATTTTTTACACGTTAATGCACAAAAACATGATCAATAACATGACCTAAAAAACATGGTCTGTAGCTTGGCTTGCTTGTTTCCATGGAGATATGAAGTCAATACTGTGGAACGTTCCAGGCAAAGAAATAACATGTAGATGCGTTTGTGGTTTATTTTTCACTAGAAATGTCACACAGTGCATTTTTACCCCTTGCCATAGAACAAGCATTATTTTCTATTTTTGCATACTGTAGTGTATTTTAGGACTATTAAGTTAGGTTATACACTTATATAATCCCTGCACTTCCAGTACCATCAATATCTTACAAATAAGGCTATACTGAATATTTAAAATAACAAAAATGTCCAATAAATCACACAAAAAAAAATAAAAATATATATATTTTTTGACATATTTTTCTCAAATGCTGAAAATGCTGAAAAAAGTCACATAGTACTGATTTTACCTCCAATATACACCAGCACAATGACTATAACCTGCTAGCTTTCTTAGGAGTGAGGCAGTTGTAACAATGCTAGATATCTAGAAAAACAATGAGAGACCAGCGTGGAGTTTTGCCGTCACAATAAAGCGAACTACAACTACCATGCTAACCGCACACTTCCTGTTTACCGCATCATGACATGCCTTATGATTAGATCCAGACGGATGTTTTTATGTGTCTGATTGTCTTGTCTCATGCACTTGTTTGTTGTCTTCTGCATCACACAAAAAAAACAAAAAAACGAGAGAAGGATGGGTCAAATGCAAACGACAAATGTTCCTATACAGACAGGGGACAAAAAAAAAAAAAAAACATACCTTAACTTTAAAGCTAAAGTAACAAGATCTCAAAGAGTCAGCAGGTGGCCTACCATTCACCACAAAGTTCCACAGTGCAATTTTAATTATGACAGTGCAGGCTCATGTTAAAGTTTTTATTTTGTAGCTTAACCAAACTAATTAATGGTCGGCTAAGCCACTAATAAGCAGGAAGTCCTATCCATGGAGCCAGATCACACTTTGTTATCTGGGCCAAATGCGCTCCGTGGACTGCTATGATGACAGCTAATTAGGCATTAACTTCACAGACAGACTTTCAGACCCTCCATTTTCTAATTTAATACTTCAAACTTGTCTCTGCAGGGTGGGGACCTCAGCTTAGTTAACTGGCTTTTATCACGGAAACTCCAGCATAGTCACAGATACGTCCTTCTTTAGGGAGAACAGTTATCTTTAATTACATAGGATTTGAATCTTGCTACTTTTTTCTGTAGTTTGTATAGGGAAAGTATACAAAAAGTACTACAACATACTGTGAAGTAATGATGCAAATGCAAGGAAATTGGTATATTTTTGAACACGATATATGTGATCAAATTCTGTAGACTGTATATTGATATTGCTTATTTTAGTATTTTCAGGTTAAAAGGGCCTGACCTGATTTTTGTCCCATATATTTGTGCAAAATTTTTGTCTTGCCCCTGTACAGTATATTACATAAACAGCTCTCGAGGTCAAAATAAGCCGTGTACTATCTGCATCTAATGCAGAGTTATATTGTCCAGGGGATCAGGAAGTGCATGTTTAGCATGATAGTTCTTGTTAGCCAAAACTCCACTCTGGTCTCAGCCTTGTGAAAAGCGCTTATAAACTCATCGCAGTGAATAATTAATTAGGATGAGAATGTCTCAGAAAATGTCTAAGACAGTAGAGGGCAGAAGAAGAGGAGGTACCATCAGGGGAGGACATGTCTCTACATGGGATGTACCACCAGAACATAAATGAAGTGGCTTATATCAAGAAACCTTTCCGATGGTTTGACAGAGCTGGACTGAAGGACAGCACAGAGGCACTCATCCTGGCTGCACAGGAGCAGGCCTTGAGCACAAGAGTGATAGAGGCCTAGATCGACCACACCAGACAAGACCCAAGGTGTAGGCTGTGCAAAGAGGCCCCTGAGACAATCCAGCACATAACTGCAAGGTGTAAGATGCTGCAGGGAAAGCATACATGGAGCGGCATAACCAAGTGGCGGGCATAGTGTACAGAAAGATCTGTGCAGAGTACGGACTGGAGACCCCAAGATCAACCCCAAGGGCCTCAGAGAAGACCTAGGGAAGGCCTGGAAGGTGAAGGCATCAGTGGTGCCGTGGTCATCAAGCACTTGAGGCAGTGATCCCCAAACTGGAGGAGTGGCTGCAGCAGATCCCAGGAAAAACATGAGATATCTCAGTCCAGAAAAGTGCAGTACTATGAACAGCAAAGATACTGCGCAGAACCCTCAAGCTCCCAGACCTAGAGGAGGTAGAAGACCTGAGCATGGAAGAAAAGAAAAAATTAGACCACCCATTAGGAGTGAGAAGGGAATTATTATAATTCCAATTTGGTTTCCAAGCAACAACTTTGTATGTTTTACCTTTTTGTCCCTTCTTATTATTGTAATTCAGTTGGCGCTGCATAACTGTTCTCATTCTCATCTCTTTCAAAAATAATCTCTGCCATGATTAAACCCTTTGCTGAAGATAAGATATAAAAAAAATTTATAACAATTTATTGTGTTTTATAGATACTATATAAACAACCTTTAGGGGTGATTTTGATGAGGGAACCATATAATATTGTTAAAAGCTCACCAATAATATGTTACACAGAATAGCTTTAATTGTAGTCAGCATATAAAGTAATACATTGTAAGTGTATACAGTAGAAGTCTGATATTATCCATATAAATAAATATAAGTAGGCTGGTATTTGCAGTTGTTTGAAAATCTTGGTGAACATTGTGCAGCTCCACTATAACACACGCTGCCTGACCATAGCAGCGCTGTGAGTGGGTGGCTCTGAAACATCTCATTATTGTCAAAACAAGTGGATATTTGAAGGACTAAACAAGCATTGCTCAGAGAGAAGTGCAAACAACTTGACATCATTTTCTCCAAAGATACAAAAATAGCCTTGAGGTCTGACTTGATGTACAAAGTCTTATTCCTTAAACAAATGTAAATAGTGTCAAATGCACTTTAAAGTTGCACAAACTTTTCCAGATGATGGTCTGCTACTTTCCCCTGAGTTTAGATGGATTAGCCAGGTGGATAAGGCGATCAGGGACATGCATAGTCTGTCTGTATCAAAACAAATATGGCTGTTTATGAGGAGAAAAAAAAATAGAAAAAAAATATCACAGGGGACTAAAAAACAAGCATATGTCTGCAGAATCAATGAGCTAACCACTAAACTGTCCATCTGCCGTGAGAGAAATGTCTTTTTGTTGCTGCCTACATGTTATTGCTTTGTCTGGAATGTTCCACAGTATGGCATTAAACATATACATCTTCATGGAGATAAGCTTAAGTGACACCACCAGGCCAAATTACAGGTGTGGAGTAAAAAACACATGCGAATGAGATGTGTGAGAATGTGATGAATGAGTTTAATATTGCGGACACTCCCGGCATAACAATAGCGTCTCTATGGTGAGTATGTGTTCCATAGTGTACCTTTAAACTGTACGCATTTGAAAACAGCGAATCGCTTTTTAAGGTTTTTGAAAAGGTCCTCTTTCTGACTGCCCAATTACTGCCAGACGCTTGCAATTTGTCATCCTAACATAAAGACGACATATTTCTGTCAGACTTGATTCATGACACTGAGCGTTCTGGTGTAAAGAAGCATGTCAAATTTCTTCTGGTTGTTTATTTTCTCAACACGAGGGCTACTGTAGGTCATAATCCACGCTTAAAACAAGAGCAAAACAACAGCAGTCTCAGCTCACTACAGCCAGTCTCCAAAACAGACCAGTCACCGACCAATAGATGTTTCATATCAACTTGTCGGCATAGCAACCAAGTGTCACGTACAAAAGCTGTTACAAAAAAAACAAAAGGTGTCAACAATATGAGTTTATTATGTGTCTAAGTTGAATATAAAACAAAAGGGAGTTTGAATTTGCCAAAATATCCTGCATATATTGTGTCATTTGGCTTGGATTAGAAAGTTATAATTTAGCCTTTTTGTTTTTTCTAACTCGAGAGACCAATTAGAGTGATGTTGTTTTGGGGTCCTTCAAGTTAAAGAGATGCTGCGAAGGCGCACAGGAGCAGGTGGGACAGGATGCCTGTTTATGGTTGACAATGTGTCGTTTTAATGTGATTCACGCCAAGCTCCTGCTGTTCAGTGCTGCACAGAAGTATTTAGCCAGGATTAAATGAATAGGTAAAATAATCCTTTTATTTCAATTGAAAGATTTGTATTTTATTTATGTTTTGTGGATCAGTGGGTATCAGTGGTCAATGGTACAATCCCAGTTCTCTCTGGAGTTTCTTTTGTTGTGTCCATGGGCAAGAAAGTTCGCCAATGTTTCTATCTTTGAGGATGGTGGGCTGTGATGGTGCAGATTGTGCATGGCAGTGAGTCAATATTGCCTAAATTTATAAAGCAACTTAATGAATACACTGTGTAACTTTTTAGGCAAAAATGAAAAACATGCATCCTTGCTGTGAGTGAGCTTGCATCTCCACAAACCTGACTCTTAGTTTTGAGAAAACAGCCTTTAAACTAAAACAATAATAAATAAATATATCTTTAAATTGATTCATTAATGTATTAAATGTTCCACAAAATAATAAAACCTTTTGCATTCTTTTTTTTTGTTTTTTTTATCTTTTTTTTTTGTTTTTTTTTTTTGGGCTTGCCGATGTGTATAGGCGTGCGTCAATATTATTAAATTTATAAAGCATACTTTAATAATACAGTGTTAACTTTTTAGCCAAAATGCAAAAACGATGCTCCTTGGCTGTGCTTGAGCTTCGTCCTCCACACACCTGACCTCTGAGTTTTTGAGACTTTTTTTTTTTTTTTTTTTTTTAAAATGAAAGTCCATTTGTCAGTGTAGTGTAGGTAGCTGGTCCATTACAAAGGCCTAAAGTTAAAGCAAACAGGTAAAAAATGGCTCATAAGAAGTTTAAAATGTGTAATAATTAATTGTAATGATTAATATATAGCTCTATTTTTGTAACTGAACTGACTGAATAAATGTTTTTCCTAAGGCTAACTTCTAAAAAATATAGTTATACTGGCCGTTACTTACCTGTGCTGGAGTGTGGGGTTAGCCAAATAAGGGACGTGCTTTATAAAGGGAGTCGACCTCAGTCTGCCGAGTTATGAGTTAATCTGTACATTCTGAAAAACGATTGGACGACAAAACCATTAACTGCGGATCCCCTAAAGTCCCCTAAAATAAATAAATAAAAAAGATCTTGTTCAAACAACATAAATTTACTTTATAATCATACCTGAAGCACTGGAAATCACCTACCAACGGCTCCACCTAAAGAGGTACATCTGAGATAATTAAGCCAGATGAATAAATCGTCTGTTCGCAACACAACCGGCAAAATTGCACGCTCAATGGCAGGGTAATAACACCAGAGCAGACCCACCAAGACTGGAAACCGAACCATACTGGAAAGGTATATGGGAGAAGGAAGCATCACACAACAGCGATACTCAGTGGCTGGTGGCTCTGAGAGAAGACCACAGCGACCTCCCTGAACAGAATCCAGTCACCATCACAGTGGCAGACATCCAGGAAAGAGTCTCAGGTATGAAGAACTGGACCGCACCAGGCCCTGACATGATCCACGTCTACTGGCTAAAGAAGCTCACTGCTCTCCATGAGCGCCTGGCAGCACAAATGAACCAGCTGCTAATGGATGGGCCTCACCCTGAATGGCTAACCGAAGCGTGCACACATCAGTGCATGGACACAGCACAGGAGGGCATTGGCGAAGATATCAGGAGAGCAAAACACCGACAGTTGCCCAACACTGCAGAACCCATCAGACCAATCTGTACACTGCCTGGATTGATCCCAGGAAAACCTTGACTTAATACCACACACATGGATCACTGAGTGCCTGGAGCTGTACAACATCAACAGGACTTTAGAGCCTTCATCGCAAACTCAGTGAGGTTGTGTTCTTGAGTCTGTACTCGCTCAGCTAAACACTCAACAAAACTGACTAGTGATACTGACTCAGGAGTGGGACCACCATCACTCACCTCTTCTACATAGATGACACCAGCCCGTATGCTAACAGTGAGCGGGACAGTGACTCACTGAGCCACATAAGTGAGTCTTTTTTAATGATGATTATTTAAGTTTTTATTTGTTTTTTTTTTTTTTTATTTTAATGCCTTCCTTATTCTGCAAAGCACTTTGAATTACTTGTACTTGTGTATTAATTGTGCTGTACAAATAAACTTACCTTGCCTTGCCAACCATCAGGATCTACAGCACATTGGAATGTCATTCGGACTTGAGCAGTGTAGTTGGATGTTGACAAACAGGTAAGGTACCCTGCACAGAAGAGGTCTCACTCCCTGAGGGAACAATAGCAGACATGCAGACACCGAGGACGGTTACAAGTACTGTGGTATCCCACAAGCAAACGCCAACCTCGAAGAGGAAACAAAGCAAGTCCTAAGGAGTCAGCTCAATGGCAAGAACAAGACCCAGGCAATAAACAGCTACGCCCTGCCAGTAATCAGATACTCAGCAGGAATCATAAGCTGGTCAAAGGAGGAGATACAGACCACAGACTTGAAGACCCAGAAGCTCCTGACCATGTATGTTGGGTTCCATCCCAAATCCAGCACCCTGAGACCGGGGCATCTGCAGTGCAGTGGCCCATGACCACTCCGACAGCCTTCTTTTCAGAGTGGTTGTAAAAAAATAAAATAAAATAAAATAGCCTACACAAATCACCCAAATGCGTACAGGGTTTGGGGTGTTTCTCCCTCCTTTTTACATGTTATGTTCAATCATTTATTTCAAGTCAAATGTTCAATTCAGTTCTGCTGAACTCACTGATGCTCTGGAGAGCACAGCTTTTTGTGTTTTGTGCAGAGTTAGTGCATTGTCATTTTAAAACCTTTTTCACAACAAGGCCCATTCTGCAGTTCGTCAAAGCAGATTCAAAAAGGCACATAGTAGTATGCACTGGAGGAAATTTTTCCGTGGTTTTGGGCTACATGATAATTAACATGCGATTTGACAGAACACATCGGTCTGCGATGAAACAAAGCAGAAAGAAATGAGGAAGGGTCGGCTGCTCACAGCTCCTCAAAGAACCACAGCAGAGTCTGGGCCCATAGGCTGTAGGTCTGTGCCAGGAGAGAGACGTGAGACGGGCGAGCCGGAGAGTGCAGCCACTTCGGCAGTACACCCTTCTGGTATCGCTCATCTCAGAGGCTGATAGCTACAGTAGCTCATTAGAACAAGAAAAGGTTAACCTAAAGATTATTTTTAAGTTCTTGTTATTGTATCCTTTTGGCAGAAAACTTCAACCTAATCTTTATATAGTGCTGAGAAAGTGACTGATTAAAAGAACTGTATGTAGCCTGCAGACTAATTGCTTTAAAAAAAGTTACTACAATCACGACTGAACCTGGATTGGCAATGTCTAAAAGTGCAGGTGGAGAACACACAAGTTTGCCTCATGTGAAAGTTGTGATGCTGCTTTGATTAATAACTTGCTCCGGGTGCTGGGGGTTTAGGTAGTGACGTCACAGTTCTGATCAGATACTCATGAGGCTCATTCTGTTTTCTGATTGAATAATCGTCTTGAGAACCAAACACCAAATAAATAGACGTCCATGCCCAATGTTTTGGTCATTAAGAATAAATCAGCATTATATTTTTTATCAATAAAATCTATATTTCATTTGAACATGTTTACCTTCGTATCTGGGGAGACACACTAAACATAATTTTGTGTGAAAAAAAAAATCTGCTGCAGTAGTCTGGAGCATTTTTAAAGTTGAGGTAACAAGTACGCATGATTGTGGAACCTTGTGTGAACCCTGGTTGGTTTGACAGACAGTCTGGAAGTAAAACACTCAAAATATGTGAAGAACTCAACCGTGTTGAGTGGCCACTTTTTGTAACATGCATAAACTTCACTTATGGTCTAATGACAAACCCCTAGAGGACTGTCACTTGTGGGTCCAAAGCGCATCAGTTGATAGAAAATAATGGACATGTTTGTGAAATATACACACTGGTAATACTGGATTATTGCTACATTATACGTCTTTGATACAATTTGTGGTTAAGCATACACTTTTGAAAGATGATTGTCTCTTGTTTGATGAATAAGGAACAAAAAAAAGCTAGAAAAAAACTTAACTGTGAGGTTGATGGTTGAACTCCGAAGTGGCATCATCACTTAACAATCCCATAAGCCACAAAAAATCGTCGATGTAATAGGGCATATTGCATAGTAGCAGCGTTCAGTTGTCAGTGCTAGTTCAAACATACAGAACAATCAATGACCCTGTGACAGATGACCTCACAGTTTCTTATACATTCTTGCAGCGAAGTGAGACGCTGCTCTGTTACTGTCGCTCTCACCCACACTGTTACAAATCAAGTGTTTAGACTCAGAGCAGATAGAGACTATATAAGCTACATTTCAAACTTGCTACTGTAGGCGTCAGACCACAAAACTTAATAAAAATACTGACATGCGCCATTAACAAACTAATGGATAATGATGTAAAATGTAGACTACTAAACAGAAGGTGATTGTTAGACAAATGAGTCTACTCCACCTAGTCATTTTCAGAGCGCCAAGAGCTCAGGCCGAGGTGGTGGAATGTCATTTCACACTTCAGTTTACTTTTCAATCCTAAAACTAACAATGCATTTCATTCATTTGAAAGCCTTGTAGCGTTAATTACTTGTCCAAATTGGAGAAACCAAAAAGCTGTTTCATTCATAATAATCTACTGACCTCCTGGGTTTTGATTGAGTTCTCTGACTTTACAGTGGCACAACAAGTCACAACCACTATTTTATTTTATTTTTTTGTTTGCATTTTATGTGAATAAGTGACACAAAATGGTGCATAAGTGTGAAGTAGAAAGAAAATTATACATCATTTCCAGATAAAAAAAAAAAAAAAAATACAACACTGAAAAGTGCAGTGTGCAAAAGTGTCCCCCCTAAGTCAATACTTTGTGGAACTGCATTTTGCTGCGATTACAGCTGTCAGTCTTTTGGGGTATGTCTCCACCAACTTTGCACACCTACAGACTGAAATTTTTGCCCTTTCTCCCTGGCAAAACAGTTCAAAATCTGTCAGATTTGATGGAGACCGTTTGTGAACTGCAGTTTTCAGATCTTGCCACAGATTCTCAAATGGATTTAGGTCCGGACTTTGACTGGGCCATTCTAACACATGAATAGGTTTTTGCTCTAAACCGTTTCATTGTCACTTTGGCTTTATGTTTAGGATTGTTGTCCTGCTGGAAGGTGAACCTCTGCCCCAGTCTCAAGTCTTTTGCAGACTCCAACAGGTTTTCTTCCAAGATTGCCCTGTATTTAGCTCTTCCAACCAACTCTGACCAGCTTCCCTGTTCCAGCTGAAGAACAGCACCCCCAGAGCTTGATGCTGCCAACACCGTGTTTCACTGCAGTGTTAGTTTTCCTCCATGCGTAGTGTTTTGCTTTTAGGCCAAAAAGTTCAATTTTGGTCTAATCAGACCAGGGCACCTTCTGCCTACATATTTGCTGTGTCCTTCAAATGACGTCTAGTGAACTGTAAACATGACTTATTATGGATGGTTTTGCAGCAATGGCTTTGTTCTTGCCCCTCCTCCATAAAGACCAGATTTGTGTAGTGCACGACTAATATTTGTCCTGAGTCCTAACCTGAGCTGTGGATCTCTGCAGCTCTTCCAGGATCACCATGGGCCTTCTGGCAGCATCTCTGATGAGTGCTCTTCTTGTTTGTTCTGTAAGTTTTGGTTGACGACCATGTCTGGGTAGGTTTGCAATTGTGCCGTACTCTTTCTTTTCCAGATGATGGATTGAACAATGCTCCTTGAGATGTTCAACGTTTGGTACATCTTTTTAAATCCAAGCCCTTTTTTAAACTTCACCGTAACTTTTTCTCTGACCTGTTTGGTGTGCTCCTTTGACTTAATTTTGTGGTTTGCTCCCCAACACTCCCTTAACAAACTTCTGTGGCCTTCACAGCACAGCGGCACCTATACTGAGACAAGATTACACACAGGTGGACTCTTTCATCATTTGGTCAACTTTCAATCTTTTCAAAATCATCAGGCAACTTCTAAAAGCAATTGGTTGCATTCAAGAAAATGGGGGCTGAATACTTGTGCATGCTGCACTTTAACTTTTTCATAAAAAAAAAAAAAAAAAATTGGAAATCTTATAAAGTAAAATATTTCCTCTTCACACTTGTGTGTCATTTTGTGTTGCTCATTCACATACAATGCTTAGAAAATGTATTTAAATTTGTGGTTGTGACATGACAAGTTCCAGGGGGTATAAATACTTTTGCAAGCCACTGTGTATCAAGTCTAGTGTTAGCTTGGGAAAGGAATGTTATACTTGGAGATTTTAATGTACATGTTGACAATAGCAGTGACTGCCTTTGTAATGCCGCCAGTGCCCTATAGATGGCATCAGTTGTACCCAAAATTTGATTAAACCAACCCACAGTCACAAACACACCTTGGATTTAGGGATATGTCATGTGACCCTGCTGAGAACAGCTTTAATAGAGCTATGCACTCCCTGAAAACTGCTCTTGATATTGTAGCTCCATTAAAACCATAGCCAGCCCAGCCTATAAACAAATTAAGCAGCTGATTAGGGCTCCGAGACCCCCAGAGGGCCCCCAAGAGCCCATACATTTATAATGAAAAGAATGATTGGAAAGTTGTTGTTTTTTTTTAAACTACACAGCTTTCAGGTGTTTACACTAGTCTAAATATCCCTCTAAAATGATTAGATATGTTTTATTTCCAGTAGCTAAATATGTGCTCCCTACATTTGTTTTTGAGGGGGCATTGGTGTGAAGAGCTACGTGTTTACACCGGTGTGAAGACCCCCATCCCTCGAGGTGTGCTCTGGGTGCACTGAGGCAGCAGCGATACATCTGAATAGTGTTTTACAGACTAAAAGTGAAATTAAGTTTTTTTCTAACAGCAGGTGAGTCCATATTTATTACACTGGCTGCTTTTGGTTGTGGCTGATCCTTTTGTGATCTAGACTGTGAGATGATGTGAGTGTAGCTAAAGTGGATCACTGCTCCATTTGTCAGATTAACAATGTTGATTATGGCAGAAACATCTTTGTTACATCTGCTGGACGAAAGAAGGACCTGTGAACAACTCCTGAATGTTGTGAATGCTCATTAATATACACAATTGAGAGAAGTCTTTGTTCATTTCATATTTAAATGGGTGTCATGTAACTCCACTCTGCATCCAAAGCCTGACAAATAAACATCAAAATAATGTGATCCTAAAATCCTCTTTTCCTGGTCTGTTCTTTGAAGTGACCAGATTTTGTGCATTATTTAATGTCCAGTGCTTCCAAATGGTCTGATGATTATAAATCTGATGTTATGTCCAGACCGTTTCTCTTATGCGACTTTAACTTGGATCACTACTTTATACTTCTTGAGTAATGTGATTTTGAAGTAAGTATACCCTTGCTTGAGTACATCCTTTAGCTGCTATATCTAATTCTGCATTTTAAAACTTAAAGAATTGATAAATCTAAGCCCACTTTACTCAACTGTGTCAACTGTGACACATTAAAATGCACCAGAAATCAAGAATTTAAAAATGTCTCAGAGGCAGGCCCCCAGACACACCCCCCCTTTCTTAATTTTGTCAAATATGAATACCCTTAAAGGCTAGGGCCAGCCCTGGTTATAAGAGAAGGCTGTCAGGCCTAGACCTCCTGCCCCTGGTACAATGAAGAACTGTACTCATGCAAACAAAAGGTCTGAACATTTGAGAGGCTACAGCTCCACTCCCACTCTGAGCAATCCCTATTTACTCATAAGAAGGCTCTGTGGAAGGCCCGAAACATATATTATTCAAATATAATAAAAGTAAACAAATACAACAGCAGGTTCCTGTCCAGCACTGTGACAGTTTGTCAGCCAGACTGATAAAAAAATATAAAAACATGACCATCAAAGTGTCAACATCGTACTGAAGAAAACAAACCAAAAAAAAGTTTTAAAAAGAGACTTAAAATTACGTAAATTATAAACATGCATACATTTTCTTTTGTGGTTAATGGGTACTAATACAAGTGCATTATCTTTGAAATGTAGGAAAGACAACATCATGTACAATAACAATAATTATTCTTAAGTTCAGTTAAGGTCAGGCTTTGGGGCCACTTCTTCTTTAGGCTTTGGGGCCAATTTATGCAAGTGACAATTCTTGGAGTCTCTCTGACGTCTCAAAAAACTTTCAGCTTTGTGAATGTAGTTCTTAAACAATCTGCCAAAGTTGAGTAATTAAGCTGCAAGAAGAAAAGAGACAATTCATTTCAATATTGTATGTAAATATCAACCAAATCTTTATCTTACTAAAACAATGTAGGTTGAGATGTCTGAACATGTAGAATAACATGTTCTACAAGACACCATTTGAGTAGGGATGGCAAGCAGTTGCATGCTCCCCCATGCTCACCCATTCTCCTGCATAGCAATTTTCCATAAATATATGTGGTGATACAGCTGTTGAGGCCGGTGCTGCAGGTGCGCTTACCTGGTTTCCCGCGGTGCGTTCTGGTGCACTATATAAGCGCTCTCTTTCTCATTGCTCCCCCTTTTGCCCACACATATTACCGGGCCCCTGTGTCGGCAGCTCTATCCTCCATGCCCAGGTAAAGTCCTATTCCGTTACTCTTCATTCGTGAAAATATCCAAATTCCTAAATCATCGTTCTTTTGGTGCCGCCGTCTGACTGCAGCTCAGCACCGCTTCACTTTCGCAACACTCTGAACTTCGTAGCGCCTTCTCGTGCGCCCTCGTCTTTGGCAACAGATAATTAATATTTACTACTCCTGCCCATTCACAAAATTGTCCAAACTAAAGTCCATTTTTCATGTAGCTCTTTTCTGCTTGGCCTTTTGTCTCTTTAATTGGGTGACGTCCCATTGCGCTGTAGGACTAATGATAACTCCTCATTCAGTGGTCAGCAGCACCACCGCTCTCTGCTGCTTTGTTTTGTTGCCTTTTGCTTTGCCTTTCGGGGCTTTGTGTTGCTGTGTTTTGCTGTCCTTTGTCTTTTGTTTTGTTTTTTGGGGCTTTGCTTTTTGCCTTTCGCTTTGTCTTGTTGTGTTTTGCTTTCTTTTGTTGTGTTTTGCTTGGCTCAATTTACATTTTAAGTTGGTCCACTGTGAGATCGCCCTTAGTGGCGCTGTTCTGGGCTGAGCTCGGACTGGTGCACCTGAGCTCTGTGCACCGAGCTGGATTGTGTGTTGTGTACATGGTCTGACAGACAGTGGGTTTGGGCTCGGTAAACTTTTAATGACTTGAATGAGTGTACGGGTGAACTCAGATTTTATATATTGTAGACCAGTGACGTGCGGTGAGGTTCGTGGCTGGTGAGGCACTGATGTCGTCACAATCAGATTTACAAACATGTAAACCAGGTGTCGGCAAGTAAATCTGACCCCGGGCCAATTTTTCTCCCAGCGACTTGGGGCCAGAATAAAAAAGAATTTCAAAATAAAAGTTTCGAAGTCCGTATGAAATAGCTCTAATAGTATGAAATAAAAAGCTAGTTTTGTATTGTTTTTTATCCTTATTCTGTTTCCCCAATTTTCAATGGATTGAAGTCATTAAATTTCTTACCAATTTGTACCACTCTGAGCAAGTCTTTTGTCCCTTCGTCTGGAGCAAACCATTTAGCTCCTTTAGGGTTGGTCTTCCTTTAATTATAACCTCCTGCTTCGACTGAAAGCCCAGTTTAGAAAACAGCTTTAATATGTAATCTTCCTCCATTTAAAAAGTAGGGCCAGACAAGAAGAAAAAAGTGAATTGCTTAAGTTGATTTGCTTAAGTTGATTTGCTAACTCGAAAGTTTGCGACCCTTATTTTGCGGGAGTTCCACGAATCCCTGGGCTCACGAGTGCCCCCTAACATGAGGCCAGGGTAACTGCGTGCCTCACCCGGCACCTTTTCACAGCTGCTTAAGCTGCTTAAAAGCAGCTGCAGCAGTCCATGTGAGGCACAAACAGCTGGTATCTCTCCGCACGTCTCTTCTCAGTATTTCAATGGTAAATGTAAAAATTCAGTGATTTTGAGTAAAAAAAAAAAATAAAATTGCAAAGTTAAATAGAAAATAACTTTATAGTACAAATCATTGCGTACATATAACCATGTCATTTATTTTCTCTCTGTGATGACAGTGAGGCACAGCGTCATCTGTCTTCCCTGACCGCACATCACTGTTGTATTCATTGTTAATGAAATTAAAACACTGTTTCCTTTAATATGTAAGATAAACATGATGTAAATAAGGAATCTGGCTCTTTCATCTTGATATGCTTACATGTGTGCCTTATACTTAGGGTCTAGTCCCCAGACTAGATTTGAGGTGCCGTTGTTGGAACAATTATATTTTTAGTACTATCCCAAATAGTTAACCCCTCGACTGCGACATATGCAAGCAGCATACAAAACAATATAGTACAGCTTCACAAACCTGATGCAATGTGCAGTAGTTTCATTAGTAGGATGTATGCTGATTGTGTTGTGATGTCACAGTGCTGGAGGAGGGCATTAGCGGGGGGACCCAGGGCGCCTAAAACTAAACCCTCCTCTTTACTGAATACCTCATTTCTAATTTTGTTATTAAAATGTAATGAGTTAGAAAACCTGCCTCAACATCACATTGTAGAATCATAAAACCACTCTACTGGACAAGTGCATTTACAAAAGAGTCGTATTTATCAGTCAATTACAAGCTCTCTGCAATAAATAGATGAAATAAAATAATTTTACCTCAAACTGAGATAGTCAGAGGCTAAAAAAGAGAAAGTGGCAGTTGCCTGGAAACAAAGACTATACTGTGGCCATTTATTATGTCTATTAGTCCAGGAGCCAGACCCAAAATCTGACACATCGGTGTCAGTCACAGTGGCGAGGCCATCAGTGATGTCTGAAAAGTTCCATATCTATCAGTCTTTGATTGATGGTGATCGTTCTGACAGCACTGATATGTGAGTTTGCCCATTCAATCTTACATATATTTCAAATTTATGAAATCAGAAAAAAACACTACTTTATTGAAAATAAGATTACCGTAATTTCACGACCATAAGGCGCAGGTAAAAGTTGCGAACATCGTGGGAGCGATGGCTGACAGACGGCAAACACAGCTTTACAAAGACCAGGAGGCAGCGCAGGGCGAGTTACGCCACGATGTGTGAATGGATTGTGGATACTTGGGCTCACGTATCTGCTTGCACTGTTCTTTGAGCTTTCGCAAAAGTCGGCATCGTGCACGCGGAGCGGTACAGCAACAAAACGGACTCTGATAGTGACGAGAGGGAACCTGGTGTATTTCATAGAGATCTAGCGCCTTTTTTATGTGTTAAATGCAGAAAAAGCACCCATAACTGAACTACGCCTTATAAGCCGGTGCACCTTATGGCTGTGAAATTACGGTATTTTACTTAAGTTAAAAAGCAGAAATTGAATCAAATGGACTTTTTCCAAGCAGGAGTCTCCACTGACCTTTAGAACCTGGAGGAGTAGATACAGTCTCATTTCCGTGGGAGATGCTGCTCGGTGAGAAACATTCTTGTCCCTCGCGGCTCACTGTCCTCAGATTCTACAGAGTCATTTCATATGATGAATGTGTGTTTATCATGTTCCTTGAGGTTTCAGGGTTAAAAGTACTAAGCCCTTCAGAGAACTGCAAAATGGTGAAAAAAAATTTGAAGTTATGGCTCCCATGCTAATCACAATTGTGCTTAAATGAAAGACAAGTTCAAATCATTATCTGATAGGCAGCACATGGCCTAAAACAAAATATGGACCTGTGTCAAAAGTGCATTTTCAACACGGGGGTTTGAATGTCAAATATACATTATATATATATATATATATATATATATATATATATATATATATATATATATATAATATATATATATCATATATAATATCCATATAATTCATAAAAAATTGAATTTCTTATCATCATAATTCCAGCAATTCATAAAAATGACCCAACTCTACTACAGCGGTAGAACCTTCAACTACCTCAGACTGTCTCCACCATAGTGATTGTGTTACGGTTGCTTTTCTGTTTCTAAAGCCCTCCTTACAAACCACACAAGGTGGTGTTGGTCTGTAGTAATGAACTGGAACCATCTGTCTCCCGATGAGCGTGATTGACAGGCGGATTATCCAGTCAGAGAAACGCATGGTCAGTTCATACGAAAACTTTTTGCTTACTGCCAAAAAAAAAACAAAAACACAGATTTCTGCAGAATCAACAAGGGAATAAGTAAACTCTTGTCTGGGATAAAATAAGTTCTATATTTTGTTCTGAATGACAGAGGAATGTGTCGAGAAGATGTCGTCCACATTTGAGAGACAGATGCTACAAATTAGCAACTGTGACTGTTCCAAGTCTGGGCGAGCATTTGATGCATTTTTTTGTCTGTCAAATCCAGAATGATTTCTCTGTACTTTTTAAACAAAGGTATATCAGTCTTGTCCCCGTACCCTCCTTTGCGTCTGTTACGGCCCTAGGCCTCAAGTTCCTATGTTAATTGTCCACTGTTTTGTCTGTGTGTCCCGAATCTTCGTTCCTTCCCCACAACCATGGCTGTTGGATCCCTTCTACGCTATTGGAGGACTGATTTCCAGCCCTGGCCAATCAAGGGGCCACCTTCAGCCACCTCCTATACTTAAGAAGATCGAGGACACCTGCTCAGGGCTGCTGGTCTGAGGTGGTCAGTATGCCAATTCACTTGTTTGTATATCTCTTCTGTTCTAGTCACTACCGGTGACTATTTGATAATGAGACACTTCGATAGTCAGCACTGACTTTGTTGTTTGTGAGATTTTGTTTTGTCACTCTAAATTTGTGTTTTAGTTAACTTTACCCTTGTTTGTTTGTTATACCCCTTGCAAGGTACCCTTTGTTTAATTTTGTTTAGTTCACCCTTACATTACTGTTAATTAAATTACTTCTTTCTTAACCATTTTTCCAACTTGGTTGTTTTTTTTGTTGCTTTCCCCGTCCCCACACGAGCTGGGTTGTAACAGCGTCTCAAGCCAGAACCAAACATAACTTTGCAATCACATTTGTTTTTCTCAGTGAAGCATGTGAAACCAAGGAGCTCGCTGGTCACTTATCATTTACAAATAAGACGACATTTCTGTCACCTCGGATGAACACAGTTTAGTGCTTCGTTCACACACATATATGTATATATGTGTATATATATATATATATATATATATATATATATATATATATATATATATATATATATATTTTTTTTTTTTTTTTTTTTTTTTTTTTTTTTTTTTTTCCTTGTAAACTACCACATTTGTTTTGATACAGACGGACCACACATGTCCCTGAGTGGCTAATCCACCTGTCAGTCACGCACATCAGAACTGGGGGAGATTCACTGGTGACTTTGACTTAGCATGAACTCCATATAGACTACCTCTTTAAAGGGCACGTTTTAAGCTAAATTAACTTTTTTGAGCTTTTATCCATGTTATATTGTTATCCCCAGTGCAGTTTTCATCCTGGTCGTGGAACACTGGACCAGCTCTATACTCTTCATCGGGTGCTCAAGGGTTCATGGGAGTTTGCTCAACCAGTCCATATGTTTTTTTGTGGATCAGGAGAAGGCATTCGACCATGTCCCTTGTGGTGCCCTTTGGGGGGTGCTCGGGGAGTACGGGGTCAGGGGCTCTCTGCTAAGGGCTGTCCAGTCCCTGTATGACCGGACAGGCCTTGATTTACCAGTCAATCTACGTTCCTACCCTCACCTATGGTCATGAGCATTGGGTAATGACCGAAAGCATCGAACCAGCGGCTTCCTCTGCAGGGTGGCTGGGCGCTCCTTTAGAGACAGGGTGAGGAGCTCAGTCACATGGGAGGACCTCGGAATAGAGCTGCGGCTCCTACACGTCGAGAGGAGCCAGCTGAGGTGGTTCGGGCATCTGTTCAGGATGCATCCTGGACACCTCTCTAAGGAGGTGTTCCGGGCATGTCCCTCCCGAGAGGACACCCCGGGGAAGACCGAGGACATGCTGAAGGGACTAGGTCTCTCGGCTGGCCTGGGAACGCTTTGGGGTCCCACCGGAGGAGCTGGAGGACGTGTCTAGGGTGAGGGAAGTCTTGGGAGTCCCTGCTTAAACTGCTGCCCCCGTGACCCGATCCCGGATAAATGGAAGAAAATGAATGGATGGATATTGTTATCCCCCCTCCCATGAAATACATGATTGAAAAACATCTGACTTCTCCTACGCCGTTTGTCAACCCATAAACCATCACTAGACTCTGATCAAATCGATTCACAGTGAACGCATAGTAACATACAGCCCCTTTAACGTGTCACATACATGTTCATAGTATTCACAATGGCTAATCCTTCATTTATTTATTTGTCCATTGTACATCCATGTTACTGTCATCAGCGATATGAAGATGTAAATGTAATTAACATGTTTTTTTTTTTTTTTCAAATGCAAACATTATTTTAAGTTAGAAAATGTGAAATACCTATCTAATCCTAAGACAATCAAAAGCACATTTAAAGGAGAATTTAAACCACAAGAATGCATACGTGTTCTTTTAAATCCACACATAATCCAGCTGCTTAGTACCTCCATTTAACTAAAACCTACTGTCACCGCAGCAACAAGAGGCATTGTTCACATGTCCCCCGGGCCGTACGAACCGCAGCTGTGTCCCGTTTTAGACCGTCCGGGGGGACAGGGCTCAGGCAGGACTCAAACAACCACAGCGATCCATCAATACAAGACAGGTTTGAAGTAAAGATGAATTTGCTTTATTATGTAGATTGAATTGTTGAATTGAGTTGTTCTTGGTTTACAATACACAGGAGTAACCACATTTGTACAGTGAGGGCAGATCAATGGTGTTGACTGCAACCTGAGGCTTGGGTATCGAACACTTTGGCTTCTGTCATTCCCATGTCAATACTAACTGTATTGAGACAACTCGGGGAATTGAATAGATAGGATAGAGAGCAAAAGGTTTCAACTCTAGATTACTTGATGTGTTTTAAAGTGATGTTTTCAGTCTATTTGACATTATTTGTAAATTATCTCAGAGATTAAATAAACTTAATCTTGCTCCAGTAATAATTTGGTTTTATTTGAGCAGTGGTGGAATGTACCAAAGTAAAAGTAGTAAAGTACTGTAGTTAAGTAAAAAATGTAGGTACCTGGTATTTTAAGTATACAGTGTTCCCTCATTTATTGTGATTCATCTCGATTCATTCTACAGCCATTAACTTCTACCTTCCCTCAGCATGTCCAGAAGTCCAACTTTTTCTGTGATGTTAGCATCTTCTTTTACTTTTTCTTCACTACATTTGAGAGCCTTTGTCGGTATCTGTACGTTTCATAAACACTCCACTGAGAAAACGTGCAAACATACAGACTGAAAAGTCACACTGTACATTTAATTAAATGGGCTTGAAACCATGCTGTACTGTAATTTTAACACTTTCACAATTTTAGCAAACAAAACTCAAAACAAACACTAAAAAAAAACAAAATGATTCAAAAGAATTCTATTGAACAAAAAATTTGCAAAAATCTTCATCAAATCGCGACATTTCACAAGACCTCAAAATGATGCGTTTTACTACATTCATTTTTACTCTAAGTGCATTTTTCTGTACAGGTGCATTTTTGATAGTTTTACTGAAAAGTCAAAGTTTCATGTGATACTTGATTATACTTGAGTATTTTTTGCTCCAGTATGTGTACTTTTACTTAAGCAACATCTTTTGCAAAATGTACTTACACGCTTACAAATAAACAAAAAAAAAAAAAAAAAACATATGTAAGATTTTTAATTCCAAAAATCTGATCCATCTGTGTCTCCAGATACGACCTTAAAAAATATGCGTCAAATCAAATACAGCTTACTTGAATGTATTCTTAATTACAAAAGCAGATGCAATGGCCAAGTTGTTGTTGTTCTAATCATGTGATTTTTGACTACGTTTTCAGTATTATTTGCTCCAGTTGCACTATCACTTACTTAAAACATCTTATGCAAAATGTCCTTAATACGCTTTTTAAAAAAAAACATACATATCTTTAATTCCTTATATGTGATTCTTCTGTGTCTCCAGTATGAAAACATGTTCAGAAAGTACAGCTTACATAAAAAAAAAAACAAAGAACAAACGACAAATGCAAGTTGTGCCCAAACTTTTGTTGTGGTAATCTGGTGTTTTCGTGTTCAATGTATCGTGTTGCACTGATCACTACTTGTAAACACTCGTGTGTGTGTGTGTGTGTGTCCTCTACCTGCAGGTTAAGGCTCTGGCAGCACAGGTTCAGTTGAGATTGAAGAACCTTAAAAAAAAAATTTAAAAAATGCATTCTTTAAAAAAAAAAAAAAAGGAAGTTTGAAGTATGGCACAAACTTTCTATTCAAAGTGCTTTACAGAATTAGAAAGACCTTAAAAATTTGCAATACAACAAATCGAAACAAATAATTATCATAAAATAAAATTAACATTAATAGAGAAAAGTGCAGAATAAAAACCTTTCAGTCATATGCACAGTTAAACAGAACTGTTTTGAGCCTGGATTTAAACATTGTGAAACTAGAGGTCTGTCTCACATCTTCAGGAAGATTGTTCCAGGTTTTAGCTGCATAAAACTGTTTAGTTTAGTTCTGACTCTAGGCACCAGCAGGAGGCCGGTCTCTGAAGTCCTCAGAGTGTGAGATGGTTCATATGGAACTAACATGTCGAAGATGTACTGTGGTGCTGGTCCATGGAGAGACTTGTTCACAAGCAGAGCTGCTTTAAAGTCTATTCACTGAGCCACAGGAGCCAGTGCAGAGACCTGAGCACAGGACTTACTGTAGGTACTTCCTGGTTCTAGTCAGGACCTGAGCAGCAGTGTTCTGGATGTACTGCAGTTGTGTTAACGCTCGTATGGAGGGGTCAGTGAGCAGGCCGTTACAGTAGTCTGACCTACTGGAGACAAATGCATGGATAAGTCTTTCTAAGTCTGGTTTTGACAGTATACCTTTAATTTTTTTAATGTTTTTAGATGGTAAACAACAAAAGTTGTTGTGGCTGTTAAAGTTCGAGTCTGTGTCCATTACTACCCCTAGAATTCTAGACAGATTTGAAGGTTTTAGAGAGAAAACAAAATCATTACAAATTGCATCCATTTTGGAGGACACCATTGGAACATAATGTATTGACTATTTTAAAACTTTGTGTGTTGCTTACCTGACCTCTCAACTGCAAGCAAACCAATCTATTCCATTAATCACCCACCCACATTCTGCAAATTAATAATTTAAAGAAAGTCTATAAACATGGTTATCTCACCACACTGTGCCAATCTATATTATATTTTCTCATCATTGTATCAGCATGACCTTCATCTAAAATGCAGGGACAATATATTAGCAAGACATTAGCAAGGCATTTTTGTCCCATGTAAACATTATAGACTCTCTATATAAATGAACATAGCTAACCTGCTAGCTGCCACGTTCCAGATAAGAAGTGAGAACGGGCTTCTGGCTCCATCGACTCTTGCGCCAATGCACTTCACTTTGAAAAATTGTCACCCATCTCTCTATAACAGTTGCTGTGAGGCTCGTCATTTTGGTCTTAAAATGTTAGAATTAACCCTGAGTGTGGCGAGAAAGGCTGTTACCTTCAACAGTCTGGCTCTGGATTGGCTCTTTCGTTGCTATGACAGTCGTCATCAAAGCTCAGCTCAGCTTTGCCCCTGTAACTGCTACTCTTGATGAGCTTCATCTGAACCGAACACTACGGGTGATGTTACACTCACTTAGTCCGCTTCTTTATACCATTTATGGTAAACGTTATGGTTGCTAAGTGATGGTTATGGAGTTATCTTTTGTATGTCATGCTTGCTAAACTGCAGAGAAATTTAAAAACATAAAACCTTTAATATAAAATTTAAACCATGGCTGTGTCCGAATTTCCACCCTGTTGAGCCCCGCTCTCTTTAGCAGATTTTTGTATGTATATATATATATATATGTATTTTTTTTTTTTTTTTCCTGAGATGTGCTCAGTAAACATGGTTAAGCTAAGGTACTTTTTTACAGCAACGGTTTATTTAAGACTGTTTTATTCATAATCAGGATCAACAGTGTGATAAACCTGCGCTTCTGTTTCATGTTGTACTGTGTCCAGTTATAGGCCTGTCTCTGTCTGATGTTGTTTTCTCTCTCTTGGCCTATATTGACCGGACTAGTAACCATCGCCGGACACTACTTTTCAAGGTGCATTGTGGGAAATTTTAAGTGCACTATTTTTTTACTCACTGGACATTCAGACACCACACTAAAATGGCATGACTCTGACATAGTGACCTGTCATGATCCACCTGTTCCTGTGCCGTGTCATGATCTAACTATGGGAGAGTGTGGACTTTCGGACACAGAAAATTTTTGACTAATTTTGTAGCAGGATACCTGTGTAATCCTTCAGTCGTCCAGGTCTGATCCATAGCAAAAGAGAAATAAAATCTGTCAACTGGACAAACCGTTGTAGGAGTGAAGACGTTTAGCTGCTCATCCAGGCCTCTTCTTCAGTTCTGGTCAGATCACTGATGGACACTGTCTTATATCTATCTGAAGGGAGGAGCTAACTACACTGAAACTAAACACCTGTTGTTTACAGTTTCTGTTTGTAGGCTAGATCTGTTGTCCTACTGAACATAGTCATGGTGTGAAACCACTCATGAGGGGCTTGAATGCCTCTGCTAAGTAGGTCTCAGGCACAGTGCACACTTAGGGTAGCACAGTAGGCCTACCCTGCAAAAAGAAACTGTAAACAATAGGGTTTTGAGTTTCAGTGTAGTTAACTCCTCCCTTCAGATAGATATAAGGCAGTGTCCATCAGCAATCTTTTATTTCTCTTTTGCTTTGTAGCAAGATCTTGAAATTTGCATACTTCTGTTTTTTTTGTTTTTTTTTTTTTTGTTTATTATTTTTTTGTTTTTTTTTTTTTTTTTACTAGATTAACCAATCTCTACAAATAGTTTTAGCATTATCAGTATTCCAAATCCGTAAAGTCTAGCATCTTTCTATCTACCGTACTGTACTTACGACTACACCTGACCTTTTTCCGAGTGCTTCAGGTAAGCATGAATCCATGCTTACTGCTCATCAGACGAACGATACAAGGACTTACGGTGAAATGGCCTGACATTTCATAAGGTACAATTAAAACACCCGTCGATGCTTTGGTTGTGCAGAGATGTGTGGGTTTAATCCCCCTCGACAGCTCTATCCCTGAAGCCTTTTCAAAGTGACACTGTGCGAAAACATTACAGAGCGTGCCCTGTCAGAGCGAACCTGCATCGCTCTCTGTCACTGTGTAATTAAATAAAAGTATGAGGACGTTTGAAAAGGTAGTGCAATATGTAAGGTGAATGTGTAAGAGTGAGTAAGACATTATGTGGAAGTGCCAGGTATGTGACAATACATGTAGTGAAATGTCGAAGAGTCACAAAGTTAAACTACATAAGACAGCTTAGACTTCTGATTTCCCCAAAAACCTTGCCTAGTTTTTATTTTTACAAAGTATTTTTTTTTACCTCCTGGCTGAATGTAAGCAGCATATATTGGTGGTTTACAGATTGTACAGGGTGGCCCAAAAGTCACTGACACTTTTAAAGCTTCAAAAACTCCTATAATTCTTAAAGTTATACTCGCCAAATTTTAGCAGTAGTTTTGGCAATATAAATGTATAATTGTTCACTGACACTTGAACTTATCACTACTTAAACTAGGGGAAGTAAAAATGACCAAAATGATTTTTTTTAAGGGTCCACCATTTTCGGTTTGCCCTGAATAGCCCGATCCAACACTTTGCATAACATATGAGAGCATTTCCGGGCTTATGGCTCTTATTTGATCCTCGATATTACGTTTGAAGTTGTTTATTGTCTGAGGTTTATTCACAAACACCTTTTCTTTAAGATAGTTCCACAGGATGAAATTGGGACTAGTCAGGTCTCGGGAGATCACATACTGCCCCCTGTCTTTGATAACGACTTATTATTCCTTTAATGGCATTTACACTTGGGGCATCTCTGGTATTAAAATGTCGACGGTAACACCATTGGGTTTCTGAATTTGACCCATGTGACTCAAAGTACCACTGTACAATGAGGGGTCATTCCTCGGTGCTATATTTGCTCATATTAATGTCAGAAGGGTCATTCTAAATGCTCTGCAAAAATAAAAGAACAATATTTAGAAACAAGAGAGTTATGATTTTTTTTCAACTGTCAGTGTCTTTTAGACCACCCAGTAGAATGTGATGATGTCATAACCTCAGTTGGGGGCAAGAGCTAGAGTTCCTTATCAATCACATCGTGCTTTTTCATGAAATATCCAAAAGGTAAATTGTTGAACCTGATCATTTTTGTATTAGTGACTAAACTCAGAACTCACATTGTTGGGATGTCATCTGAAACCCACCAATAGAGACATAAATAGAGGTTATTGTATAAATGTTACCTAGCAACCTGTAACTACAAAAATATATTTTTTTTAATAATAGGATCCATGCAACATGTGTAAAAATTGAAGAAAAACAACTAGGTGCTAAAATCAACAATAATGTTCCCATAGACGTCAACGTGAAGGAAACAGTGTTGAATATGAATATGAATCCCAATGAAGAAATGCAGGAACTGAGGTGGTAGTTGGAGATATAGCATCTGACATCATCTTACAGCAATAGATCAGTCTACATTGTAACAATATCTGTAGTTCCTACCTAAATTAGTGACTTTTATTAAGATAACGGTGTGTTATTTTCTGAACACAAGGGCTACTGTGGGCCATAACCCACACTTAAGCATGAGCAAAAGAACAGCAGTTTCAACTCCTAGAGCCAGTCTCCAAAACAGACCGGAAACTGATGAATAGAAACTTCACATCAACTTGTCGACATAGCAACCAAGTGTCACGTACAAAAGCTGTTACATTAACAACAGCACCATAGACTGTAAAGAAGTGGACTAAGTGAGTGTGACGGCACCTATAGCGTTCAGCTCCAGTCTTATGAAACTCATCGAGACTAGCAGTTATAGGAGCGAATTTAGAACAAAGATGAGAGCGACCTCGGAGAAAGAAGGCACCTGATATGTCTGTTATTAATGTTCATTTGTTGAGTTACGGACAGAATAATGAAATAAAAACACGAGGATCATGTAGAGCGGGTTAATATGAACATTTTAAGACCAAAATGACGAGCCTGACAGCAGCAGTTACACAGAGAGGAGCGACAGTTTCCCAATGTAAATTAAATTGTCGCCAGAGTAAATAGAGCCCTTAAGTGCACCCATGATTCCTATTTGGAGAGCAGTGGCTGGCAGGTTAGCTATGCCCACTTATATATCGAGTCTATGCACAACACATAAACAGTCCCAAGAACAACAAAAGGTGTCAACCCTGAACAAAACATATAATATCAGATCATTACGATATAAGCTTTTGCAGACATTAACGTGTCTGTGTAATCAGTCGTCCAGGTCTGATTCATAGTAAAAGCAAAAGTCAAATCTGGACAAAACGTTGTAGGAGTGAAGATGTTTTGCTGCTCATCCAAGCTGCTTCTTCAGTTCTGGTCAGATTGCTGGTGGACACTGCCATATCTATGTGAAGGGAGCAGTCTTATTGGCCCTATTCAACCTTTAATGGCCTTACTGGCTTGCTCTATTGTTGTCTTTGTTTCGTGAGACATTACCTGTCCTCAATTTATAATTACATCCTCAGACCCAAAGCAAACAAAGGAAACAAAGAGTTATTGTTTACAGTTTCAGCCTTAATGGCCCTATTCAACCTTTAATGGCCCTGCTGCCTTACTCTATTGTTCTGTTTACAGTTTCAGTGTTAGTTAGCTCCTCCCTTCAGATAGATATAAGGCAGTGTCCACCAGCAATCTGACCAGAACTGAAGAAGCGGCTTGGATGACCAGCGAAACGTCTTCACTCCTACAACGTTTTGTCCAGTTGACAGATTTTTAACATCGGCTTTTACTTCAAACTTTAACTATAACCTGAGTGACTCTCTGGTAACAGCATAACCAGTCCACAAAACAAGAACTCTAAACCTCTTGCTGATATGCCCTCTGTTGAAGTGGCCTCACAGACACTGAAATGTGCCTTAATGGTCAATGGTGGCTGCCGGGCGACTGTGCTACAAGAAAAACTGCTCATCAAAGACTTAAACATGAACAGTTCAAATTAAATGGACATGCTCTGGGACACTGAAAGGGCCACATTACACAGTTTTCTGATCTATGTTATAATGTCATTTCCTCATCACAAACATACCTGGAGTTGTGTTTTGTTTCATTCACACGTTTAGCACAAACCCTGCATATTTAAGATGAGTTCTTCTCTGAGAAAACAGAAAACACCACCTTGTGATGTCATGTGGTAATACAAAAAGTGCTCCACTATGTTTTTAAACTCCGTACACCTTTGCTAGAGTCATTTGAATGATTTCAGCCCTGGTAAAGGGTAGCTCTTAACCTGAAAACTACAGCTTTATGACATCACAAGGTGGAAGCGAGCATTTTGAGCTTTTGCAAATTCCACACAATCCACACACTAGAACACAATTCCAGGTATGTTTTTGAGGAGGTAGTAACATCATAACATGGCTTAAAGCTCATAAGAGTCAATTTTGTGTAATATAGGACCCTAGAGATGCTGTGACACTACAGTTGAACTTTCACCTGAACAAGACAAAGATTGAAATGGTTGCTTATGCTGTGCTGCAGCTGTGAGTTGGGGGAGTTGAATGCAGTGGTATATTTATTTTACTTTATTTTTCTCATTCTTTACCTCATTTACATGCAGTGATGGCTGTTTCCAAAGTAAATCTTGACTGACTATTCCAAGAATCTCCCACACTGTGCAAATGACTACTAGAGATGAAATTATAGAGCGTTGCATTCTGCCGTCATTCATAACAGCACACAAATATGCTTCAAATATGCAAAAGCCTAATGGAATGCATTCTTACTTGAAATAATATAGACCTGTCACTTGTGAACAGTGTTGTATCACTCTTGGATTCATTTCTGACTTTACTTATTTGTAAAGGGACAGTATCTACTAATGAACATTTAAAACTGTAAATATGTAAAGATTATAGCCGTCCATCCGTCCATCCATTTTCTTCCGCTTATCCTCGGCCGGGTCGCGGGGGCAGCAGTCTAAGCAGGGACTTCCCCCACCCCAGACACATCCTCCAGCTCCCCAGACCCCAAGGCGTCCCAGGCCAGCTCCTCCAGTGGGTCCCCCAGGGGCCTCCGCCTGGAACACCTCCCTAAGGTGTTCCGGACATGGATTATAGCCAATGTGATTAATTTCCATCTTCAGTCTCTCGGCAGGTTGATGTCAAACAATCTACAGGACAGAGAAAAGAAAAGTAACAATCATACAAAAGCAAATGGAGCACACCGGTATAGTCACTACACACACAACACTCAACACTTTTTTTTTTTTTTTTCTCAACTCGATTAATTACAAATGTTAACAATCTCTACAAATGGCTTTAGCATTACCAGTATTCCAAATCCTCAGAGTCTAACGTCTTTGTATCTCCCGTACCATATTTAAAACCCTGATTCCACCTGACCTTTTTTCAGTGCATCAATTCCGCAAACGCATGCTTCCCGCTCATCAGAGGAATACAAAGACTTATGGTGAAATGGCTTGACATTTTATAGGTAGAATTAAAAAAAGACACACACACACACACACACAACACACTCACTATACTCACAACACACTCTGGAAATAACTGTAAATCCTATAGTGTATAACAAGATAATCCTGTAACCATAACAGTGAAATTAACCAGTGTCTTAAGGCGCAAACATATGTGCAGGGAATAGTGGGATTTTACAATTAGACGGTAATAGCTAGGACATTCACTCACTTATTATTTTTTTTTTTTTTCCCTCTTGTCTTTGCATCACTCAACAACATCTTTAGAGTCAGTGTATGAACAAGCCTTAACAATCTTTGATAAAAAAAAATAAAATAAAAAAAAAAAAAAGCCTCTCCTGCCCCATCACTGTAACATCTGGGCAAAATATTATATTTTGAGTCTTGGAAATTACAGACTCTTTTCCAGTCTATATATTGTTAAATCGCCTTGAAAAACACATTGGAATCACTGGTACTGCATTAAAATCGTTCCAATGTTACCTTTCAAACCACTCCTTTTACCAAAAAAATTGGGGAATGTGACTTTTCACAATGTCCACCTTCATACGGTGTGCCGCAAGGCTCCAGTATTGGCCCACTGCTGTTTTCTTTGTATCTTCTGCCATTAGGCGACATCATCTGCAAACATTGTATATAGTTCCACCCCTATGCAGATGAACTGTACGTCCCGCTCACAAATGAAAATACTCCTCGAATGCACTGCAGGCATCAACAGCTGGATGTCCCAACGTTGTCTTCAAATAAAGTCAAATTTGGAATATTAACATCCCACCTCCCTCGCTATGGCAGTTTGAAAGTCTGGGTACAATAAAGGGATTTGCAAGAAACCTGTGAGTAATCCTGAACTCAAAGCTCTCTTTTTATCACAAAATCACTAATGTTAATCCTGTTTTCCCCAGTTAAGGCTTTTGACAAAAGCTGCTGTTTCTATCCCAACCTGAGCAACAAAAAATCTACACTGCTTCATTTCTTCAAGGAATGATTATTACATCACTCTTTACTCAGTGATGTCCTGTTGCATCACTCAACAACACCTTTAGAGTCAGTGTATGAACAAGCCTTAAAGAAAAAAAGCCTCTAATGCTCCATCGCTGTAACATCTGGGCAAAATATAATCTTTTGAGTCTTACAAAATTACAGACCATTTTCCAATCTATGACTGGGTTTCAAGATTCTAAATGGCTTGGCTCCCGACTGTTTGAAGAACTTTCTGAGCTATAGCGTCTCTGCATGACTGTGTATTTCCTTCCTGTCACTCCACCTTTGGACAATGGCCTTTTTTCAGTGAACACAGTGGAAACTTGCTGCCGGACTCCATAAAGCCATGTTTCATAATGAAAGGTTTGAAGATTGGACTAAAAAGCACTTACAGAGCACTCAAATCTGAAAGCATTTATCTCTTTAGGTTCGACACTCCAATGATTCTGGCTCTGTATGTTTAAAATGTGTGTGTGTGTGTGTCTGTGTATGGAGGGTGTGGGAGTTTTAATGCTGGTACAATGCATCAAATGGCAACATTGTTTTAATTGTGCATAAAAAAGCGGATTTACATGACCTAAAATATTCTAAAACTTTAAATGTTATATACAGTGCATGTGTAACTGTGACAAACATTAATTATCATGTAAATTAATTTTGATTTGGAATGATATGGACTGAAATGGTCAGGTAAAGACATTTTGCAAAGGAGTTATAACCATGGTTCAAACATTAGGTCAGTGCAAAAAAGCTGAGTTCATTTATAAAATTAGATTAGACATTTTAAAGGTCTTAGGTCTTAACTAAAAATAACACATGAGACAAGCACAAAATGATTACTGGCACACTGCAAACTGCCCTCTGTTCAATCTTCTCGCAATCAGGAAATGTAACTGTGGAGCCCATTCTCCTAGGAGGCACCAACAGTCACCAGGGAGTGGAGCAAACAACGGGTATACAACACACAGAGCTATAAATCAAGAAAGCTACTTAATAGTTATTCTCCCTGGCATTTAATACTAGCTAGACAGAATATCTTGGTGTTTTATTGTTCTTTGGCTATGTATTCTATTATTGCTGTTTTTTGCAGCACTTTTTATATGAAGCACTTTGAGCAGCTGAAGCTTTTTTTTTTTTTTTTTAATGCGCTATATAAATACAAATTAATTGAAATGAATTATGAAAAAGCATACTCAGACTATAAGCAATTAAACAAAGACTGAAACATAAGGTAAACACAACTCCTAAAACAGAAGAACAGAAGAATTAGCAAGGCTTTATAATAAACAATTATTCAGGACAGTTTTGTTTTCTTTAACATTGACTACTTGGAATTTTAGTGAACAATCGCAAAAATAACCTCGTCCGGTGCTAGTTTTGATGTTCTACCCAATTAATGCAGTTGTAGTTGTCGCTGTAGGACAAATTTGGTGGTTGCGTTCATCATAGCGTTAAAAGGTTGTTCAAAGGTTTACTGTCAAAACCAGACATGGAGAGACTTATCTGTCAGGATTTGCATTTTTTCTGTGTTTTCTGTGCTGTCTTTCCCCCCTCTCTCCCCCTCTCTGTCTCTGCCTGGAGCTGGGTAGAGTTTCTAGCATTACTCCCAGTACACACCTGCAGCTGATCAGCAGGCCTACAACCTCTGCAGTACAAAGGGGCTGCTGATTGCTACAGACGCTGCCAGATCGTTTGTGTATCCTCCGTGGTACAGTTCTGCTTGGCTCAGTCTGCGTCTTGGTTCAATCTGTAGAACTTAGTTTGTTTTGGTTTTTCTCTTGTTTTTTTTTGCCAGATCTCGTTTTATGGACCCACCTTACACCTCCGCCTCTGACCCTCCTTCCTACGACTGGTTCAAACACCTCAGCCTCCGACACAGCTTCCTACGACCAGCTTCAACAACCTGCACTGCACTTGCATTTTCTGTGTGTAATAAACTCTGTTAAACTTTTACTCTGAGCGTGCAGCTTTGATCCCCCAGCCGTTACGACGCTGATCCACGAATGTCTCCAGTAGGTCAGACTACTGTAATGGCCTGCTCACTCCAAACGAGTGTTAAGACACCTACAGTACATCCAGAACGTTGCTGCTCGGGTCCTGACTAGAACCAGGAAGTACGAGCACATAAGTCTTGTGCTCAGGTCTCTGCACTGGCTCCGGTGGCTCAGTGAATAGACTTTAAAGCAGCTCTGCTTCGTACAAGTCTCTCCATGGACCAGCACCAAAGTACATCTTCGACATGTTAGTGCCATGTTCAGGGAGCCCGCCCCCTGAACATTGTTCCAGGTTTTAGCTGGATGAAACTGAAACACGTCTTCCTGAAGATGTGAGACAGACCTCTAGTTTGACAATGTTTAAATCCAGGCTCCAAATAGTTCTGTTTAGCTGTGCATATGACTGAAAGGTTTTTATTCTGCACGCTTCTGTTTTAATGTTGAATCATTATTTATGATTATTAATGTTTTGATTTGTTTTTATTGTGATTTTAATGTCCTTCAGCACTTTTAATTACTTTGTGTGAAAATTGTGCTATACAAATAAACTTACCTTGACTTGCCTTGTTATGAGAACATCAGACCTGTATTTGTTGATTTATGACTTTTATGTCTTGATCTGTCTATTTTGTTCTATTGAAGAGCTTAGGGAAAGAAGGATGAATGCATATTGAGGAGTTGTATTATTTGACTTATGTTGCATTATTTAACTAGTGTAACTTGCATTGCCATTACTAAATTAATTTAAACTTTGAAGGGTACAACAACATTATAATTTGTAGGTCATATATAAAGGGGAGGTGTGATTTTATTTCAAATATAGTTTTGATAGACCTCGCGTTTTCACATTCCATTACATCGTAGAAAACATTTCATTTGAAATGGACTTTCATTCAGTCTTATTTTAAATAAACACAAGTACTTAATGGAAAACACGTGATATTAATGAAACTTTTGTTGTAATGATGAGAGACCCTGAATGCAAGGGGATTGAAAACATTATGTACATAATCTAATAACTTTGTTGTGAATTTCAATAGATATTTGATTCCTTGCCTTACCAATTGGAGAACTCTTCACTACTGCGTCCGATGAAGGGATGGATCTGAGCTGGAGGCGAGACAGGTTTTTTTCTTCCTATGTAAATTTCCTCTATGCATGGTGAGCAACTAGGTAAGGTGTATGAGTCTATTTGGGGAAAAGCACAATGGGAGAAGGTCGCATTTTCTCTGATCCAATTCTTACTCTCACAAAAGGGTTTGAGCGATTCAGCAGAATCCACAGTCTTCATGAGTGGCTAAACGCATTTTGCTCTGCTACTGGCAAGGGATTTATAAGCAATTTTGCCTGTATTGTAATGTTACTGGATCTTAGCTCAGCATTTGACACAGTGGACCACGAAATATTGTTAAATCGCCCTGAAAAACACATTGGAATCACTGGTACCGCATTAAAATGGTTCCAATGTTACCTTTCAAACCGCTCCTTTTCCATAAAAATTGGGGAATGTGTCTCTTTGCAATGTCCAGTTTCATACGGTGTGCCACAAGGCTACATTATTGGCCCACTTGTGTTTTCTTTGTATCTTCTGCCATTAGGCGACATCATCTGCAAACATTGTATATAGTTCCACCCCTATGCAGATGAACTGTGCGTCCCGCTCACAAATGAAAATACTCCTCGAATGCACTGCAGGCATCAACAGCTGGATGTCCCAACATTGTCTTCAAATAAATTCAAATTTGGAATATAAACATCCCACGTCGCTCACTATGGCAGTTCAAAAGTCTGGGTACAATAAAGGGATCTGCAAGAAACCTGGGAGTAATCCTGAACTCAAAGTCCTCTTTTTATCACAAAATCACCAATGTTACTTAATCCTGTTTTCCCCAGTTAAGGCTTGTGACAGGAATAAAACTGTTTCTGTCCGAACCTGACCTGCAAAAAATCTACACTGCTTCATTTCTTCACGGAATGATTATTGCAACACCCTTTACTCAGGGATCAACTCAAAGTACATTTATCGCCTTCAGTTCATTCAAAATACAGCAGCAAGAATCCAAAAAAAAAAAAAAACACAACAGGATTTCAATTCATCTCTCCAGTACTGCCCTCCCTACATTGACTAACAGTGTGTTATACAAAGAGAACTAAGTATATTAAAACACTGGATACAGCTACTTTAAGGTGTGATTTATAATCCTCTACAGAGACTATCGGTCATTAATATTTTGATATAGTAACTTATTCAGCCAATTAGAACAGACCCCATTTAAGATAGTGGGCAGTCGTGCTTGGTAACACAGTAAAGGTTTTTTTTGTTTTTTTTATTATTAAGATCATTGTTGTACAGATCTAAACTCTAAGCATAATAGCACTGGTGGAACATAACAAAGTAAAAGTAGTAAAGTATTGTACTTAAGTATACATTTTAGGTATATGTACTTTCCTTAAGTACATTTTGAAGTGGATACTTTTTTGTGCTTTCTACTCCACTGCATTTTTGAACAGGACTGAAAAGTAAAAGTGTTTTTTATTATTGTCTGAGACCTGCTGGAAAGTCTGAGGATTTATTTTTAACACATTCATAATTTGAGCAAACGAAAATATACAAAAAATAAAAATTCAATTCAACTGTTTCTGAAGCAAATTCTGTTAAAATCTTTATCAAAACCACTACCTTTGAAGCCTTATAAAACCTCAAAATCTGCGTGAAATACTTTTACTTTTACTCTTTAAGTACATTCTTAAAGGGATACTTTGACTTAAGTAGACTTTTTCATGTGATACTTTTACTTTTACTCTGGTATCTGTACGTTTGCTTAAGTATTAAGTGAGTTCTTCTAATAATAAAAAAAGAGGATATTTTGCTGTTTTGGAGGAAATTATGTTACAAAAATTTCACCTTTTGTTATTTGCAAATTACTTCCATTCGATTTGATTATGATTAAAACTGCAGCCCTAATATGAAGAGGTCAAAGCCTAACAGTGACATAAGAGCGGAAAAGAAATGCTCCAATTATTATCATAACTTTTTACAGTTCAAACTTTACCACAGAGACTATTTGCACATGGAGATAGCTGGGCGGTATTGTTTTGTTAGCGTGGGCAGTGTGCACCTGTTCGCGTGGCGCTCAGTCCCTTCGTGGATGTGACCTCTCGCTTGGGTCACGCTCGCTCTCCCGACTCCGCTGTTCTCCGCAGACTACAGAAAAAACACGGGGACAAATTTATCCCAGCTAAAAACACGGCTTCAAGGATCCAATCTAAGGTTTTCTGAGGCTGTTTGGGTCTGACCTTAACGGCGAACAGTGAGGTAAACTGGAGGTGAGAAAGCACGGGCAGGACAACAGAGCATAATGAGATTTAAAACCAACGAGGATACTTACCAAAACTGCAGTGAATTTTACACCCACAAAAAAGCTGTGAACATAGTACTCAACAAGTTTGAAGCCAGACTTAGGCAAAAATGTTATCAATTAAAACTGTGATAATTATAACCCAATTAGGAATTGAAAACAACTTAGAATTGTGTTCCATCATCATTATCTTACTCAAAGTTGTATTTTGAGTGATTTGCATGTTTCCAGTAATCCTGTATTGTCCTGCATTTGAGGCTTAGTCATAAAATTTTACTTTTCACCTACCCCCTATCCCCGCCCACTGCTCTGTACTTACACTTCCAAAGATTGAGACTCTATATCATACCCATCCATCCATTTTCTTCTGCTTATCCGTGGGGACAGCAGTCTAAGCAGGCGCTCCCAGACTTCCCTCACCCCGGACACTTCCTTCAGCTCCTTCGGTGGGACTCCCAAGACGTTCGAAGGCATTCCCAGGCCAGCCGAGAGACATAGTCCGTGCTCCCGTGTGATCTGCAGTCACGAAGAAGCAGATCACACCCATAGGATTAAAAAAAAACTATATTGCATAGCCGTTTTTTTAATCAATAAAAAAAATCTGCTGCTTGCTCTGATGAAATCCCATAATGCCAGTTCTGCAGTTTTCAACAGGAAATAAATGGACAAGTTTCTATTAGGAAGTACCATAGAAAAAGCACAATATGATCAACATAATTAGATCGTCTCCATTGTAACTTATCTGGTCTGACAAGCTTTTTCCCCAAGTAGTTAGTATGGTAAGTCAACTTTGTATGTTGGACATTTTCAAGGTGCTATATTGTACAAAATTGAATCTTGTGAGGTTTAAGCCATGTCACACATTGGGGTAATTACTGTCCACAAAAAAGTCTGTCTATATCTCCAAAGCTCAAAATGCTCTGTTCCACCCTGTGATGTCATGCAGTACGGTTTTCAGGTTAACAGCTACTTTTACCTTTTGTTCAGTAAATCCAGGCCTGAAATTAGAGTTTAAAAACACACACATACAATTTACTGTATTACCACATGACATCACAAGGTGGAACATAGTGTTTTAAATATGCAGCATTTGTCTGTTATGAATGAAATGAAACAAAACACAACTCTACTTATGTGAGATGAGGAAACATTATAAAATAGATCAGAAAATGGTCCTTTAATGGACAAACCAGCACGCCCACCAGATGCCGCATTGGTGTTTGCACTTAGAAACATGTAGAACGTGCATAATCAACTTAGAAAAAGGCCTCACATAATCCCAGAATCAAGCCCACAACCTTTTGGCTGTATAAGTTGTTACTTCTATGCCATCGTTCCGCAATATTACACATTGTGGGTCAGCACATTTCCAAAACTACAGCTGTTGGTTTCCCGGTATGGCATGGTCAGTATTCATCAGAGGTGCTTTAGACCTGTTTAGTCCTCGGTTAGACCCAGGTTAAATCCAGGTTTCGTCCTGGCTTAAACCTGGTTTATCCTGGTTTAGTTCAGCTCTTGTGGGGTGTTCCAGGTATGTATTGTTCAGTATTTATCACAGGTGCTTTAGACATGGTTTAGTTCTGGGTTAGACCTGGTCAAGTCCTGGATTAGACCTTGCTAAATCCTGGTTTAGTCCTGGTTTAGTACAGCTCTTGCGAAATTCTCCTTGTATTCAGTGCTGAGTATTTATCTGAGGTGCTTTAGACCTGGTTTAGTCCTGAGTAGACCTGGTTAGATCCTGGGTAAATCTTGGTTTAGTCCTAGTTTAAACCTGGTTTAGTCCCGGTTTAGGGTTGCAAAAGCAAAAGTGCCGTTAAGTCATTGCACTTTGGATAGATTTGTTGCGTAACAGACTGCAAATTTGATCAAGCTGTCAACACTTTCTTTCAAACATTTTTACACATTACAAAAGTGATTGAATTCTTGAGGCCGTTTAAATGACTTTTGCTTGACTTCTGACACAAATGATCCAACAGCGAAATGCATGTGTTGTCTTATTTTTCTTACTGTCCCTGTGCTCCATTGATGTACCCCACTCCTGCTCTTCTAAAAACTCCCCGATATGCATCATCACACTGCGGCCCTGATAAAATGTGTTTAAGAAAACTCCCTCCCAGGCTCCTAAATGCCTCTTTAGAGTAATTGCTTCCATTTCGTACAGATTTGGTTTATGTATTTAGTCAAGTAGCACACTTTGACTAATGGGCACATTAGACTGGCTGGGCTGGGGTACGCTGGAGGCAGCTTGGCCCCTTAGAGACGATATAGAGGACAGAGAGGGAAGTTCAACACTGCAGAACCATGTGAGCTATTCTGAGAAGCTCAAAGAAATAAGCCACAAGACTGTATACATTAAGGAGGACGTCCAGGTGAGCGAACACCAACATGGATGTTTGGTTGAAAGCTGTTAGATCGGTTACCAAGAGCATCTTCAGGGGACATACAAAAACTTTAAGCGAAGATTAAAAGACCTGGTTTTAGTCCTGGGTTAGACCTGGTTTAGTCCTGGGGTAGACCTGGTTTAGTACTGGGTTAGACCTGGTTTAGTCCTGGGTTAGGCCTGGTTTAGTCCTGGGTTAGGCCTGGATAGTCCTGGGTTAGACCTGGATTAGTCCTGGGTTAGACCTGGTTTAGTCCTGGGTTAGACCTGGTTCAGTGCTGGGTTAGACCTAAATGCCTCTTTAGAGTAATTGCTTCCATTTCCGTACAGATTTGGGTTATGTATTTAGTGAAGTAGCACACTATGACTAATGGGCTTGAATAATAAAGTTGACACTACAAATAAAAAAAAAAAAAAAAAAAAACTATTGCAAAAAAAAAAAAAGAAAATTTTGGATTAGTTGACACATGGCGGTAATTAAACCCACATAAAAAAGACTATACACATTATTCAGCTCCCAATAGCAGCTACTGTACTTTTTTTTTTTTTTTCTATGAATAATGTTGAATTACAGAGTACAGGGATGTAATATAGAAGAAACATCTCTATCAGATCATGCTCTTGTTATCTCTCTCAACCTGAATCTTAATATCAGGAAATGCAATACATTGTAGAGACTGAATGTAGGACTCTTAAATAGCAAAACTGCTAAAGAGGAAATTAAAGTAGATATTGAAAAGTACTTGGAAGAGAATGATAATGGAGAGGTGAATACAACCATCTTGTGGGATGCTTTAAAAGCTGTTAAAAGGGGGATGTTGTTAGCAAAAACTACAGCTCTCAAAAAGCTATGAGAGAAAAAAGGAAATTATTTGATCTCGACGCCAGCATAAAAGTACTTTAAAAGCAGATTTGTTTCCCAGCAATACAAAAAGTAAGAAAATATATTTACAAATTATTGACCCCAGAAAGTGAAACGAAAACTAAATAGACAATCTTATTATGAAGTGAGAGCTGGGGCAGCAGAATACTCGCAAACATTAAAAAAAAACAAAAAACAGGCGGAAAGAACTATTTTTAAATTTAAAAATGAAGCAACAAACCTGTTTCTGTGTGAACTGACAGAAATAGAAAACATATTTAGGAATTACTATGAATGGCTGTATAGGCAAGGCAAGGTAAGGTGAGTTTATTTGTATAGCACAAGTCATAGACAAGGTAATTCAAAGTGCTTTACAGAATAAAAAAGACATTAAAATCACAATACAACAAACTGATACATAAATAATCACACATAATCATCATAAGAGATTAAAATTAAAGGGGAAAAGTGCAGAATAAAAAGGTTTCAGTCATATGCACAGCTAAAAATGACTATTTTGAGCCTGGATTTAAAGATTATAGCCAACCACCCTCTGCAAACAGTGAGGAAATACAATCTTTCTTGGAGAAATTATATCTTCCTTCAATTCGGAAAACAACAAAATGACCGAATAATCTCTCTCTTTCAACAAAAGCTGAAATAGAAAGAGCGCTGGGTAGACTCAAGACAAACAAGGCACCTGGTAGCAACGGACTACCACCTGAAATGGTATAAAACATTTAAAGCATTTCATTACACACTCAAATATGCAACACTTCCTCCATCTCGGGGGGGAAGCCATTATAACTGTAAGTCCAAAAAAAGAAGAAAAGTGCTGAATGTGGATTATAAGATCTATACCTCTATTATTGCAAAACGATATGGACAGTTTATACGCGATATTACTGAAGAGGATCAAGCAGGATTCATTAAGGGCCATCAAGCCAAGGGACAACATCAAAGCATCTCTTATTTTATATTTTTGATGAACCCCTAGTGAGAAGAAAATTGAAGCTGCTTTAGTTGGTTTTGATGCTGAGAAAGCCTTTGACAGTGTTAGCTTGGCTCCCCTGTACCAGATTCTCCAGATTCTTCTTTACTCTGGATATAAATACAATTCTAAATAAAATTGTTCTCCATCTGAGGCTGTGCATAGAAAATATAACCTAAATTGGGACTGCAAAGCGATGTCTTACGAGGTAACGATGACAAAAAATGAGGGAAACTATGTGAATGTAATGTTTAATAAGATAAAGGAACTCACAGGGACATGGGGAGATGGGAAACTCTGATGCTGGATTTTAGTTTCAGGATGGACATAGTGAAAATGAATATCTTACCGTGCCCCCTTTACATCTTCCTAATGATATACCAAAGAGATCATTTAAAATATGGGACAGACTTATAGCAAGATTCATTTGGAACAGTAACGGCCGAGAATCAAACTTGAAAAACTGCAACTTGGCAAGGACTAAGGGGAGATGGCATTACCTAATTTAAAAGAGTATTACCGCTGCTCAAATAGGCCCCGTACTAAACTGGTGTGATGTAAATTACGAGGAAAAATATTGAAAAAACAACAAAGCAAGGTAAGGGGAAGGTAAATGGCAAGTATAATAGGTGAATTAAGTGCTATCAAGTCCTTATATAAACAAGTGGACACAGTACCTCGATTTACATTGGCAAAGTGGCTTTATGTTCTACAGAATACAAATTAGATAAAGAACTTCCTTTACTTCGGTGGCCAGCCTGGATAAAGAATTTTGGGCCAAATATCCAGGAGGCAAGGTTTAAAGACTGGATTTGTAATGGTATCACAGCCACTACATTAATAAGGGATGGCAACTTTAAAAGTTTTCAACAGTTTAAATAGGAGTTTGAGCTCACTAATCAGGACTTTTATAGTAAAGAGATAAAATATAAGATCGATCTCAATAACAACGAGATTATACAAATGTTTATGGGAGGTTACAACTCCCATTTACAATAGTATCATCCTTATATAAACTTTCAATGGAACTCACACCCCAAATTATAAGTAAATATATGTCTAGAGTACAGCCATGTTGGAGAGAATATGGAGATCCATTTTCTTCCGCTTATTCGGAACCGTCCTCCAGCTCCTCCAGTGGGACACCAAGGCGTTCCCAAGCCAGCCAAGAGACATAGTACCTAGAGCATGTCCTGGGTCTCCCCCGAGGCCTCCTCCCGGTGGGACATGCTCATAACCTCAGCTGGCTCCTCTCGGCGTGGAGGAGCAGCAACTCTACTCCAAACTCCTCCTCTCTGACTGAGCTCCTCACCCTGTCTCTAAGGGTGCGCCCAGCCACCCTGCAGAGGAAACTCATTTCGGCCGCTTGTATCCTCGATCTTGTCCTTTCAGTCGTTACCCAAAGTGAATGTGGAGATGTACAAGTAAAACAAATATAACAAGTTTGGTTATGCCTGAAAATCGTTTTGAGATTCTGGACACTCAATAATAATGAAGATACTGGAATATGTTCATCCCCAAAACCTGTTTAGTTCTGTACCTAGGAACATCTCTGCTGTAGTGTTTAAGAAGAAGGATACCTGCTTGTTGAAGATACTATTAGTAGCCTGCAAGAAAGAAACAATGACAGATTGAGGACTCAGGAGGAACAATGTCAAGAGAAATGGACAAAATGGACAACTTACACGTCAACAACAAATGTATTTAAATATGTATATGGGTCATTTATCCTGTTGTGTTAAAATGCATCCCTTGTCTTATGTGTTTGGGTAAAAATGTGAAAAAACAAAAAAAAATCCAAAAGTTCCAAAAGTTAGCAGTTCAAATCGCGCTCTCAATGTAAACATCAGTGGTTGAGCGACCAGATCCACCGACTCACAGGTTGACGGTGTGATTCCAGTTCCCATGGATGAATGCTGTCGTTGTGTCCTTGAGCAAAAAACTTAACCCACCTTGTCCCCAGTGTCTGACTACAGTGGAGCATGAGTGTGTGTGAGTGGGTGGGTGGTTCCTTGGTAAAAAAAAAAAAAAAAAAAAAAAAACTATATCAAAATGTGACCATGACCATTTACCTTTATTTATGTTATAATTTGGTGTTTTTTGGCATCCACTGCACGACTTTTGCCATCTGCGATGAAAGATTCATGGAAAATCTCAAGTTGTAGCTAAAAAAAAACGTGGGTCAAACTTAAATCCGTAGCATGACCAAAGACGAGCAGCGACTGATATCCTGGTCTGATAATCTGGGATCTTGTTTGCAGAGTGAGCCCTCCTCTTGCTGCGTCTGTGATCCATCCTTGTGACCAACTGTAAACACAAGCGCTCTTCAAGAACAGCATAATAGCTCCACCTTAAACGGAACCATCTCTCCATGTTTCCTTTTTCATTTACTAACTTTACTAAGTGCAGAACACAGCTAGAATGTAACACTGGCCTTAGTTAACCACTGAAATTAGAGTAGGGTGACCAGATTTCCAAAATAAGTAACTGGGACACAGCCGGGTTGGGGTGTAAAATTGTGTAAATGGCGCGTAATTAAGAATGTGATTATGCACTCGGTCCGTTCATGACTTATTCACACATCTTGTTGTGAGTCAGTATAATCTGAGAGACTTCAGACAGAACAGCTGACTGCATTTTTTGTGTTCTGATCATTTTCAAGCATGTGTTTTATGTATTTTCTATTAATAAATGACAATGCATGCCCCTCTTTCAGTGTTGGGAATAACGGAGTTAAACTATAACGGCGTTACTAGCGGCGTAGTTTTTTTTTTACTAACGGAGTAATCTAACTCATTACTTTTCCCAGCGTCCCAACGCCGTTACCGTTACTGACAGTAAAATGTGGCACGTTACTATTAATTTAGTTCACTCTGCTCTTCATCAGAGTCTCTCTCAGACAAGGAGCTGCAGCGCTGTTGTGTTTCTTTGGTGAAAGAGGCTCGGGGTGAGATCATAGGCTTGTTTGAGATGAGCGAGGCGGGCGTAGATAATCTCGTGAGAGCGAGGCCGACGCAGGCCATGTCTCAATTAAGCAAAATGCCCTTGAATGCGCCGCTCGAACGGGGCATTTAAGTCGGGCGTTACTTCAACCTGAATGCGAAATTCGGCAAATTGGGCCGCAATTTTTGTTCTCCATCGACTGCGGCGCCTGCATTGACTACAAACGCTTAATGCATGATGGGAAATGGTGTCCTGTCACACGTGCACTGACAGCTGATTGGGTCCGAGTTGAGTTTTGATCAGAAACATGACGCCCTGATGCACAGCTGCCTGCCCCCCTGCAACTTTACACAAACTACTGCCACATATTTGATATGGACATATGTTTTAAATGTGACTAAAGTGTCCAGGCTGTTGCCAGATATGAATCACAAACAAAAAAATGCAATATAATTACAAGTCTGTTAAAGTGAAATAAATGTTAAATGTTCACATCTGTTGTGTTTTTATTGTTTTAACATAGTAAGTAACTGCATAGTTACTTTGCCTAGTAACTAGTTACTTCTCCCAAAAAGTAACTGAGATGGTAACTCAGTTACTTTTTGGGAGAAGTAACTTGTAACTATAACTAATTACATTTTTGAAGTAAGATTCCCAACACTGCCCTCTTTACTTCTGGTAGCTATTAAATTGGTCAAAACATAGGAACACCTAGGACATCTGTATAAACTGAGACAAACCTCTGGTTTTGGATAAATCTGCTGGGACAGGGGACACAGGGCTCAAAACTGGGACTGTCCCGGGTAAATAGGGATGTCTGGTCACCCTAAATCAGAAAGATGTAACCACGTAGCTTGATATTCACTCAAACTTGTGTCATAGCCAAGACTGATCGTGTGCACCATCACAGTGTGCATGTGTGTTGTTGTATGATTTAAACTGTTCCTGTCATGTAGAGGGACATCCAACGAAAAACTATCATGCACTGGACACCAAGCTTTATCCAATTATCCAATCACAAAGCAGTATGAGCCTGACATGACTCACATTTGGGTTGCCAGTTTCATCGCTGAAATCCAGTTGGTTTAAACCTAAAAGGCCTCTCTCTGATCTGAATCCTCAATACTCAAACCTCAGCACATGCAGCCAATCATTAATCAGTGCTAGTGCAGCCTTTGCAGCTCAGTAAATGAATCTTCCAGAGCATCCTGGAGTAGGAGGTGATACGATCAGTAGGCAGAGATAAGAAAAACTAAATGGTTGCAGAGATGGTTTAAGGTTTACTTGATTTACAATAGGAACAAACTCAACATCAGCTATGTGCTTTTGACGATGGAACAACTTTATAATTAGGAGAGAAAATTCAGAATCATTTTGTGTTTAGCTGCTTTATCTAATTGACCGTAATTTGTTTTTTATCATAACCGTTTTATTATTTTAGGTTTGTAATGCGGTACATGCGACACGAGCACATAGCAGGCCTCGGTGTTTGAGCGTTCACACCATTTGGATCACGACTGACTTCCCCAGCGCCATAACAAACTGCTCTGTTGTGTTCACAGCCAGTGTAAACAACATCTGGCACAACAACGCATGGCACAAATTGCATTTCTGTTCAACTGATTCGAGTATGTAAACAAAGATATAAAAAATAATGAAAAAGTGGTGGTGTTTTGAAAGATATCTAATAAATGAATGATGATAAAAAAAAAAAAAAAAAGTTTATATAAATGGTTTGTTAGTTAAGTTATATGGCACATTAGTACAGACAACTAACACCTGCATCCTCAAAAACATAACTGAACGTGTGTTTGAAAAATACTGTATTCTCTGTGAGTTTCTTGGGCCTATATCCACAAACTCCGCCCACTCTAAGAAACTATGATCAATCAGATGCGTTCTTCATCCCATAGGCTCCGCACAGCAGCACGCTGGTTCACTCACTGCCTCAAAGCTAATGTAAAATACAACTTTAAAGACGACCTGTTGTGCTTGTGTCTGCTGTATAGTTATGATGTATGACACCCGCGGATCATTATGTCATATATGCTCACGACTTAATAAAGAGAAGTTCGCAGACTTCTACGTTAGAAAACTGCAGTGCCAATGGGAGCCGACGTCGCTGTAAACATCATCACAACAATAATCCGTGTCACTCTCGGCCCCTCCGATCGATAGCTGCCCATCAAACTAGCGAGTAGCGCTTTTTTTTTTAAAATTTATACCTATTTTTTTCTTCTTTTCTTTATTGAGAGATACAGGGGAACCAATGAGAGCACTTGGACTCTTTTTCACGGCTAAAATAAAAAGTTGCAAATCGCAAAAATAAAAAGCAAACGCAAAAACAAAACTAACGAGTACCGTAATTTGGTGCGACTTTTGTATGTATTAAATGCAGAAAAAGCACGAAAAAGTACCCGTAACTGAAGCTGTGCCTTATAATCCGGTGCGCCTTATAGCCGTGAAATTACAGTATATAAGTCCATATAAAACATCGCGAAAAACACAACATAAAATCAGGTGCAGGTGTGTGTATATAAGTTCATTTGATTGCAATTGTGTCACCAATGCTTTTCCTTTGAGTGTAATCCATTTTTTGAAGTGAAACAGCTAAAAAAAAAAAAAAGTTCTGGTGCAGCTAATCCATAGACTTATGCAGTCATGTGATCTGATATTAAATGTTCCGATATCAATGATTAACAAATAGGTGGGATATTTTTGTGATAATTTTTGAAGTAGTCCCTTATAGATACATTTCATACAGTGCTGTTCTCATCTATGCTTGAACTCCTCCACTTGAGGTGACTGGGCGCTCCCTCAGAGATAGGGAGGAGCTTGAAGGAGCTCGGAGTAGAGCTGCTGCTCCTACACATCGAGAGGAGCCAGCTGAGGTGGCTCGGGCATCTGTGCAGGATGCCTCCCGGGATGCATCACAGAAGGGAGGCCCCTTCTGAGATGCTCCAGGCATGTCCCACTGGGAGGAGGCCCCGGGGAAGACCCAGGACACGCTGAAGGGGCTATGTCTCTTGTCGGACCCATGAACACCTTGGGGCCCCCACCAGAGGAGCTGGAGGACATGTCTGGGAGTCCCTGCTTAGACTGCTGCCCCTCCGACCCGGCCCGAGATATGCAGAAGAAAAAGGATGAATGGTTCTCTTCGAACAGACAGTAATGGCCAACCCACTTTTTTCAAAGAGAATTCAGTGACTGCACAACGCTGACGAAACCTGCACGTATCACTGATTAAGAAAATAAAATTGAAGAAAGAAGTAAATATGTCACAGTGGGCGTATGCCGGTGGCGGTGAAAATGGGGATCAATCGGCAACATGGCGTCTTGAAAATAAACGGTTAAAGACTGCTCAAACATGCACGAATCACTCCAAATACAACTTTGAGAGGGCAGATGAGAAGGAAACAACTATAACATGGTTAAAAGCTCTGAAAAAGTCCATTCTGCATAACAGGTCTGCTTTAAACTAAAAACTAATTAAAGTAAAGACTGTCTGATTATTTTATGTGTAGATTATTTGCACTTGTTTCGTGTAAGTACCTACCTGATTACCAAGTAACAGGCTGTGCAGTTGCAACAAAGGTTTGAGGAGAACGTTGCGAACAAAAGGTAGATTGTTTCTTTATCCACCTTATCTGTTCAAATAGATTTTCTTTTATAATAAAAGTCACCTCCTTCACCCCTCTTTGAAACCATCACTTCTTTCTGCTTAAAATTCCACCTCGCTGTCTTCAAATGAGGCTTTCTCAGATGCAACAGAGCACGCTTCAAAAACAGTCTCATCCCTACAGCCATCTGCACACTAAACAAACTCTAAACCCTGTCCTCCTGCCCTGTTCAGGTGATGTCTTCTCTATGTTGTGTGTGATGTGCGATTGTCCAAACTAACTAATGTTTAAAATGAATGTGAACGACTGATTGCAAACTCATTTCAGTGCCTTCTGTGTTTATACATCCTATTGTGAAGTGGTTGTTTCAGGTAGAAAAGCTTTATGTCAAAGAGGGGGTATTATACTTTGTAATTGGGGGTTACATAATGGGGTATTTACTGCTCACAATGCTATATTCAATGAAAAAAAACAACAACTTAGCAACATGTTTTATAAGTTTCACTTTCGTCTATGACAGTCTAATTTTAACCTCCCTTTGCTCTCTGTGCTAAGTCACTCCCCCTTCAAAGCGATGTAATTAGCGTGCGTCCCAATAATGAAACTACTGCACATCGCATCAGCTTTATCAAGTTGCAGTGTACAGTTTTGTATCGTTTTTTTGCACATTCATGGAGAATTGTTCCGTGGGAGCACGGGTGACGTAGGCTTTAGGGCCCGGGAGAGATCACTAAATTACTTAAAGATGCATGGATGATATCTAAAACCTCTTCAGGCATTTTTTTTTTTTTTTTTTTTGATGAAGGAACAAAGCATAACACATTTTCCATGTATCTATAACCATCACACTGTCTTGTAGTTGTATATAAATCACTGAATGAATTAATAAAGTCATCTGGACAAATCTATTTTTGACATCAACTACAGGCTACCTCCAAAACCTTTTCTAACTTGAACCACTACTGGACGAATGAGGGATTACACCATCAAGTAGTTTCTCCAATATAATGCTTCTTGCATCTTTATTTGGATAGATACACCAGCTAGTTTTTTTTCTTGGGGAGTAACTTATCTTAACTTGAGATGATATATCCTGCTCTCCTACTTAGAACTCACAATTAAAGAAATACTTCTCCCTCGTTCCTGCTTTATAACCAATTTATTAGTGTTGCTGCCATACCTAATCGTATTCTTCTCACAACGCAGGGTCCTTGTCATGGCGCCATCTTGCCTGAAAACAAATTGCCATTTTATGAAAACACTATGTTCCCTTCTGAGCCTGGAGGTTGGTAGCAGCTCGCTCTTGTCGTCCTTAATCCTTCATGTATGCACTCCATAGATTCTCTTGTTATTCAAAAAGGTCGGAGTTGTTTTGAGGTTTAATCGTCTGATAATAATGTGCTCTCTGTGCTGTGTACATGAAGTGTCGCCCGGGGGAATGACAGAGTTCAGACTTTAATGTATGGATTATGCAACACAGCCTCTCCGCTTGTTTGACTTTAGAGCAGACAGTCTGTGCCAGTCTGTAAACCGATGCACGTATAATGGAAAAGGGTTACTGCACATCAAATAGAATGCACAGCAAATGGGACTCTACGAGAAACATTTCTGTGGGGAACAAAATCGGAGTATGTTGTCTCCAAACAAAAATAAAAATGATAATGTTTGGGTAGATGAAGGCTGAGTTCAACCTGACCATCAGACCGACATCCACAAAAACACATTTTTTCAATCTTTACAACCCATTGAAATATTGACTTTTTGTCTACCCTACGCCAGAGATATTCACAGACACAAAATGCTCTATCTATGCTTGTCGCTACAACTTGATCACTTGGCTAACTGATGCTACCAGTCAATTTCAGTGTTCCATCACCAAAAAAAATCCCTAAGGAACGAGGCGGTTCATCTGGGGACTATAAACCGGGACGAGGGGGCTCTTTTTACTCTCACACACCTGGGATACTGTCCTGAAGAAGTCGGACTGCAGATGCCGCTGTCGTCCTGTCATCCTCCAGTGACTGAACAGCATCACGTGATCTTGCTCTCCTCACCAGTAACATGTAAAGGAAGATGTTTAGTGGTCACTAGATACTTACCAGAACCAGAAGTTGTTTAGCATTTCGTGTAGATACCAGCTTTACACTCTAATTATGATGTCATTTACACATTCAAAAATGTATCTTATCAATGCTTTGACCTCAAGCAGTGTCGTTAATGGGTTGCGACCAGACGAAAACTCTTAATTATTAATAATTTGATATTTTTGAGGACTATGGGAAAATATACAGGGGACTGACTGCGGAGTTCTAGTATAGCATTAGCATCGAACACTGTGCCTAACAATTATATGTCTAAATTATATAGCGTTTCTCTATCCACTACTCTGCACTTGCTAATTATTCAAATAATCAGACTCTGGGTCATAAAGAAATTCACGTAACGATTTTTCACGAATAAAATCACTTAAATGAAATTCTGTAGCTTTGAACAGGAAGTCAATGGCCTTGTTTCTATTACTACCCTGTTTTAAATCAATATTGCAGCTTACAATGAAAAAAATGTGAAATTACGATCTGTACGTTATAGTTTAAAATACCCGAAAGCCTAATACGTCTTCTTTAAATTTAATCTCGTAAATGCTGCGATTATTCCCTCATACACCTCTACAAACCCAGTCTAAATGAAACCCATCAGTTATTAGACGGTAAGTTATTCAGCGAGCCAGCCACTCTGTACAGTGATGGAAGTCTATTCAACGCAGGCGAGGATATTGTCGGTCTACAATGGGGTTTTATTAGAATTGGAGATTATAGGCGCTTGTGACGTGGATGGTTGGGTTTGTGATGGAGTGGAGCTTCGGAGCTGTATGACAGGTAACCCACACGCACTACCTCCTTTCACCACCAGGACTCCAGATAATCCTTTCAAAGAAATTCACTTCAACTCCTGCTCCCAATGGTCCAAAATGAAATAGACTTTGCCGTTTAAGCCAGTGTAAAGCTCTATATGACAGTGGCTACAGAGCTTTTGAAAGAAAAAAAAAAGGTTCACCATGCAGCTTTTATGGTAGAGGGTTTGTCATCTGCTTGTCGGGATGGAGATGCAATTTACTAGCCTGGAATGTTCCACAATATGACACTGTACCTGATTATTACGATGTAAAAAAAACAAACATGATTAACACAACTATTCGACTTGAAGTGGTTTGCAGTGGTCCAACGTTTTGGCTCGCTCAATTCCGAGCATCCCATTTATTGACCGCTATGAGTTTATAAGCAGGTTTTACAACTTTCAAAGGCGGATAACTAGTATGCTACACGTACTTCCTGATTATCAGACGATAAAACACTTCATAGTTAAATAATATAATTGCCTAAACAATATATCTGACAACTTTTGCATGTGTAGTATGGTTGACTTTGTGGAGCAACCAGCAGGGGGCAGTGGAGCAAAATCTATAAAGGTTTCCCAGGGCAGTTTTTTAGGCCGTGTCCCAATACACATATATAGCCGTCATATCAATAGGGCCCAGCAAAATGGGACAGGCCTATGCCACGGAGCATACTTCAACCGCTGCCTGTGCGCTCATGTTACATCACTAAATAAATAAGGATGAATATTAAACATTACAATAGCTACACTAATATACAAGTGTAAGAGATAATTCTGCTAACTGACTGGTCAGTTACACAGCAATTACTATAAACCCAAAATAACAGGACTCCACTAAGGTTGAGTCGCCTCATATGTATCTATACTCAAATTTTCAGTTTCATGTAGGACTGTTGTAGGTGATATAGACTAGTACTTACATTTAAACATGTATTGCGTAGCATGTTTAGACTCCATTTTCTTCTCTTTTTTTGCGTAGGCATGGTGCATGATGGGATATAGCAGTGCATGAAGTGTGCTCGGATCCACGCTTCATTTATGGCCGATCGCCATGGAAACGTTTTGGTCAGGTGCATGAAATGGGACAGGCCTTGTCGCACCGGAAGTGACGTAAGTGTCCTTCAGTGTGCAGTTGTCGAATTGGGACACGGCTTTTGTCTTCCCTGTCTTCCATGATGTTAGTCCAGAGGTGTAGCTGAGGGCCTGGCTCTGTCTGTGGTGATGGGTCCATGTACTTCATGGCCGAGCTGCTAGCACTGACTGACCATGGCTGCAAGTTTTGCAGAGATTATAGGGTTTGACTCAGCTACACCCTGCAGTGCATCTTGCTGTTTTGCCTTCAGCTTTTTATTTTTTCCTGCCCTGATGTGAATCTGAACTTTAAAATAAAGCGTGTAACTGAATGGTGGAAAGTACTTGTAACATGTGAACATAAAGAACCAAGCTGTTCAATTGAATGAAATTATATTGGTCCTTTTATAGTGAACAATCACAAGTTCTAACTTCAGCACTATGCAATTTAAAATAAATACTACTATTTAAACTGGACCTCACGGGCTTCCATCAGTGAGTGTGCCTATGTGCCTTATGCGCCAGTTTAGCTTGTTTCGTTTATTTTTCCGGATTAAAGCCGGTGGCGTTGCTAGTTTATTTTTAGCTTATTATAATTTAGTTATAATTACTTTTGTCTCCCACTGGTAATGCCACACATGCCATACCGGTGACTGAAATAATGTAACATAGATTAGAATTTTAATGCCATACCTTGGAAACTTTCAGGTAAAAGTAATAACATCTCAATGAAGACATGCAAGGGGCAGGACCTCCACTAGAAAAGAAACATAGTGCAGATACAATTATATAACTTTATACTATCAGCAAAAAACATATAATAATAATTAAATAATAAAAAAAAAAAAAAACTATCCTCACAAACATGATGACAAAACTAAAACTAGAAACACATCTGTACATATTACTTGCAAAACTGTGTTCTTTAATTCCAGTTTATATAATGAAATTGAATTGTCTAACTACCATAACGGCATGCATACAACAACATGTATTATATTATGATGAGTAATAAATGGAGTGCAGTAACTAAAGCAGAATATGTAATCTTTTATAGAGATCTAGATTAAGCTTGAAATGAGAGTATTGACCAAGAGAGAGAGCGAGAGAGAGATGATGGTTCGAAGGCCCACAGAAAGAGATGGCTGGCGGATCCAAGGACACAATGTATATTAATGTGTTGACGAGGGTTGGAGAGTTAATAGGATCAAGTCAATTAAAAAATGATGTAAGTGAACTAAGGACTTAATGAATATTCCACCAAACTGTGAAGTAACTGTGATGATTTAAAGCTCTATTGTTGTTTTTTGTTTTTTTCTCATTAGCATCATCAATAGTTGTAGTTATCGTAGTGCTAGTTAAAGAAGTAATATCAATAATTAGGTCAATATTCATTAAATGTGAACTATGTAGCAATGACTTTTCGATAAGCAGGCGATAAGCAGGTCATGAAAAAGTGATATAGTGCGCTTTAAATATTTCAACTACAAGCAAAGGTGGTGTACCTGATTTTTACTGATTTTTAGTTCATTCGGCTCACTAACGCATCCTAATTATTCGCAGAGATTTTTAAGCACTTTTCACAACTTTCAGAGGCCAGAGCGGCGAGTTGCCATGGTAATGCTAGTCAGATGCAGACAGCAGAGACCTGTTTCATTTTCACCTTAAGAGCTGCTCTAACAATATACAGTATCTATACTGGGGCAACTGTATAGGGAGCGTGTCATCACCCATAGCGTTCGGCTCCAGTCAAATGAAGCTTATCAAGGCGAGCTTTAAGGTTATAGAGGCCAATCTGTAGCTGAGTTCATATTTGGAATTCCAACCACGAGTATCATAGCAACCAAAGAGCCAATTCGGAGCAAGGCTTTTGAAACTACGGGTTTAACAGGGAGAGAGCGCCTAGCAACGCTGTCAATCAAACCTTTTGCTAATGCTAGCAGAGCAACATCAGGGAAATAAGGTGGTTTGGCTTGTTATTAATGTTCATATCTTGATTTATGGACAAAATAGCCAAATAGAAACACCAGGATCATGTAGAGCGGGTTAATACGAACATTTTCAGACCAAAATTACAAGCCTGACCGCAGCAGATAGAAAGAGAGGGGCCACAGTTTTTCAATAGAAAGTGAATAGGAGCCAGAGTCGACGGCGCTAGAAGTGCGTCCATGATGACTTCCTATTTGGAACGTGACGGCTAGCGGGTTAGCTATGTCCATTTATATATACAGTCTATGGATGATTACCATATTCAAAGAAATAAAATGATCATCCCCATTTTTTGCTTTCATATACATATATAAAAAAAGTATTCAACCTTCTCTCCGATAGCAGATCTGTCTCGGTGACGCGCTACAGCTGCCAGGGAAACTAGACCTTCAATTGGGCTGGGGACTTCACATTTTGTCATCTTCACTGTTTGATGCTCCACATTCCCCCCTTTGAGACCTAATGGTAAAGCCCAGACGTACTGACAAAACAACAAAAGTGAGGCGGTTTAAAGATGAACGATGGGTCTGTTTTGCAGTTTGTAATCCCTGCCACAAAACTAATTGATTCAATATGAGATCTGGCGTCCTCCTTAATCTAGATATAACGGAGCTGTCCAATTAGCGGGATTTAAAAGCTCCAAGGACCACCGTAGTGTAATTATGTTTACCAGTTTGTCAGATGCCGAAGGAAGATGTCAGCCGGGCGAAGCGATGGTAAACGTCTGGTGAGACCTTTCTGTGATTAAGATGAATTATAATTGTGTGTATAGTGACGTTTCAGTTGTGTTCGTAAGGGATTGTAGAGGAGAACAGTTTTGATTTGTAGATCCACTGTCATACTAATTACGAGGTAGGCTTGTCACGATAAAAAAATTTTAAGTGCGATGTGTTGCTGGAGTAAATGTAGACGATAAACGATAATATTCAAACTAATTTATGCCACTGACACAACCAAAGAGCCGGAAACTATTCTAAATCTACAATAAATTTAAAAAAGCATGAGAATGAAACACTTCAACCTTCTACAGCTCAAATCTGATCATATAAAAAATATAAATCCCAAAGTACCCACGTTAAATACTGACCCCAAAAAAATATTATTCCATCTAACACAGAACTGAACGATAAGTCGAAATAGTAATTATCATGACCGGCCGTTGACCTTAAAGGTGCACTATATAACTTTTCTGGTGTTCTACTGGTTTCCATGGAGATGTGATTGCTTTGCCTGGAATGTTTCACACTGTGGGATTTAAAGAGGCGGTACTTTACTTCTCTGGGGCATTAACTGCTAACACAAAACATATTTAGATCACTTTCCTTTTGGACGCTCTAATTCTTCCCTTCCTTTGCTTTCCATGCTAAGTAACACCCCCTTCAGAGCGCTATCACAACACAATCAGCGAGCATGCCGCTAATGAAACTACTGCACATCTCATCAGGTGTGTCAGATTGTTGTGTACAGTTGTCATGTTTTTTTGTCTATTTATGGAGAACTGTCGTGTGGGAGCATGGGTGACGTAGGCTTGTGGGCGGAGCGTTGTACAGAATCATACAGTTAACAGTAGGGAGGATTCGAATAGGGCCCAGGAGAGGTTGCTAAAATACTGAAAAATGAATGGATGACATCTAAAACCACTTCAGACACGTTTTTGATGAGTGTTACGGCCCCACGCCTCCAGCTCCTCATCTCTGGTCCTCTCCTGGTGTGCTCCAGCTGGTGGCTGATTGTTGGTCCAATCAGACGGAGGACCCTGCTGTCAATCAGGAGCCTGGCCAATCAAGACCTTCCACCTGTGGCAGCACCCCTTTAAAAGGACCCGCCCCCTGCCACTCCTGGCTGCCTGATTCTGCCTCAACTGCATGCAACTTTGGAACTTTGAACCTTTGGAACCTAGAAACTTTGTGATTTTTGATAACTTGGACTTTGAAGTTGTGACCCTTTTGTATGTTTGCAATTTAAGTTATTTTGTGTTTTTTTAGCTGTATTCTAAGTTATATGTAGAAATTTACTTTGTTCAGAACCTCTTTTTGTTAGATTTTGCTTTAACATTCCTTTTAAATAAATTATAACTTTAGATTTACCATTTTACATCTGGTTTTGTTACTTCCCTCTTCCCCTAGTTGAGCTGGGTCGTAACAATGAGGGAACAACATTATAATATTGTAAAAAGCAAAACAAATAAATATAAAAAAGCAGCAAAAAGCATCTTTAACCTGAAACCGAGCACCAGGATATCAGCACCAGCTATCTTTATATACATTTCAGTTTCAAATGTGACAGTAACATTACATATTAGAAATGTGAGCTTCTGTTTATTAGATTGATCTCAGCATTCAAAATGAGCACAAATCGTCTTATAAAGGTACTTAATACTCCCCGTGAGTTCATTTGTCCTCTATTTGACCCATCCTTCAAAGCAGCTGGGGCAACCTATTTTCCTGACTAACCAGATTCTTCTACATTCTGTTCGAAAGCAGAAGGGTCTGGAATGAGTCCACAAAGCGTGACAAAGAACTGTCCAGTAATCTCCAATAGTGAAATCATCGAATGTGACTCATTGTTTCTCTGTTTAATTCCAGCTCTATTTTCAAACACAGACAGCTTTTCCCACACAACGCTCCTATTGGTCAACCTACGTCATGTTCTGAATAAGCGACAGGAGGGCTTCACCAATGTGTGAACTCTCAGAAGACGCCAGTAGCTATGGTCATCTCCAGAAGACATGAACATTATATTAAAGCACACATATTAAGCTAAACTGACTTTGTTTTAGGTTTTCACTATACACACAACACACTCACTATACACACAACACACTCACTATGCACACAAGACAGTGACTATACACACCACACACACACTATACACACAACACACTCACTATACACACAACACAGTGACTATACACACAACACAGTGATATACACACACAGCACACTCGCTATACACACAACACAGTGACTATACACACAACACACGCACTATACACACAACACACAGTGACTATACACACAACACAGTGACTGTACACACAATACACTCACTATACACACACAACACACTCACTGTGCACACAACACAGTGATTATACACACAACACAGTGTCTGTACACACAATACACTCACTATACACACACAACACACTCACTATGCACACAAGACAGTGACTATACACACAACACACTATACACACACAATGCACTCACTATACACACCACACACACACAATACACACCACACTCTCACTATACATACAGCACACTCACTATACATACACAACACACTCACTATACACACAGCACACTCACTATACACACAACACACTCACTATACACACAACACACTCACTATACACACAGCACACTCACTATACATACACAACACACTCACTATACACACAGCACACTCACTATACACACAACACACTCACTATACACACACAACACACTATGCACATAACACACTCAATATACACACAACACACTCACTATACACACACAACTCACTCACTATGCACATAACACACTCAATATACACACACACACAACACACTCACTACACACACACAACACACTCACTATACACACACAACACACTCACTATACAACAACACACTCACTATACACACATAACACACTCACGATACACACAGCACTTTTCACCATGTTTTAAGTTGGTTATATTCATAAGTTATATTCATTTTTTGGTTTTTTGTTTTTTTTTTTTTTTTCTGAATTATGCGCAAAAAAGCTGTTCCCCCTGAGCCGTCACAAAATCTTTGATTTGAATTTCCCTGGATTGTTGCGTTACAGGTAACCCTGCAATTTTTAAGCCATCGTAAGACTCGTTCTACGCATTTCTGCCTCAAATCATTCATTGCAACTGTAAGCTGACATTAAAATGTTGATGCATACTTCAGATTAACTTTTTTTTTTTTTTTTTTTCATCCCATGGTAATTCCCTCTACCTTTAGTAAATCGAACACTGACATTCAATCCGAGGGGAAGGGAGCTGCAAAGTCATGTCTGGTTAGCCATCAACTTCTAAAATGTGAAATAACACACAAACCCTGTTCTTCTCTCAAACAGAAAACACTCTGTTCCACTTTGTGATGTCATCATGTGGTAATACAGGAAGTGCTCCACTGTGTTTTTGAACTCCACACACCTTCACTAAAGTCATTTTGATGATTTCAGCCCTGGAACTGCCAATCTGTACTAAACAAAAGGTAAAAGGAGCTGTTAACTTGGAAACTACCGCTTCATGACATCACAAGGTGGAGTAGAGCATTTTGAGCTTTGGAGATGTAGATAGACTAATAATAAAGGATTAGTCAAACATGTGACCACAACTCCAGGTATGTTTTTTTAAGAGGTAAAATCATTATAACATGGTTTAAGCTCACGAGAGTCAGCTTTCTGCAATATAGGACCTTTAAGTGTAAATACATCATAATAAAACTGAAACTGTAACTAAGACGGTGAAAAATGGAGATTTGAAATTGGCGCAGCGCCCACCCCCAGACTGAACAGTAACTCCCTCTTTCCGGGTTGCCAATTAGTTACCGTTTTGAAGGTAAATTTTGATATGACATGTTTATATTGTAACATCCGCAGCAGTCTTTCCTCACAAGTGTCTTTTGAACATGCACGTCTTTCTCCATCCTCTCCAACACTTGTCTCTCAAGACTTTGTACCTCCAAACCTGCTTTTCCTCAGCGTCTCCCCCTCCCCGCCGAGTGCTTTGTTCTTCTTCTTAAAAGAGAGGACTCGCATTCCCCAGTCTGTGTCATGGATAAAAGATGCGGAGGACATAAAAACAAGCCCGCTACTGTATTTCGTTATGCTCTTAAAGTCACTCCCTTTGAGGCTCCGTCTGTCCCATCAAACGCAGACACAGGCGGAGGGTGTAGGGATTTTTGATGTAGTGCACTTTCACAGGGAGCTTCTGAAGTGTGCGTGGAAAAGTGCAGGTGAGATATCCCGCTCCGTCAAGTGTCAGACCCACCTCGGATTCATACTCTTTAATTAAATTCTGCTTTGACTAAAATGTCTGTCTCCAAAGACCCGAGCAATGGAGGTTTCAGAGTTAAGAAGATATCTACATTTCGCCGCGGAGAGGAAGCCACACGCTGACTCGGAAGATTAATTGATTTGAGAAAAAGTATGTGGATAAGATAGGACTTTGAAAAGAGAGATAGGTGCTGGATTTCAGAAGATGTTTCGTTTTAGTAATGTTACTTTTGTGGAGGTATTGGTCAAGTGTCACCCTCGGGATTGTGCTAATGCAAATGTTGGGAGATGTTGGGATTTCAGTTCAGTGTTTCAAAATGTTTGCTCAAAAGTATGAACTGAGAATAATAGTGGATGGTGCATTTAAAGCCCCACTATGTCTTTTTTCTGATTTTCTTATTTTATTTTATCAGGTTGATGTCAAACAGTCCACACACACACACATCAGCAGGGCCCTAAGCTCAATTTGTCTCTGTGACTTGATATATCATATTATTTTTAATATAAATGTATGGGCTCTTGGGGGCCCCTCTGGTGGCCTCGGGGCCCTAAGCAGCTGCTTAGTCCGCTCATAGGCTGGGGCCGCCCCTGCACACCAGCACACTCACTACACACAATTATAGAACAGTTCATTATGAGTTAGAAGTATAAAGTTAAACCAACAACCCCTTAAAATAAAAATGTAATTGTGTTATACATGGTGACGTATTTGACCCTCGAACAACCACTGCTTTGAAAAACATAAAAAAACAGGCGTCCTTACTCTGAGCGGGCTTGCATCTCCACAAACCTAACTCGTATTTGGCCTAGAGGGGCGCCTCCATTTTCTTGTTCCCATTGAGATGTTGTTCCTTTGGCTATAATATCCCATAGTATGGCATAAAATGTATCTATCGCCATAGCAGGAAGTATGGTTTTAACTTTCTATTTCCATGGAATCATGCAGAAAGCTACATACTATCACTTTAAGACAAACTTTATTGTCCCTGAGGAGCAATTTGTATCGTGCTCTCTGCCTGCAGCTGCCAACAGTTTCACACTCGTGCTTAACAATTCGATTCAATTTGATTTATATAGCACATTTAAAACAACTTCAGATGCCCAAAGTGCTTCACATAAAAAGTTCACAAAAAACAAATATACAGATAAGACGATACAAGAACAATGAAACACCGAGTTATCCTGTCTAGCTAGTACTAAATGCCAGGGAGAAGAGGCTACACTACAGTCACCAGAGAAAAGTAACTTTTTTCACTGTCCACTGCACATATAATTAACAACAGCAATGAATATATCACCATTTACAGCTATACAAGTCCATAAGTACTAAACTCCACATGGAATATAAAGGGACTTAAGTGCTCCTTTGAATAGCTGTGTTTGACGTTGGAAAAGAAGTCGGAACACACAAGTTTATATCAGTTTCTTTTAAAGTTATGTACTTGATAGCGCCTGCCTCACGAAATAATTTCATATTCACCTTTGAACAAGTGAGAAAGGTTCCCAGTGATTTGTTTGGTCTGAGAAAGGACAAAGTTTTGAAAAATATCTTGCAGAGAAGTAAACTTTTTCTTACCCAACCCTTTCCTGGCCTTATGCTTCAGTTTCCAAGTTTAGTTTTGCATTGAATAGTTAAAAGAACCAAACCAGGTCATCATACTGTAGCTTATAAGACTCTCCAAAACAACAAGAGCATGTTTTTTTTTTTCTTTTGTGCTCACACCAAATAGAGCCAAACTGAAGAGGAGCCTCTGGGACAGCTTTGAACATAGAAAATCTACATGGAATCTATTTAAACAAGCTGTCGATATAAGTCGAACAAGCCCAAAAATGCATAATAATGAAGACAAAAACAAATATAGGTCGCACTGGACTATAAGTCGCATTTTTGGGGGAAATTTTTTTGACAAAAACGAGACCAAGAACAGACATTTTATCTTTAAAGGCAATGTATAATAATAAAAATAAAATACAGAAAAAAAGGGTGAATAGCAGTACAGCACGCTAACGTAACACATTTATATTTATTCAGCTACATGAAGCATAGACAACGAACTGAAAAACTGTCTGGTATGTTAACGTAAGACATTAACGTAAATTAAAAAGATTTAGCCTGCTCAATTTGTCACCATCAGCGGCAACAGGATCATGAGTTTGCAGAGCTCGGGGATTATTATTATTTTTGTTTATTTGGTTGGGACAGTGCATGTTAATGAACAGACATGACATGACAGACATGAACGTAAACACGCCGGGTTATAGCCAGAGGCTAATTTCCACCCGTTGTCCCAAGGGCTGGGGTAGGTGGGTTAAGTGTCTTGCCCAAGGACACAACGACAGCATTCATCTGTGAGGGCTGGAATTGCACCGCCAACCTTCGAGTCAGTGGATCTAACCACTCAACAATGATGTTTATGTAGAGAGCGGGATTTGAACCATCAGTGATCAAACACCATCTCCTTCGCTTTGTTCACATAGAGAGATGGTACTTTACTTCTGTGGGGTATTAACTGCCAACACACAACATATTTACCATGTTACCTTTTATTGCTTTGAAAATGCTATAATCACCAAAAAATAATGCATTAACATGTTTAATTAAGTGTCAGTTTCATTTCCGAGTCTCCTCTCCCATTGCTCTCCACGCTAAGTCACTCCCCCTTCAGAGCGCTATCACAAAACACAATCCCCATGCTGCATATCGCATCAGGTTTTGTATCTGTCATAGGGAGGTTGTCAAAATAAGACCCAAAAATGCAAAACTGCTAAACAATAATAATTTAATCAACAAAATAGTAATAAATAATAATTTAATCAACAAAAATCTTATAACGTAGTATTAGTAGTATTTTTTTATTTTTATTTATTTTATTTTATTTTTTTTATGAATTTATGATTGAAGGAATTGTCCTGGATTGTTGTGTCATAGGTAGAAACCTCTGCCAGACCCATTGTAACCATTTCTGCCTCCAAACTGCCTTCCTTACAACCGTATTACATTTTTGAAAATTATTATTTAATGCAAGACGTACAAACATAGTGAGCAGTCATACACAGTGGTGACAAGTGGTGATAAGACATAACAAGACATGACAAGACATAATGTGGTATGTAGATGTAACAGTTATTTACAATTATATGTGACAAGTGTGTGTGATATTTGCATGATTTTCTGAACAGGAAAGGAGAATGCTGGTACTAGTCATTTGTAAGTGAGAAAAGAAGATATGGAGAATGTAAATGGGGGAAAAAAACAGAGATGGAGAGAAGAAAAACAATATAAAACCAGTAAATGAATAAATTAATGTAATAATAATAATAATCATACATTGTTTAAGGAATTGTAATTGGTGAAGCCCAGTTTTTGTCCTTTTTTTTTTTTCTTTCTTCATTAAAATGTCTAAAATATAACATAATGATCCACGGTTGTCATAGATTATAAACTATAGCAAGGAGAATGTCTTCCTTAAGCCACTTTCTCAATATAGATTTGGTTGGAAGCAATGTAGTTTTTTTTTTTACTATTCCAATAACAGCTGCGCACTTGAAAACTACACAATAACCAATATCAAAGTGAGGCTCCATTCGCTACAGTACAAATTACTTTTAAAACACAAGCTATTTCCAGGCAGATCCTCGAACCGGCACTATGAAACGGACTATGTTTCCTTTACATGAAAACAAGTCCATCAAAGCGCGTCTTGTTAGCCGGATCTCCACTGTGCCGAGATGAGGCGAGCCCCGCTTTCCCACAATCCCCCGCTGCGATGGGCATAAGTCTCTCGCATGCAATGTCCACCTCTGAAACGGACGCCCGCCCACAGCTTTGAACATGGTGAGTACAGACATGCACCGGCGTATACAGAAGATACATTAGCCAAGTTCATTGCAGTTTGAAGAGGCGCATGCATTATTCAAGCGTTTAAAAAGTCAAATTGTTTTATCGTGTCACATTGCTATAAAATGATATATAAAAAATGGCTAGCAGTTTGGTTAAGGCGTATGAGCTTTAAAAACAATGAGGAGCGAGCGTCTGAGAGCTGGACAAAGAAAGGACAATGGTAAAAAAGCAAAAGAAGTCAGTTTAGGTAATGAAACGCCCTATACCAGTGGTTCTCAAAGTTTTTCACTGGTTTGAGGAGCTAAGGTGGTGCTAAGTTCTTCAAAGTGGATGTAAGTACAGAGCCTTATAACACTGAAGCGCACTCCCCACCCCGCACCAAACAACTTTAAAATGTCTTAACCCTTTGTGGTGATTTATAAAACCAAAAAATGCAGCTCCTTTTTAGTGCAATCTCATTTTGAACACTCTGTAGTTGCCATTTGAATCGTTTTAGTAGAGCTTGGATGTGCTGTGAAAGTGGGGCAGAACGCTTTCGGGGAACTATGGGGGAGCGCTGGTCATTCTAGGTGAAGCTTAGGCATCATTTTTATTTTTATTTTTTTATTTGATCAATGTCTTTAGTCTCCACGCAACCGGTGAATGGCCCAGCTTTCAAATGGATTCTCTACAATTACCTGAAATGACCAAGTAAACATCAAAAAGCCTATCTTATTAGTTGAAGTGTAAATTCAACCACTACACCTCCCATCTAATTACCTGTCAAGTGTAACATATAAATGCACTCGCTCCCCTCCTCCATCTTGCCAGTTTAATCATGGATCTATCGCCAAATCTGGATAGATATTGCTATCTTAAAGCGGGATTAAGCAATAAAAGAACTTTATTTTGCTACTAAACTGTGTATATTGTGTTTTAATAGTATTTTCTACTGTTTCTGGCGGGGTTTTCTTTGGTAATTTTAGTGCAAACTGTGTATACTTGCAGCTTTCAGGTCAAAAATGTATAAAAAATGAATGACCACTGCATTTTTAAGTGCTTGGTGACATCACGCAAGACTGCCTTGATTACAGCCAGGTGTTTCTGATTACAAAAAACCTGGCTGCAGGAGCGGAGTTGGGTCCTCCAGATACTGCCCAGTTTAGCAGCTCTATTTGAAACGTGACTGTGGGCGGAGTTAAGGTGTTCAGTCCTAAAGGGGGGTTCTGTGGGGAGTTTCGCCTATTTTCGGATCATACGTGCATTGTTTTGTCAGTTCTAAATCCTTCAGTTGTCTTCAAAACAGCTTTTTAGTGTTAAACTGTTTGACTCTCTATGCTCCACTTGAGTTACTCTGCTGTGATTGGTCAAAGCCGTCATAAGACCACACTCCTTGCTCCAACATGCCCCATTGAGCTCATTCAGCCCAATCATGTAAAGTGCATTTGACTCATTTCAGTAAAACAGATGTTATGTTTAAAAGGCCCATATTACGCTATTTTCTAATCTAGAAACATACTGGGAGTTGTGTTTTTTTTCATCCTCACATGTTTTTTCTTCTTCTCTCAAACTGAAAATACTCTGCCCCACCTTGTTTGGATGATTTCAGCCCTGGAGTTTCCAATCTCTACTAAAAAAGGTACAAGGTAGCTGCTATTTTGAATATTATCAATACTATGGCATTATAAGGCGTTTTGAGGGAGATTTAGACCGACTAATAATAAAGGATTACTCAAATGTGTGCGAATGAAACAAAACACCATCAGGGCTTGGCTACAGTCCATCTCTACCGCAGCAGCAGAACCAGCAGCCTCCTCAGCCTCTCAGTTTCCTCCTCTTCTCTACAACCAGTGTCTATAGGCCCTGAGAGGTGATATTTCCGGTGTCTTTTTTAAGTCCCTCTTGGAAGAAATATTGTAAACGTTTTAATAGTCCACATGAGTCATTGTAAATGTCAATTTTGTTTGCTCCAATTTGCTTTGAGCTAAACCACAGCTTTTAATCACAGCTTAGAGAGGAGAGTCAACACTTCCAACTTAACGTGCGTTATATTTTATGCCAAGCACCTGTCACATTATAACAACAACTTTATGCAAACAATTCGCTGAAATGAAAATTGCGAGGAGAAAGAGTTGACTCGCTTCCAGAAACAAATCAATCAACAAGTATAGTCACAAAACTAAAGTGTTTCCAGAAAATAAATGCCTTTTTTAAAGTGGCTGTTTCCATTTTTTTTTTTTTTTTTTTATTTCAGTGTAGATGAGCTGCATGCTGGGTGAATTTAATTGTAAAGCATTCCTATTCTGCGCTGTTAGCATGCTAGTTGTTCTGGACTCTGATAGTTGGGAAATCTCGCTTATAAACTCATGGTGGTGAATAATTAGGATGTTCAGAATGCATAAGTTAAGCGAGGAATAACTGCAAACTGTTTAAAATGAACTAGAAATTTCATCTGCGCTATTCATCTTGTATGTATATGCACATTTGACAATAAAAGAAATTGAATTGAATTGAATTGAACTAGAAGAAAGTAAAAATCAGGTACAGCGCATTTGATTGGGAACATTCTGAGTAAAATGTTTGTGTTCTCACTGTAAATTAAACACACAACCGTCTGATCCTTCAATTCCTATCCAAGATCCTGCTCAAGATCAGATCCGGATTTCTTGCAGCTTGACACAAACAGCAAATTTGGACCAGTCAAATGCAGACGATAAAGAGTAAATCTGCAGAAATAACTCAAGAACTTTAAATAATGTTTTGAAGGAGAAGTAAAAAGTAGTGGTTCAAGAAATTACTCAAGTAAGAGTAAAAAATATCTGGAGAAAATAACTGCTCAAAATGATTGTAGGAGAAACAGTCTGGGCGTAAGTGTCAGGAACTAACACCTGATTTATATTTCAAACGACAAGAATGGAGCGCTGCAAGAAACGCAAATGTTCAAATCATTTCATATTGTCAACGTAAAGCTTTTGTCACTTGTAGACTAAACCACCATGGGCCACCAGAACATTTATTCAAGTAAAAGTACTCTTATGTCATATGGTGTCTGAAAACTGCTACAATTTTATAAAGAAGTTAAATGTACTTGAGTAAATGTAACTGAATATGACCTGCCCGCTTTTTATAACTGCATTCAAGACCACAGCGGAGTTAGTAAGCTTAAGAACAACTAGCATGCAAACACACATTTCCTGATTATCAGACAATTGAATGCGTTCTGATTAGATGCAGACAGCACAGCAGATTTATTTAGACCTTAAGAGGAGCTTATACAAGAAATCTGTACTGGGGTAAGACGCTTTTGGCTAAAAAACAAAACAAATCTGGTACAGCGGCTTTAACCAATGTACAACCCCAATTCTGATGAAGTTGCTGTGTAAAACTTAAAAAAATACAAAATACAATTATTTGCAAATCCTTTTCAACCTATATTGAAATAAATAAACTACAAAGACATGATATTTAATGTTCCAACTGATAAACTTTATTGTTTTTATGTGAATATTCACTCATTTTAAATTCGATGCCTGCTCCATTAAAGCTGGGACAGGGGCATGTTTACCACTGTGCTTTTTTTTTTTTTTTTTTTTTTTTTTTTTTTTAAGTTTTACGCGGCGTCCCAGATTCATTTGAATTGGGGTTGTAAGACGAAGGTATCAAATTGAGCATCTATTAATATTTCCTCTGGTTGGATGTATGGGGGGGTCTTTAGTTCTTTACACCCACAGCAGGATACATCTGGTACAAGCAGCACACTTTCTGACAGCCTGCTATTAGACACTATGAACAAAACCGCCATGGGGCTGCTGTCTTTATAGAACCGCGATGTACATCACTGTTCTCCAAAGCTAACGAGGCATCCTCATCTGTATAAACCCGTGTAACCTGCCGATGTGTGGGGGTACGATTCCCAACACAGCAGTCAGATAGGGCCTAGGTTTACTGAATCTCCCATTGATTCCCGTGTGAGGTGGAGCAGGTTAATTAAATGTGAACATTGTGATGGGAACATTATATCGAGCAGAGTGCGAAAGCCAAGTGCAGGCGCTGGCTGAATCTCAACTACATCAATCAGCGCTTAATAAGAGTCATAAAAGCACTCGTATGGGAGCACGGTAAAAGTTTGATTCACTGACAATAGACCTACTTCACAGTTGATTTTGTATTGTTAAAGGTCTCAGCATTTGATTATTTGACAATTGACCTATACAGCATTGATTTAAGGTTGTATACTCAGGCATTACTCAGGCTATTTAAACTACTTTTTTATTTAAAAGAAAGAACCAAAGCCCATCAGCCCTGCTTTTCAAATACAAAAGATTCCAACAATAGTCCTTGCCTTTAATATAAATCACATTTAGTCACTTTAAACCTCTCATGTAACTCAGATGGTCTGTTTTTAGCCTTTAACACAGCTATTACTTGTCATTTTCCTTTGGTTTGCTTAAAAAATTAGCCCATGAGACCCAGAACATGTGATCCAAATATGAATCACTGTGCTACTGGGAATAAGAAATAGAAAACACTGCGTAACATGGTAGAAATAGTTTCAAAGGTAAGGTCATCTGGACAGCACTGTTGGCGTTTCCACTTCACAAGTCATTTTCAGTCTAAGAAACTGATCTGAGCCGTGAGTAGCGGTCAAAGGAGCTACCTCGAGCTAGACTAGTCCTGCCCTAAAGGAGGAGTCATTTCGCTCAAACGCTAGAAGAGACACCTTGTTTGATATCCCTACGAGTGTCATCAGAATACATCAGCATGGTAGTCACGTTCAGTTTCTGTGGGTGCCAGCTTGTACTGGAATTAGAGGAAATGAAAAAGTAGAACTGGCCAAAGGAGCACTAAATGAAAACAGTGTTGGGATGAAAATTAAGAGCGGCAAATCAGAGGCAAAAAGTGTCACTTGGAGCCAGGTCATTAAGGAGTGGCAAAGACAGAGGGATGCTGGGACCATCTGCATCGCGTTAGAAAGAAAGAGGCGACAGGACTCACGGGACACGGGAGGGATCAGACAGTCATCACAAGACTCTGACTGGGACGTTCTGCACTTGAGAGGACAGTCTGATGGGGATGCACAGGCAGGGTGTGTGAGGCGTGTCAGGAAGAGGAGGAGCTATTACGTGGAGCAAGTAGTGTTAAAAGAGAGGCTGAAGAATTGGAGGATAAAGGAATTCACGTTGAAGAGCGTTCTGGGCTGTAGAAGTAGAGTTTAAGTGGGTCAGCTGGTAACCTTTTTAAAGCAGATGTGTGTTTATGATGAGGCTATAGTTAGATCTTCTACCTTTTATTTTGCATGTTGTGGAAATGGCTTTTGACATTCCACATAACTCTGTGGATGCAAGTTGATTATATGAAATAATAAACATTCTTTTGGTGCAGACTGGACAATTGTGGTGATGTTCAGCTTGTATTGAGAGACCAATGTATTGCCTGTACTGTCTCCCCTTAAGATGGCTGCCAACAGTCGTAAAACAAAAAGAAGAGTTAGAACTGAACCTTGTCCTGCCCTTGTAAACTGAGTTATGGAATTGTTAATACTTAGCGGCAACTTAACAGCTAACTTTGCTCCGTGCTTTGTTTTGGATAGTATGCCACATGCCGGGTTCTATGCGATTCATTGGGGCGCTTTCCTTTCATCGATTTCTGTGGGATAAGAAATTATAAACATGTTGCAATCAGCTGGAGAATGGGCCTTGGCTGTAACAATCCCATAACTGCTCCCTTAGGCCAAGACTAATCCAGCTCAGGGAAGTGTGAACTCAGCTTCAGATTGGAAACGACTTCCGGATGGCAGTCGAACCTCTTGATTTGTCCAGATGACAAGGGATTATATGGACTTGTAACATAACACTAAGCCTAGTAATAACCTGTAATAACTTTACCCAAATATAAAATTGTAATTTCTGAAGTTGTAGTATGTGTGAAGGCTTAAAGTGAAACTATGGGGAGACACCACTGATAAAACTTGTTTCTTGTTTGTTTTTGGTCGGTTTGGTCTCTTAGCACACAAGCTTTAATGTGGAAACATGATTTATATTTAATTAATTCAACTTGCCTTCGTAGCCTCCTGACTACCAGTAGTTAAAATTTGTCCTCTCTGGAGGACATAAGTAAACCTGAATATCTCCAACGCAGTGCATACAACTGAAATAACTCCTTTTGACATCTACAGAGGACGTTTAGGGCTTTTCAATGATACCGAATGTGAAGGGGTGGGGCTTTAGTACCTGTTTTTTTTTTTTCCATCAAGGAAAATGCCGTCCATCACTCCAAGCACATTTTATGGGAACAGGAAAAATAAGTGCATTTTACTTTTTATTGAGCAAATTTTGGCTTGAAATGTTGATGGCATATTTAATATAAAGTCTTTAAACAACACATTTAAACATTGTCTAATTAATTTTAACAGTTTTTTAGTGTAGTATGTAAGTGTTTAAAAAATATAGTGGACAGATGATATCTGGAAAATAAAAACTAAAAAAAAAAAAAAATGTTTTCAATATTTTAATTACCCTACAAAGATGAGAGAATTTTAAAATAAATGTGATTGGACAACATTTTTTTCTTCTGGTAGTCAGGAGGATATAGTTGAGACATTGTAATTTCTAATTTTCTCCCATAGGGACATAAGGATCACAGGATCAAGATTTATTAAAAAAGATTTAACTATAAACAAATAGGCAAAATTTTATTTTCAGTGACATTTAATTTACTCAAATATTAAATAAGATACCCAAAATCCCCTCTCTGTTTATAATATTATATTATTATTAATAATAATAATAATAATATAATAATATTAATATTCGTATTATTATGTGTGTATATCTATATCTATATATAAATATACATCTCTCTCTCTCTCTCTCTCTCTCTCTCTCTATATATATATATATATATATATATATATATATATATATATATATATATATATATATATATATACACACACACACACACACACACACACACACACACACACACACAGTATGACAAAAAAAAAAAAAGATTATGACCATTTTTTTGTCAGTAAAACGGAATCTCTAAATTTAACAGTAAATAGTCATTTATATAGAGCATTTTTCCACCTTCAGGGCACTCAAAGCACTTTACATCAAGGTACCACTCACTCACTCATTCCCACACACATTCACACATACACCGGGGGTGCGGTGGGTGTCTTGCCCAAGGACACAACATCTGCATTCATCTGTGGCAGCTGGAATCGCATCAAGAGTGGGATTCCACCTCCAACCTTCAAATCAGTGGACACTACCATCTGAACCCCAGATTTTTTTTTTTTGTCTTGTTCACCTGCCTGGTCTATGTGCCTGTTACTTCTGTTAAGTATATTTTTCAACAATCATTTGGAAGATGATATAAGGAGACATTGTAAACTGACTGTGAAACTGAACCATTGACTGAGAGAAAGGACACGGCAGATGCTTTTGAGTAAGGATGGAACGACTTGCCATTCTACATCCCTTTTCTTAGAGTAAATTAAAGAAGATTAAACAGTCTGTATATATAAATGGACATAGCTAACGCGTTGGCTGCCTCATTCCAAATAGGAAGTGATTATGGGCTCGCTTCTGACTGCATCGACTCCGGCTCCAATTCACTTTACGCTTCGTCTATCTCTTCATAACTGCTGCTCAGGCTCGTCATTTTGGTCTTAAAATGTTTGTATTAATCCGCTCTACGTGATAGAGAATTTCCCCTCGGGGATCAATAAAAGTGATTCTGATTCTGATTCTGATTCCTGGTGTTTGTATTTTGCTATTTTGTCCATGATTCAAGATATGAACATTAATGATTGAATGTTTGATTGACAGCTTTGCTAAGTGCCCGCTCCGTGCTCAATCAGCGGTGCGGGCGGGTAAGGGGTGTCACCTTCAACAGCCTCACTCTAGATTGGCTCTTTGGTTGCTATGATACTCGATACCTCAATTCCAAATATGGAACTAGACTCCAGTATCTCATAGGTCAAGTATTTCGGTGTCTTGTTCACGAGTGAGGGAAGGATGGAACGCGAGATTGACAGGCGGATCGGTGCAGCGTCTGCAGTGATGCGATCGCTGTATCAGTCTGTCGTGGTGAAGAAGGAGCTGAGTCAAAAGGCAAAGCTCTCGATTTACCGGTCAATCTACGTTCCTACACTCACCTATGGTCATGAGCTCTGGGTAATGACCGAAAGGACAAGATCGCGGATACAAGTGGCTGAAATAGTTTTCCTCAATAGGGTGGCTGGGCGCACCCTTAGGGATCGGATGAGGAGCTCGGTCACATGGGAGGAGCTCGGAGTAGAGCCGCTTCTTCAGGCAGTCTGTGTGCTAAACTGAAACTGAAAGAAAGAAACAATATGCTTTTGAACAAGGATTGAACCACTTCTTTCCTATTCTTAGAGTAAATTAAAATACACGTTCGGTATACAGTCTGTGTTGGATTACAAATATACATTCTAACGCTTTGAAGGCTCCTCTCTGACGCATTGGTTCATATTACATTGCAGTCACGCTCCAAACAAGCTGAGGGAAACCAGTTATGTATGCGGCAGAACAATCTAGGACTTTTATGATTTCCAAGTGTCGGTGAAAAGAGAGAGAGAGGAAAAAAAAAAAAGTCTTTTATTTTTTCTATCAAATTACATCGACTGTGTGCCTCCCGGTCTGATTTTTATTACTGCGTCAACAGCTCACTGGGTTTTGTGCGATCTGTCTCTCCGTGGCTCCAGAGTGTGAAATCAAGTATTCAGACAAAGCAGATGTCATTTGTGTGCAGTGGGGTTTTTTTAAGAATGGCTTTTTTAACTGTGTGATTTAAATCAGTAATCAGGTCAGTTATTAATTCAATTGGCGCTGTTCTTTTCTCAAGTATTTCTCATTTGCATAAAAGCTGTTTTATGTTTTATGCAGACAGGCTAAGTTTTTGATTTCATTAATGCTGTGGTTAAATTGTCATTGGATTGTTCAGTGTTGCATAATGTTCTCCGGGACCAGTTGACATTCAGCTAGCTCGCTCCTTGTCACAATACGATTAAAAAGAAAAAAAATAAAAAATAAAATGAAACATAACTTCAGGTTTGGAGCCTTTGTTACAGTTTAAACTACTACAAATAATCTTGGTAGTTTTATAATAGTGCTACTTGTTCTTGTACTGGATTACTGTGGTATTCCTGCTACTTTTATATGGTATTTGCTCAACATATTGTGCTTGTATCGGCTTCAGTTATAATCTATGACGCCCGTGAAGCATTATGTTATAATTTGCACATTTTAAATCACGATATTCATCTAAAACAGCTTAATAAAAGAAACAAAACTACGGTGGCCAATGGGTCGATATAAACGTCATCATAATCACACTAGCAAATAGCGATTTTATTTATTTATTTTTTTTTTCTTTGCACCAAAATGACTAAGCAGCACTTCGGAATTTGCCGCGTATTATCGATAAAGAAAATAAAATCAAAGTATGAAGTAAGTACATCACAGTGGACTGACCGGCATATGGCGTCTTGGAAAAAAGCGATGAAAGATTGCTCAAACATGCACGAATCACTCCAAATACAACTTCAGGTGAGTAAATGGTGAACTATAATATGGTTAAAGCTCTGAAAAGTCAATTTTGCAGAATAGGTCTGCTTTAAAGACCCTGTACGAGATTATTTTCTATGTATTTCAGCAAAATGTATCTCACCCCAGGACAGATAAACTGAATAAACAATTAAAATATGTCCACTGCGAGCTGTTTGCATCTAAATATAACATAATCAGGAACTGTGTGGTTAGCGTGCTAGTTGTTAGCTTTACCGTGACAGCGAAACTCTACTTTGGTCTGAGTGTTGTGAAAAGTGCTTATAAACTCATCTTGGTGAATAATTAGGACACTCAGAATGCATAAGGTAAGTGAGGAATAACTTTGAACCACTGCAAACTATTTAATTTGGATTTAGAGGTTCGCTTACCTGCTATAGCATTTATTTTGTATTCAAAGTGAATACAACAAGTTTTGAACATGCTTCTAATAGTAACTCGGTTTGGAGGGGGGTAGGACCTGTGGTAAATCATGTCATCATAGTTTTACATGGGAGGTGGCAGTTTTTGAAGTAAAGTTGAAAAAATTGTTGAGAATTACAGGAAGTAGCAAAAATGCAATGTATATGAAAGGAACACATTTTTCTTTATTGTAGTGTAGTAGCTATATAATGTCAATTAGATGAGCTTGGACTCTTGTCTCTAATATTGATGGTTTACACATATGAAATTACCCATGTTTTTTTTGTTTTTTTTTTTACATATATATAATTAAATAGGTTTTAGTGAGTGAAATGCGCAGTCTAACCTGTCATATGCACTTAAAGAAGACATATTATGCTTGTGTCTGCTGTACAGTTATAATCTACAACATCTGTGGATCATTATGTTAGAATTTGCATATTTTGAGTCACAATATTCATCTAAAAAGGATGGATAGCTGTAGATCACACTAGCAAGTAGCAGATTTTATTTATTTTTTTCATCCAAATGACTTCGCCATGCCGAAAATATACACGTATCACCATTTAAGAAAGTAAAATTGAAGAACGAAGTAAGTAGAAAGCAGTGGCCATATACCAGTGGCGGTAAAAATGGGGATTGATCAGCAATAGGGCGTCTTGAAAATAAGCGATTAAAGATTGCTCAAGCATACACGAATCACTCCAAATACAACATCGAGAGGGTAAATGGTGAAGGAAACAACTATAACATGGCTAAAACGTTTTGTATAATATGTCTGCTTTAAAGGAGGTTGGTACAATGTATTGTGTAAAGAGTGCTACCCCAAGACATGAACCAAAATAGAAAATATATTACATTTTTGAGATTTGAAAAAATATTGAACTTCAGAATAAATGATTTAAAATGCTTTCCAGCACTATTTTGTAAAACCCAAACATTCCCTTTGTTCTCCGCTAATGTTTGGCCGCCTAAAGCCCTTTTGCACATCCGACCCTTTTAACCTCATTGGACTCATAACTAAAAGCATGGATAATGGTGAAAGTGAAGCCATAAACTCTCCATTCTGTGAGTAATATAACCTTTACATCACACAATTATATACGCGCTCCCGAGTCTTCGCCTCAAAGCATGCTGGGAATGTTCCTTAAATGCCTTCTTCTGGTGAGTGCTATGTTTTGATTAGCACTTAACCAGGCGCAGAGCTATTGATTTCACTCCACACTGTACTGCTTACATTTCAAAACCAGAGCCCAGAAATCCAATAAGTCTTTGAGGTGCGTTCAAATGCTCTCGGTTAAAAATGAACCGTGTTATTCTTGGGGCTAAAAGCATCTTGGATAGGAAGGAATTTTCCGCTTTCTTGTTTTTAATTTGGCAACCTGCTCTTATCTGCTGAATGCATCCTGTTTATTCCCCGTCACTTGTATTTAATACCTAATGCTTACCAAATTTACTCTTGAATACGCTTTGAATTGAAATTAGAGCGTTATTAGAAAATGTCTTTCAACTGAAGTGGTGTTAGTAGCAAACAGTTTGGAAATGAGGTAATGAGCAATTATTATAGATTTACTGACAAGAGACTCTACCCATTTTTTTATGCAAGTGAAATTTGTGTTACCTCAGTACTATAGACTGTATGTGTGTGTGTGTGTGTGTGTGTGTGTGTGTATATATATATATCAACATAGCTAAGCCGCTAGCCACATTCCAAATGGAAATGAGTATGAAGGCGCTTAAGCAGCTCCATCAACTCTGGCTCCAATTCACTTTCTTTTGAAAATCTGTCTCCCCTGTCTCCATACCTGTTGCTATTTAGCTATTTTACCCATAAATCAAGCTATGAACATTAATAATAGACAAATCAGGTGCCTTCTTTCACCAAGGTGGCTCCCGCTACCGTTAGCAACAGGTTTGATTGACAGCATTGCTATTTGTCTGCTCCATCCACCCGGCGATGATGCTCGATACATTCTATGATACTCGATACATTCTATGATACTCGATACATTCTATGATACTCGATACATTCTTGAACCATGAAGTAAGGCTTGTACGCTTAGCATTATCATTACCATGGCGGCAAACTCAACACTGGCCTTGGGTAAAGCGCCTTTAAACTCATTACAGTGAATAATTGAGATGCTCAAAATATATTAAAGTGCAGAATAACTTTGGACCTCTGCAAACAGTTTAAAATTAACTTCTTCTATTTTTCATGTTTTTTACAGTAAAAATGAGGTACAGCACCTTGAAGGTCAAAAACAATCTGGCCTCACATGGATGGTATTAGTAGTATTATTATAATCAAGTTTTGTTGTCTCCTAACTTTGAACCAATTACCATATAGTAGTAGTAATAGTATTAGTAGTTTTATTCAGCCATTGGCAGCACAGCAAGGATAAACACAACAACCCCAGAGTCATGACCGAAAAGGTTTTTTTTAGACTGAAGTTAAAAAAATTACTTAGGCAAGCCAAGGCAAGTTTATTTGTACAGCACATTTCGTACACAGAGTAATTCAAAGTGCTTTACAGAATAAGAAAGATATTAAAATCATAATACAAACAAATCAAAACATAAATAATCATCATTTCACATCTTAAGGAAGATCGTTCCAGGTTTTAGCTGCATAAAACTGAAACACTGATTCCCCATGTTTAGTCCTGACTCTAGGCACCAGCAGGAGGCCGGTCCCTGAAGTCCTCAGAGAGGCAGATGGTTCATATGGCACTAACATGTCGGACATGTACTTTGGTGTTGGTCCATGGAGAGACTTGTTCACAAGCAGAGCTGCTTTAAAGTCTATTCTCTGAGCCACAGGAGCCAGTGCAGAGACCTGAGCACAGGACGCATGTGCTCGTACTTCCTGGTTCTAGTCAGGACCCCACCAGCAGTGTTGTGGATGTACTACAGCTGCCCTAAGGCTCGTTTAGGTTTAGGCCATTGAGTAGGCTGTTACAATATTCTGAGCTATGGACGATTGATTTTTGCAATGTTTTGTTAGGATGTTAAAAGTTGCAGATGTTATTGATTTGATGTGGGTGTTAAAGTTTAAGTCTGAGTCCATTATTACCTCTAGATTTCTAGCCTGATTTGAAGGGTTTAGAGAGAGAGACTGGAGGTAACTGCTGACACCTTCTCTATATTTATGTGGGCCAAAGACTATTACTTCAGTCTTGTCTGAGTTTAGCTGAAGAAAGTTGTTTTGCATCCACACACTGATCTGTTGGATGCAGTGGCAGAGTGAATCCACTGGTCCATATTCACCTGCTGCCAATGAGATATATAGAGTGTCATCTGCATAGTTGTGGTAGGACATATTATTGCTGTGTATTAACTCGCTTAATAGCAGCATGTAGAGACTGAACAAAAGGGGATCTAGGATTGACCCTTGGGGCACCCCACAAGTCAGAACTATGTTGCATGTGATACAGTTTCCGATTTCAACAAAGTACTCCCTGTCTTTTAGATAGCACCTGAACCAGTTCAGTGCTGTACCAGAGATGCCCACCCAGTCATCTAGTCTCTGTAAGAAGATCGAGAGTGTCAAAGGCAGCACTGAGATCTAACAGGATGAAGACTGAGACTTTGCCGGCATCAGTGTTCAGGCGGTTTCATTTGTCACCTTGATAAGAGCAGTTTCAGTGCTGTGGTGGGGTCTAAAACCTGACTGGAAAACATCAAAGAAGTTGCTTACCAACAGTTTGTAAACTTTTTTTTCAAATGAACTAAAAACAGCAGATATGAAATGGGTCGGTAATTGTTCAGTATCATGGCATCAGTACTGCTCTTCTTTAGGAGAGGCTTGATAACCGCAGTTTTCAAAGCTCTTGGGAATGTTCCAGATTGAAATGACATTAACTATGCAAGCAAGTGGTGATACTTATAATGCCTAACCCAATTAAACAATAACACAGAAAAAAAAAAAATAAATAAAAAAAAGCATATCAGCAGCCACTGTTTACAGTTCAGTGTGCTTAATTTCAGAGTTGTATAGTTTTCAAAAAACAGGTAATGTCCTTGAAACTTGAGTAAATAAGGTGGAGTGGATTTGATCAAGGAGAAATAGCTTCATATTATACTGTACATCAGTGGCATGTGGTCAGGGCAATCAAGGCAAGCAGTGCTTGTCCCATAAAGTCTAAAATCATTGTGTGTCAAAAGTATACTTAAATTGTTTAGAAATATATCTAAATAATCCTATTTTCCTTTCACTTCTGCCTGTTTGAAGCATGGTTGAAGTCACGGTATTCCTTAGTACACCCTACTGGTCACTGAGCACACTGCAGCATCTGCTGTCCCAAACGTCTTATTAACTTTAGTAGTTGTCCCGTACTACAGAGGCCAGATAGCACCATTATACTTCCATGTGCGGCACAACATGCGTTTTTACAACCATAGAGCCAGCCGATTGTTTTAGAGGCTTGCATACATACTGAGGACCACAGCCAGCTCAGACAGTGATAAATATGTAAAATAAATATACTAATATGCTAATTTGCTATTAGTTTGTATAAAAAGTGGTGTTATTAACTTATCGACTAAATATTGATGTCTAATCCCAAGTCTGCTTGCCTACCCATAAAAGTCACTACACACTACTGCTATACATAGTTGTCATTTAAACAGAAATAGAGTAACTGCAAGTTTAATTTGCATTGTGGTAATTGCATCTCCTGTTAATAACCAGCTTTGATGCTAGCAGCTATGGTTTTCAGCCTTATTTACATTGCTTTATACTCACCACTGTTGAGGTCAAAAAAAGCTTAGTACCTGTTCAAATTGCGTTCTTTATGTAGTTCTTTTTGAATACATTATTTGAAATTATAAGGGTACTGAACATTTTTTCTGCAATTCTTTTAATTTGAGACATTTTAACATTTAGCCTTGTGGCGTGACCTCTCCTGCCCCCTGCTGGACATCTACTTCATATTTGCCATGACAAAAAATTCTAATAAACTGACTAAATATGTTTCTAGTGCAAGTTTAATAATTATGTAACTGTCCCATTTTGAAGAATATATTTTTTAATAACTAGAACAGAAACAGAAATACAGCTGTCACATCTGAGGACATCAAACTGTTGCATGTTCAAAATTTTTCACAAAAGTTGAATTTGACAAAAATAAGAACATGATCATTATTTCTTTTGACTTGTAGCTTAAACCCTGAACCCCTGAGCGCCCCCTGGTGCATAAATGCCTTTTAAATGTCTTTTTAAATACGTGATTTTTCATGTCACACTGCAGGACAACCTTTGGATTACACCATTAAACTGTGTATATCTTTTATAAATTTAAAGTTGAGTTAAAGGTGTCATTTTATTTTACTTCAGGCAAACACCTTTAAAAACTGTCTCTCACTTCTCTTTCTAGAATGTTTTAAATAAAAGTGTTACAGTCGCACTGAAGACATTTTACTGGATTTTGTTAAAGTATCAAAAAAAGAATGAAACAGGGCTTCATTGTCAAACTATATGCAATTTATAGAATACATATTTGTGCAAAGTAGAGCTGAATTGAAGTAACAATGGGCATCACATCAAGTACCCATATATCGCAGTTTACCAATGCATGCTCATGTGGTACTAAGGTGTAGAAAAGTATAGCTTGAACACTACTTTCACATCAGTCTAATTATAGTCATGAGCTGCATAACATACACATCCTTACAGAAGTGTTAGTATTCACACCTGTTCTCATCTGTCATGAGTAATACCCAGTGCATCACAGATCAAACATATTTTTCACATGTTATATTTCTTCTCAGCGTATAGAGCCTTTGAACAACAACAAGTTAAACTCACAGTAATAGTGTTATCACGCCCTGTGATATGCTAATCCTACTTCCGTCCAAGACATTTAACATCCTATATTACATAAAACTCTTGTGAGCTTTAAGCTGTGTTATTGTATTATTACCTCCTCACAAACATACCTGGAGTTGCGTTATGTTTAATTCACTCATGTTTGAGTTACTCATTATTATTAGTCTGTCGACATCTCCAAAGCTCAAAACTGTGATGTCATGAAGTTTTAGTTTCCAGTAAACATTTACCTTTTACCTTTTTAAGCTCAGTAGAAATTGGCAATTCCAGAGTGTCAAGTATCCAAATGATTCTAGTGAAGGTGTATGGAGTTTAAAAACACAGTGGAGCACTTCCTGTATTGCCACATGACATCACAAGGTGGTACAGAGTGTTTTCTGTTTGAGAGAAGAACGCAACCTAAATCTGCAGGATTTGTGTGTTAAACATGTGTGAATGAAACAAAACACAACTCCAGGTCTGTTTGTGATGAAGAAACAACATTATAACATAGATCAGAAAATAAAGTAGTACGGGCCCTTTAAGCCTCTTAGGGCTGAACATGAGAGTTGATTAACCAACAGAATTAGAAAATCAACAATGAAACAGAAACAGACAAGCAAATTAATCAACAGAAAACAAGCAATGGATAACTGTCCCAGAACATCCCCTGTCCTTAGACCCTCCTTCTCGGAAAAACTCCAAAAAACCCAGCCAGAAAAAACCTCGAAAGAACCACAGTGAAGGAAGATTCACTCTCATGGACGGACAGGCTGCAGATGTGTCCAGGACTAAGGCACATCCATTTGCAGTGAAGTCTGGGCCAGAGCTCACTCAACAAGCCGTCCATTCAGGCAAGGCGATCTTAGGGTCCAGCCATCACCGGACGGTCAGGAGGGGATCTAGGGTCCAGCCATCACCAGGTAGTCAGCGTCCTAATTTTTTTTTTTTTTTTTTTTTCCCCCTTTTTTTTGATGGCATCACAATGAAAATTAATCAAAGAAAGTTGCACTGCATAATTTTTCTGGTGGAAGTGATTGCCTCTTATCTGTCTCCATGTAGATGTTATTGGTTTGCCTGGATTGTACCACAGTTTGATATTAAACTGGGACTAAACTCCTCCACAGCCACATTCAAACAGAGCTGCTAATTTGGGCAGTACTGTTCAAGTTACCAAATGCAGCCCCTGTAGAGAGATACTTGTAATCGGAAACACCTGTCTGTAATCAGAGCAGTCATGGGTAATGTCACATAGTACTTGAAGTAGCAGTGGCCACTGGAGGAAGCACACAGTTTTTGACCAAAAATGTGCACATATGCATACTTTCTAGGAGCAGTAGACAATATGATTAAAGGGCCTATATCACACAATTTTCTGCTCTATGTTATAATGTTGTTTCTTCATTATGAACAGACCTGGAGTTGTGTTTTCTTTCATTCACACATGTTTAACACACAAACCCTGCATACAGAAAATACTCTATTCCACTGTGTGATGTTCTATGGTGATACAAGAAGTGCTCCACTCTATTTTTAAACCCCATACACCTTTACAAGAATCATTTGGATGATTTCTCTCTACTAAACAAAAGATTAAATGTGTGTGCTGTTAACATGAAAACTACCACTGCATGACATCACAAGGTGGAACAGAGCACCTTGATCTTTGGAGATGTAGACAGACTAATAATAAAGGATTGGAACATGGCTTAAAGCTCACAAGAGTCAATTTTGTGTGATACAGGCCCTTTAAATACCATAGACAGAGGTTAGTAGCGAAATAAGTTGATTTAGTGGTGATGTAACCAGGCCAGTGACAAGTTCTGTCTGATCAGTGGAGAGATCACAATAAGAACACAAGATTTTCCAAAGTATTTATTTAGCAATAAAACGGTAAATTGAGTAAAGGCATGATAGATACATTTAATATACTGTTGAACATTTCAGGCAACGCAATAAGATCTCCATGGAGACAAGTAACTCGTGGTCAAAAGCACAATAGAGGTCTCAGTTTTGAATGGACTACTTGGAACATGATCTGGCAAATCCAGAATGATATCTCTGTAGTTTTTTTTTTTTTTTTTTCAGATGGATGCCAGTCTGGTCTGCACACGCTCCCGCCACCTCTCGAGCCAGAACATTCGGATTTTTTTTTTTTCAGTGTCACATGTGAAACAAAGGAACTCATTGACCATCTATCATTTACAAATAAAATTGATTGATTCCACAGAAATCCATGTTTTTTTTTCAGTCCCTTGTGATATTTTATACATTTTTTTTCCCCCTCATAAGCAGCCATGTTTGTTTTGATATGAACAGACCATGCACGTCCCTGATTGGCTAACCCACTTGTCAATCATGCTCATCTGAACTCAGGTCACCAGACTCACATGTTCGTACTGAAATGTGCATCATGTAGCCTAGGCAATATACTTGGAAAATAAGAACTAAACAAGCCATAAAACATCATTTCAGACGCAACTTAATATTCAGAGCGGCATCTTATTCTCAAGTGTTGTTATTTGGTTTTGCTGTTGTAGATTTGTCAGGCAGACGTGTGCTGCGGTGACGACCTCCGCAGCAGCAGCAGACTTGACAGTGGAGCATGGAGGATGTTGCTTCACATGAGGAGGCTGTGACAGGTACAAGACTGAGAGACACGGCAAACGACACAAACACCGAGCCAGGTAATACACCACCAATTTTTTCAATAAGAATACAACTAGAATAAAATTAAATGTAGAGGGAAGAGAAGTCAGTGATATTACGATAGGACTAACATTTGGTCTTTTACTGTGCATATTCATTGCTTTATTTGTATTTTTAGTTGCCATACGGTGACCTTGAGTGACGCATTATGCATTATTTGTACTGCTATTGGCGTTAACGTGCTCTTTGGCATTTCATCTTCTAGAACTTATAATAACAACTACTTAAAGAACCACACATTTTTATTTCCCTGCATCAACGCTCCCCATATTTTATCTGGTGTTAGCTCGCCTACTACTACAACAGAGGGTATTGCTATAAGGAATAAAGTAAACTAGCGAATAGGCAACATGCTCCAAAATGCTAATGTAAGCATGCAGTTCTAATGAAAGCATTTTGAAATGTTTAAATAGAGTCTGGTGATGATTAATACACTTAAAAACAGCACAGGGTTTTTACCTATGAGGCAACAATACTGGGACAATTCAAACCAAGTGTTTTTTGAGGCTCAGAAGTAAAGGAACTTAGAAACTGAAATCAGTATGAATGAAGCTATATGCAACTCCAGGTATTTTTTATAGGTTTTATATGAAGGAACATTTTTATAGCATGGTTAAAAGATTTAAAAAAATACTCTTCATCTATAGTGTAGTATTATTATATTAATTGTGTATAATAAAGGGCTTTACAGAATATGATGTCTCCTTTTCTGAAAAAAAAAATGATTTTAGCTTTAGGTTGCATTTTCATAATCTGTGTATGTATATGCCAGAACACTTCAATATCTTTAATAAACAGTGCAAAATCATGTGTATTTATTGTTAACCCGTTTGTACAAATGTTGTTTTATAAATTAAAAAAAAATGCATATATACATTAATTATTGGAAAAAGAAAAGCATTATCCATATTATTTTATCTTACTACCTGACACTACGTCGTAACCGTATTATTACACTTCAAACTTTCTGTTGCATGTATTTTGGGGACACATTTTCTTGATCCTAGATTGCATTAGCCTGTACTAAAGCCTAAAAGCTTGTCCATGTTGCCAGGAGTACCTAATGTACTTTGTAGGGCCTTGAGTGGCATTTCACTGTGGAGAAGAGGAAAGAACAGTGTAACAGCACATTTTAGTATTTTTACGTACATGGGGGTGCACTTTACTGTGAAAAAAAAGGGTAAAAGTCCTTGACGTGATTTTTGAGACTGGCTTGACTTTTGAAGAAGCTGTGAGGAGGGAGGAGTGAAGCGGAGCTGCAGCCTTCAGCGAGAGGCAAATCAAAAATGAACATGTTTTTTCCCAGTTTTTTATTTTTTTTTTTTTTGTCCTCCATATCTTCACCACAGTCAGGAACTTAACAGAGAATAGCAGTGATTCTATACTGGAATATATAGAGAGCCTCGATGTGTAACTTTTTGGCCAAAAATAGACTTAAATCAAATATTTTTTTATTTATTTATTTTTGGATGTTTCTCTACCCATAGGCACCAAACCTGTGGGTGCTGAGGAGACCATAAAAATGTCCCTCAATCTCATATTGACTCTTGATTTTGTGGCCGTGTGCTCACAATGTAACGTAACATCGTATTGCCCCCGTCTCTCTCTCTGCGGTGTCCTTTCAGTCACTGCTGGTCTGATCTGAAGACTGGACCATCTGTATTTCCCCTCGTTGGATAATGGCTCAGTTTTCGACTGTTCGTAAACCAGAGATCAGAGACAAAACTTAACATAATAACGCATAGGCTTAAACAAATCACTCAAATGTGAGCCAAGTCTGTTTGGGACGTTAAGAGCAAGGACATCAGAGAAAGTGAGACGAGGATGTGAAGAAGTTGTGTAAAACTGCTGAAGATGTGAGTGTGCACCCACTTGAAAAAACATAAATCAGCGCCTATGGCTTCATCTGCTGGTCTCTGTTAAAATTTTGATCCTTTGGCTACAGTATCCCACATCAGACCTTAATCTCCATAGAGAATGATCCATTTTTGGTTTTAACTTCCTTCCATCCATCCATTTTCTTCCGCTTATCCAGGGCTGGGTCGCGGGGGCAGCAGTCTAAGCAGGGATTCCCAGACTTCCCTCACCCCAGACACGTCCTCCAGCTCCTCCAGTGGGACACCAAGGCGTTCCCAGGTCAGCGTGTCCTTGGTCTTACCCAGGGCCTCCTCCTGGTGGGACGTGCCCAGAATACTTCCCTAGGGAGGCGTCCAGGAGGCATCCAGAAGAGATGCCCGAGCCACCTCAGCTGGCTCCTCTTGACGTGTAGGAGCAGCGGGTCTACCCTGAGCTCCTCCCGTGTGACCGAGCTCCTCACCCTATCCTTAAGTGTGCGCCTGGACACCCTATGGAGGAAACCCATTTAGGCCGCTCGTATCCGCGATCTTGTCCTTTTGGTCATTACCCAAAACTCGTGATCATCGGTGAGGGTAGGAACGTAAGATCGATACAGCGACCTCATGGTTTTAACTTTTCTTCTCTGTATCCATGGAATCATGCAGGTGATGGGCCACCTCCAGAAAGCTACGCAGTGTCGCTGTAAGAACACATTGGAAACTGTCTAGCATGTTTCATTTCCTCTGCTTTCAAATTGGAAGCTACATGTTTAACAAATTTTAGATGCAAATTCCCGACTTGCTGACTATAATCCAATGTTTATCATGCAAGACCATTGTCAGACATAGGGGAAACGTTTCCAATTTCTCTTCTAACTTTTTTTTTTTTGTCAGCGAGAACTGCCTGTGGTTTTAAATGGCACATTCCATCTCTCCATTTGAAGTTTAGTATGGCGTTATATCTTACATTTACAACTTTGAGCACATTGGAAGTCAGCATGTAACTTTTTTATTAGGAACATTAATAAAAGTGACGCGATCTTAAAACGACTTGAGACAATCAATTTGATGAAATGACTGAAATAAATGTGTTAAATTTACAAGATTGGGCAATTTGATCTGCAAATAGCTATGCACATGTCAGTTGACCAAAATGATTTTATTTTGCTAGTGGAATAAACCAGAATATCTTTGCATGTTTAAACTTTTCCATTTCACTTTGCCCTGTCATTTTGTGAAAACCAAGCAATTTAATGAAGCCAATTTTCAGTCTGGATTTATTGAAGTAATTTGGGGAAAGAGCCTGTGAAAAGACCCATCTTTTTTTTTACCACAGTTGTGTGAAACGTTTTGGGCAGCGGCAAAAAACAAAAAGAATAATGTTAGCAAAACCTTTGATTTTTAAAACTAATTCATTAAGCAAGCGCAACACTAGCTTCAAACAAATTTTTACTGAAAAATAAAATCATACGCACAGGTTGGTAGAGCCAAAAAAAAACAACCAAGGCAAAAGTCAAGTTAATTGAAAATAATATTACTCAAGTGAAAGTACAAGTAGTAACAAGTGAATATAATAGGCTCAATACAAATTCTAGGGACTCTACCTGAGTGTTTCCATGTATTTGAACAAAATATGTCTTTCCCCAGTACAGTTATATTGTACAAAAATCATAACTCTTTTGTTTCTAAATATTTTTCTCTTATCTTTTCAGAGCATTTAGAACGACCCTTCCGACATTTATATGAGCAAATATAGCACCGAGGAACGAACTCTCATTGTACAGTGGTACTTTGAGTCACATGGGTCAAATTCAGAAACCCAGCGGTGTTACCGTCGACGCTTTAATACCAGAGATGCCCCAAGCGTATATGCCATTAAAGGAATAATATGTGGTTTTCAAAGACAGGGGGCAGTATGTGATCTCCACAGACCTGACTAGTCCTGATTTCTTCCTGTGGGGCTATCTTAAAGCAAAGGTGTTTGTGAATAAATATCAGACAATAAACAACTTAAAACATAATATCGAGGAATCAAATAAGAGTCATAAGCCTGAAAATGCTTTCAAATGTTATGTAAAGTGTGTTGGACAGAGCTATTCAGTGTGAAACCACTTAATAACATTATTTTAAATAATTAGGTCATTTTTACTTCTTACTTAGTGTAAGTGAACAATTATAACCGTATATATTCCCAAAAATCTCGGAAGGTTCAGTTTATCTACTGCTAAAATTTGGTGAGTATAACTAAAGAATTATAGGAGCTATTGAAAATTTAAAAGTGTCAGTGACTTTTGGACCACCCTATAAACAGATGTTGAGATCAAAATAAGTCTGCTGTGTACGGACCGCATCTAATTATGAAGCGTGTCCTTGTCCGAGAATCAGCAAGTGCGCTGTTAGCATGCTAGTTGTTTTTGCATGACCAGCAAAATACACCGATAAACTCATCGCTATGAATGCATAAGGTAAGTGAGGAATAACTTTAAACCACTGCAAACTTGAAAATGAGCTAGCTCTGTTTTTTAAGACAAAATCACGTACAGCTTCTTTAATATCGAGACATGCATATTTTGAAAACACCACATTACAATACAAATACTAGCTGCGTGACATTGACTGCGGCGGTTTGAGTGTTCCAGCGGGAGGGAGCGGTGCTGCTCGTTGGTTCCCGATGGAGCGGAGCATCCTTGACCAGACCGCACACTAAAGCCGCTGTAGCCTTGTGCGCCGGTGTTTGTGCGGTCCGCCCGACACCTGACATTCACACATGGATAAAACAAGGACAGATGCAGCACCACTGAAGAAGTCTCCCCGAGGACGGAAGGCGGCCATGTTGGAAAGGTCACTTCATTTAGCAGGACTTGCAAACTGCACAGACAAGGTAATAGGGAACTATAGTTTTGTGCAAATAGTTTACAAACTTCAAAATTGACATATGGGTATAGTTTTGTTTCAGTATAATATTGACTATCTGGGCGTGAAGATGCACTATGTAACTTTTTCCACTTTATGTAGGCCCTATATTACACAAAGTTAGGTCCCCTGAAGTGGTAATTTTCAGGTTAACAGCTACATTTTACCTTTAGTTCAGTAGAAATTAGCAATACTAGGACTGAAATGACATGACATCACAAGGTGGGACAGTATGCTTTCCGTTTGAGAAAAGATCTCAGCCTAAATATGCAGGGTTTGTGTGTGAAATATGTATATTTTTGATAAGAATACAACATTGAAGATAAAATAGCGTAAGACAGGACCTCTAAATTAGCGTATAGTAGAACAAATGCAAGAAAGATACGTTTTGTGGAGCATTTCGGGCCCATCTTCATGTTGACACTGTGCAGCTGATGTCATCAACATTCCATGAGGATGAAGATAATCTGAGCTTTGTTTTTAGCATAATCTGACAGAAAGAAGTGATTCGGTTGGAATTACAACACAGGTGAGCTGATTTTTGTTGTTAAACAAGTTCAAATGACGTCACAGTCACAGTCTAACTAGCATTAGCCAACAGTTTTTTCAGACATACTCATCTTTTCTCGTTAAAACCACCTAAATGGGACCATGAAGGCTTGTGTAGGCTTATGCTAAGTTCTAATGTGTGCATTGTGTTGCCACGATAACTGCTGAACATTCTGCCACAGACATAATGCAAATGCAAAACCCCCCAGTGTGATGTGTCACTGCAAAAATATCAATAGACAAGCTTGTGGCACACACTTCCGTTAGAAAAGTTACATAATGCAATTGTTCTCATCTCATTTCTTAGTTCAAATTGATACAAATTACCTAGACAACCTGGATAGACAGTGTAGATAAAAAATCTGGTATAGCTAGTAACCAAACTGTTCAGGGAAACTCATACTGGGAAAGTGTGAGTGCAATTCAAAAGACAATTTCTTACTTTCTCTAACATGCTATTTTTCAAGAACTAACTACCTTTCAATCTGTTCTCTGCAAAACCACTTAAATAAGTACAAAGTTCCACAGTGACACATGTGCGTCAGCCTCAGTTTGAAGTTCCATGATTCAAAGCTGCAGTTTAACTTCACAGCCCACGTCTTATAAACATCACCCCTTGCCGAGCGCTCGTACCACACACAGATTTAGTTAATTTGTCTCCCCAGAGAGAAGAAAAAACAGCTTTTACATCTCACTTTGAAGGCCCGGCAATGCAACGGCTCCCGCTAGCTGCTAATTGCCAAATGCTAACAGTGCATGTCACAGTTTAAAGACAATGTTGTAAAACGGGACACATATACTATGATGAAATATTTCAAAGGCTGCTGTAAGTCAAAGCATGAACCATAGGCTAATCCTTCAGCTATTTACTCTTGTCCAAGTCAGTGATCATGGTACTCGAATACCTGCAGCAACTCGGTGCGTATATCTGATGTCAAACCTTCACCTTGTCAAAGCCCGATCTTGTCAGAAGCTAAGCGGGGCAGACCCTGGTTAGTACTTTGATGGGACACATTGCCTAGTTTGAATGTGGTGTGTGCGAGAGTGTGCGTGAGGGCAGAATGGCAACTTCCATCAGTCTACAACACCTCTCCCCACTTCAACTCATCTGGGCCCGGCTGGAAACAGAGTTGTTCTCGACATATATAAATGACATATTTCTTTTTTGACTGTCCTTTTGCTCTCTATGTTAAGTCACTCCCCCTTCAAAGTGCTGTCACATTACAATTTCCATGCAGTTTGCTCATAAAACTACTGCACATCGCGTCAGGTTTGTGAAGCTGTAGTGTACTATTTTGTATTATGCATTTGTATATTGATGGAAATATTTGTGTGGGAGCATGGATGACGTAGACCGGGGAACTCTTGGGAGTCTTGGACAGAATCCTACAACTACTGCCAACCGTAAGGAGGGTTCGAATAGGTCTCGGGAGAGATTGTTACTCGAACATGCATGAATGGTCACGTTTTTATATAGTACTTTTGCACCTTTAAGGCACTGAAAGCGCTTTACTGCAAGGAAACACTCACCCATTCACACACATATTCATACGCTAGTGTACACAAAGACTTGCAGCGAGGTGGGTTAAGTGTCTTGCCCAAGGACACAGCACCGGCATTCACCTGTGGGAGCTGGAATTGGACCGTCAACCTGTGGGTCAGTGGATCTCACTGCTCAATGACATTTACGTCGAAAGTGGGGCTCGAACCACCAATCTTCAGATCAGTAGACAAACTCTCAACCAACTGATTGACAAGTGAATGACATCTAAAACCTCTCCAGGCATATTTTTGATGAGGGAATAAGATTAGACCATGGTAGAAAGTTTTAAAATTCTTTAAACTCCAGCAATTATGATAGAAGTGCTTACAGTAATTACAACATTCAGAGAAGTAGCAGACACCTACGTTCTGCTTAAACCAACAATATGATTTAGTACGTCCATGTGCTACTTGTGCAGAGGCCATTGGGGACAGTGTCAGTCATTACAGAGGTCTACCGCAGTGCTCACCACATGGAGGATATCTACAGCGCGTCTGACTGCTGCCTCTGACACATCAATAGAAACGTGTGAAATCTGAGCTGAGTTTTATCATGGCCCGGAGCGTTCTGTCACTGATGGATGTGGACTTTTCATCGCAGGGCTGTTTCATGTCTCATCTCATACAGGACATGCAAAGAGACAAGTGGATGTGTTAATACAAGTGGGCTGTGCATACTCAGAGGTAGATGGGGCTATAGATGATTGGGGTAATGTACGCTTAAGTTATATTCGTGTATAAGCAGTGATGAGAAGAATACTATGAAAATGTATTTAGTTACAGAATACTGAATACCTGTGTTAAAATGTATTTTGTAATGTATTCTGATACATGGTCCAATCAGAGTACTCTATTTTGAATACTTATAAAAAATCTCACACGCACTCTTAACAGTGCTGTTTTCTATTTTTCTCACTGAATATGTGCAATTTGAAGACTAAATTGTGTGATCAAGTACTGCAGTGTATTTGTTTGATTAAAAAAAAAAAAAACTGTACTCTGAATTCTATCAAATGAAAACGTAACTGTACTAGAATACAGTTACTCAGAATTTGTATTCTGAATACATATTTTTGGTACTTGTGTTCAGTTACTTCCCAACACGGTTAAAATTCAGATCAATACAGAGATTTTACTGTAGCTTTTGTAGACATTAGATACACATACACTTGCCATAAGTTCTTTAATCTAGCACGTCTAGTTCTACTACTAGTACTACTACTACTACTCTTACCACAAATGAGTTGGAATGAGTTTATAGAGCACAGAGTTTGCCCATCCATCCATTTTCTTCAGCTTATCCGGGGCCGGGTCGCGGGGGCAGCAGTCTAAGCAGGGACTCCCAGACTTCCCTCATCTCAGACACGTCCTCCAGCTCCTCCAGTGGGACCCTGAGGCGTTCCCAGGCCAGCTGAGAGACATAGTCCCTCCAGCGTGTTCTGGGTCTTCCTCGGAGCCTCACCCGGTGGGACATGCCCAGAACACCACCCTAGAGAGGCATTCAGAATAGAGGCCTGAGCCACCTCAGCTGGCTCCTCTCGATGTGTAGGAGCAGCGGCTCTACTCCAGGCTTTTCCTGTGTGACTGAGCTCCTCACTTACTTTCTGTTTTTCTGAGTGTAAAATGCTCTATAATTAGATAAAGACAGCAGAAATCGATCTCATTTTCATCCCAAGAGATACTTTTACAACCTGTCTGTACTAGATCAAAACAGATAAAGATCAAAACGGATGGATAGTATTGGCTAAACAAAGCAGTATTCACAAAAAAGATTCTTCTGCTCTGCATATTGCAACCCTTTTCCAACCTTTTCACTGCACCAGCAGAATAATCAAATGGTAAGTGGTCACATTTTTATAGAGAGCTTTTCTTCCTTCAAGGCACTCAAAACCTTGAAGGAACAACTCAACCATTCACATGCGCATAGAAACCCCAGTGTACACACACACACAGATGTTGATGAGATGTTGACACACTTAGCTGCTGACACACTGAATGCTAGGCTGTACAATCGTCATTTTACGAGGCAATGGAAATGTATAATTCAAGATGTTGTTGGGCAGGGCATTTAACCTTCCTTGTCTGTATGAATAGACTGAAAAGGCTGCATAGAGTGGATGTTGTTTACAATATTTAAAGTGTTATTATCCAACCTCAATGCTGATTTAAAGGCTGGGTATGTAATGTACAGCCTGTGATCCTGCTTATTTTTAAAGGTACTACAATCACAACTGATCCCATATACAGAGTTTTGCATGTATATGTTTTTCTCATTCTCTATATATAGTAAGGACATGCCTTGTGTGAATTCTCTGAATCTCCAGAATTCATTCACAGAGCTGCAGAGGCTGCACTTGCACTGGTTAATGAGGTTTTAATAGGCTTCTGACAACCAAAAATGTGAGGCTCATTCACCATTCATGCATGTTCTACCATTGCTTGAACTCTTTGCCAAGTATATATGATAAGTATTGTTAGAGGACAGAGGGCACCCACTGCCAGCTCAGTCCTTGTTACCTTGTCTTACATAATCAGAGTTATAATACTCCCTACAATGGAACTGGACTGGAAAGGACAACACTATCTCAGTGTCTTGAGAGTTCATGTCTCTGATTGCTGGGTCCTGAACTGATAGTAACTAAACTTCTCCTGCTATAAAAATCCAGCGTAATGTCTCTTCTCCCAACTCTTCAATTTATTCTACAAGTATATCTGAGCAAACATGTTAATACACTGCTTCACATGGAGAGGAACATGAACTACGGGGTCCATCTGCGAGACTATGTTCTAAAATGAATACAACCCGTAATGTACTCTGCCCCCTATTGGCTGTTAAAAATAAAAGCCCAGGTATAAATGTGTGTATCTACTAAGACACTAGCTGTGGGAGCAGAAACAGGTTAAAATGATTCCTGGGGCTATGGCTGTCAGGAGCCTGGAAAAATCTTGCCATAATAATAATAAAAAAAAAAAAAAGCTAGCTACTGCTACATGCAAATTTAAAGCAGGATAAATAGAGCAAGTAAACTGTGCACCACAAAAAGTGGATCTGACTGGTTAACCGTTACATTAATGATGTAAACCTTTGATACAGATTAATATATTGCATTATTTAACCATTAGTCATATTGTTTTCATAGAAGTTAATTCAGCTGGAACGCTCTGAAGTCAGAACTCATCATTTTCAAGTAGGAAAAGTACCAATTATCTGGAACGCATCATTAGTCCCAGTTTAAAGGGGCTAAATCACACTATTTTCTGATCTATCTTCTAATATTTCTGCATCAAATACATTCTTGATGTGTTTTGTTTCATTCACACATGTTTAACACATAAACCCTGCATATTTAGGCTGAGTTCTTCCCATGTGGTAATACAGGAAGTGTTCCACTGTGTTTTTAAACTCCATACACCTTCGCTAGAATTATTTGGATGATTTTAGCCCTTGAATGGACAAACTACTACTGAACTAAAGGTAAAAAGCAGCTGTTGACTTGACAGCTACCACTGCATGACATCACAAGGTGGAACAGCGCTTTGGAGATGTAAACTAATAAACCAGGATTATTCAAACAAATGAATGAAAAAAAAAAAGCCAAACACAACTCCAGGTATGTTTTTGAGGAGGTAACAGCATTATAACATGTCCTAAAGCTCACAAGAGTCAATTTTGTGTAATATACAGTATAACCATTAAACTGCATACAAAGCAAGTCCAAACCCACCCCCTTCAAATTCAGAACTTCAGATTTCCAGTTACCTGCATCTTGTGTTTGGTTGGAAAAGTGTAGAATTAAACTATACTTACCTTGCATCTGGCTTGCGTCGCTAGGTTACAGGTTCACGCTTCACTTGCACTGTAGTTCTCACAAACTCGAGGTGACATTGGAGAGGCGGGCTGACATGTTGACAGGCACACACCCCGAACCTTTAAGTTTGCACATCCAGCTCTGATACACTGAGCTCTCCTCTGAATATAAAACCAGCTCCCGTGCTATGGCAGTTTGACAAATCACCTATTAATATCTGTGGTTGTAATTTGCATTTAAGTTTGCATAGTGTTTTATCAAGAGATTGAAAAAAACGTGAAATTATAGAAAAATGAATAGCGCTAGCAAGATGAGTCAAGGCTGGTATTTTAAGAATAGAAAGGTGTGCAAAAGTGTGTCGATCGAGGTTCAAATGAGTGAAATGAACACAAAGAAATGAATGGACTGTAGGTCTAACCACGCAAGACCAAAAATGTCACTACCTTAACCTGTTTTGAAAGACTACACAGCACATTTCTTTTCTTTTCATCACATTATATGCAGATGTTTTGGACAGTTATTTGTTAGGTAACACTTTATAATAACTACACCCTATTTAGCCTTAATAAAGCATGAACAAAGACTTAATTAATAATGATTCATGCTTAATAACTACTTATTTACAACCTTAATAAACACTTAATTAGCTATTATTTGACTTGTGTTGGGTATACACACACAAATGGTTAGTTAAGGATTAACTAAGTGTGAAATAAGTATGAGTAACTATACCCGACACAAGTCAAATAATAGCTAATTAAGTGTTTATTAAGGTTGTACTTAAGTAGTTATTAAGTATGAATCATTATTAACTAAGTGTTTGTTCATGCTTTATTAAGGCTAAATAGGGTGTAGTTTTTCTAAAGTGTTACCCTTTGTTATTATCATTTATAATTAAAATGCCTATCTTATAGACAATAATTCAGACAATCAGTCAGGCCACAGACGACCTGGGCCTGACTGATTCAAATGTGGCTGCCAACATACACATTTGGCCTCTGTGATTCACATTGATGAAGTGTCTTGCCCAAGGACACAGCAACAGCAATACAACTACTACAGAGGAAGTTTCAAATGGATATGTCTAAATTTAATAGGAAATGGTCACATATTTATATAGTACTTTTCCACCTACAAGGCACTCAAAGCACTTTACATCAAGGAACCACTCACCCATTCACTCATGCTTTCATCAACACTGAGATCAAGGTGGGCTAAGTCCCAAGGACATGAATGTCTGTGGGAGCTGGAATCGCATTGAAACACACTTCAACCACCCTGCCTACTTGTAAATATCGATTTGGAGTGACTGGTGGAGCTCAGATAGACTTATCGTTCAATATATATAAATGAAACAATAATTTTTGAGGGACAATATTTGTCATGGCTACTTTTTCTTTGTAGTAGTGGAACATTTTTGTTTATTTTTTCTGCAGTATAAGATTTGAGCTGTACAGGGTTGAATTATGAACTAAAATTACACAAACTAATTAGCGAAGTGTTGCATTCTGATATTGCACATTTAGAATTTTTTTTTTTTTTTTTTTTTTTTTTGAAATAATTCTGCTTTATGGTTTGGTTTTAATACTATCGTTTATCGTCTATATTTACTTCAGCGATTTCAAAATTTGTTGTCGTGACGATCACAGAATAGATGCACAAAATTGTAAAGCGACTTTCAGCATCTGTAGCCGAGCGCACCAGCTACATGCCCATGTGGAGCAGGCGTAAGTCCCGGGACAATGTTAGAAGCGACTGGGCAGTGGGTGATTGACAGAGGAGCATGCAAACTGTGAGTGCCATGGGCTCCCGGAGATGCAGCTGTGACTGCCCCATGGTCTGTCCACTGCTACGGTTCTGATTTGATTCATTTAATGCTGCACAAATAACAAAGAACAAAGCCGAGATCAGAAATATCTTCGCTTTCTCTTGTGTAAAGTTTGACATCTAGCCATATGCAATTCCTTCTAATAGATTAATACCACAACTAGGCCTGTCACGATAACACATTTTGAAGTGGCTAAAGGATAATATTGAAACCAAAACATAAAGCAGAATTATCCCCCAAAAATATTCTAAATGTACAATATTGTTAACGCAACACATAAGTTGTCAGTTTGTGTCTATAATGCGTCATAGAAGTTCAGTAGTTACAGCTCAAATCTCATTGTAGTACAGAAAAATAACCAAATTTTCCCACTGATAAATGACCCCCAAAAAGTATTATCCAAGTGAATATTGTGCTTATCATGACCGGCCTAACCACAACTCCACTGGATAATTGACGTATCCAGGCAGGCAAGTACAGTATCCTCAGTTTTCTCATGAACGCACAGGTTCAGCTATGACTGGTCTTGATTTGAGATGGTACTAATTCCAATTACTACGTCAGGTCCTGGAAAAACACGGCATGCTCCTGGAAAAACATGCCATTGTACTACCATGTCTGTGTAATCCCTCAGTCGTCCAGGTCTGATCCATAGAACGGCGTAACTATTCTTTACACAGCTGGTGTATCTGAAAAACTTCAGGGAATTTTCAGACAGTTTGAGATTCCGGTCTATTTCAAACTTACAAACACTTTAAGAGAGAAACTGGTTCACTCAAAGGACAAAACCTAGAGGCAAAAACAAAGCAATGTAGTCTACTCCATTCAGTGTAGTGAGGAGTGCAGTGAGCGTTATATTGCAGAAACTAAACAGCCACTTCATAAAGGGATGTACCAACACCGGCGTGAGAGCTCCTCTGGACTCCAGTCTGCTGTGCACCTCCATCTCAAAGCCACTAACCACTCCTTTGAAGATAGTGAGGTTTAGATCTTACCCAGAGAAAAGAAATGCTTTGAGAGGGGAGTTAAAGACGCTATTTTTGTTAGGAAAGACAATCCTTCCTTGAACAGGGTTATCCCCCATATACATCTCCATCCTCAGACCCAAAGCAAACAAAGACAACAACTATTGGTGCAAGCCAGTAGGCCCATTAAGGTTGAATGTCGGCCATTAAGGCTGAAACTGGAGACAATAGTTGTTTACACTTTCAGTGTAGTTAGCTCCTCCCTTCAGATAGATATAAGGCTTTGGATGAGCAGTGAAACGTCTTCACTCCCACAACTTTTTGTCCAGTTGACAGATTTAACTTTGGCTTTTATGTACTACCATGTAATACTTTAAAAAAAAAAAAAAAAAAAAAATATATATTAACCCTTAAATGGTTTCCCTTTTAATGTATTGAATTAGTTGTGTAAATTAGGTGACATGAGAAATTATACAACCAAGTATCTAACAATGTATTTATGCTAATGTGTGGCTGGGCCTAACCTCATGTTGTTTGAAGGGTAAAGAGGAAACAGTGGTTTCCATGCATCCTGTGTGGTGGCATTCTTTGAGCTAAACAGTAAAGTAATCCGTCTTCAGTGTGTGCGTGTCTGTCATGCGTGTGTGTGTGTGTGTGTGTGTGTGTGTGTGTGTGTGTGTGTGTGTGTGTGTGTGTGTGTGTGTGTGTGTGTGTGTGTGCGCTGCTGATTCATCTGAGCAGCTCCTCTGTGAGATCGATGAGTGAGCTGAGAATATCCCTGTCCCGAGAGGCGACAAGCAGGCGACACCAGCCTGCAGACTGCACACTCCACTGTACTGTTTATAAAGGGGTCCGATATGTCAACTATATTATGTTTAACCAATATAAAAATGTCACTTTCCCTTATGTGTCATAGATTCTGTATTTGGGAGTTGGTGGATTAAAAAAATGTTTGTTGGTTATGAACATTGCAGTAATTGTGTTATATTACTTTGGACATTTTATGTTTCTACTTATGTTATTATTTTATTCCATAATATATATATATATATATATATATATATATATATATATATATATATATATATATATATATATATATATATATATATATATATATACACACACACATATATATATATATATATATATATATATATATATATATATATATATATATATATATATATATATGTATATATATATATATATTATATTATTATTTTTTTTTTTATTATATATTATATATAATTATAATAACAGCTTATATAAACTACTCCTGTCTCAGTTTTATATCTATGTATCTGTTTCTTTCTGAAGTTTTTTTTACTATTCGGCTTTGTTAGAAGTCTTGCATGTAATTATATAACTTTATTATGCTTTTATTACTTTTTTGTACCTTTGTGTTTCTAGCCAAGCCTATATATATTACCACACCATACGATGAACAATGTACTTTTTGTTTTTTGCCATCTTTGAGGAAATGTATATAATGTGTTTTTATAATTTTAGATTCTTCTGATGAAAGTTCTTTTCAAGAAGCAGCAGAAGTTTGGGAGCAGACTTGGAGACAGGTTTGCTGATGCTGCTGCTGGTGCCCTCATAGCTGGTCATGTCATCATAACACTGGTCCCTGGTCAGATCTCATCACCAACAACCCCAACCACCCAAACTATTCCAAAGTGGACCCACTGTGCCCAGCCCCTCTCCTCAGTCACCACACACATCGGGGATAAGTTTGACCTTCAGGTCTTTCATGAGGACCTGTGAGGAGATCTCCTGAATGCACCTCAGGCTGGTCCACCTCAGCAGCACAGGCACAGATCCTCTCAGGACCCCACTTTATTCCATAACCCAAAACCCCCACCTAGACAAGGGAACACTTTGGACAGCATACCTTACCCTTACATTGTGACATGTGCCCTGCTATCAGAAGGACAGAACGGTTTGATTTGCGATTGCAACCATTGATAAGGCTGTGCTACAGTGAACATGGCAAGAAAGTGAGTACCGTCTTGATTCGTGTGGCTAATGGTGCCTATATAGAGGTGTAATAAATGAGGGGAAAAAATAACAACTTTGGAAATTACTGAGTACAACAGAACAAGTCTGATTAAGATAGCTCATCAATTGACTTAAGGTTGCCTTTGTGGAGCAACCACCTGCTCTATTGGGGGCCAAAGTTGCAACATTGTAAAATTGTTCAGCTTTGCTTTTGGCAATCAAACTAAATAATTTAGCCTGTAGGGGCACTGCGCATAGAGTCAGGCATATAGACGAAGAGAGCGGGCTGGCGGGTTTCTCGTTGGTCAGGGCTGATATAAACAAACACAGAGCGGGACTCCAGTGGGGATGGGATTTATCGTTTGGCTTTTGTGGATCTTCTCCAACAGCCACCAAATAATTACATCAACGTTACATTTAAGAGTATCTCTCTATGTGCATGTACACATTTAAACAAATGCACTGTCAACATAAAGGTGAGGACAACAGGTGTTATAATGAGAAATATTACAATTTTAAAAAGCAGTTGGACAACATGAGAAACATGGTATGAAAAGAGATAGTCATCCAGGTACTTTCCATTGCAAAATAAAATGTTATTCTTTCAACTTGAATTTCTGTAATTAACAAGAGGACTAACTTTAATTAACACCAGAGCCATTTACACACACACATTTACACACATTTTTATTTTTTTTTAATCAAAGCAAAGTGAATTACAAACTTTATTGTGTCTATATCTCTATTGAAATCAGAACTTTAAGAAAAGAAATAATGAAAAAACAATAAATTTAATGTTCTATCCAGTTAACTCTGAAACCACCCAGACTGTGTGTGGCCAGCTCAAGTACAGGTCCTCCTAAAGCATGTTCAGGCTGGAGGGCAAAGGCTTTTAATAACTTTTTGCCTGTGGTGTCACACTCCATGGACAAGACTGGTTAGGATTATTGTTTCACAGGTGAAAAATGACTGTCACTTATTATGACTACAGACAAAATCCATATTATTTTATGTTGTGTGCACACTTGGTTTGACACTGTTTTGAGCAAAGTTTAGTCCTGGTTTAGTTCTTGGCTAATCTAGGTTTAGATTAAGTGTCAAGCCTCACTTTGTGTTAGTGTTGACGCACTCTTAACTACCTACTCATATTTTACCTAAACAACCTTTTGGCTTTTATTTTCATTTTCCTTTCACTTTAACACTGGAGCAACTCACCTGAACAGCTGAGTAAAAAAAAAAAAAAAAATGTCCAAGATGCAATGGTAAATTCCAGCACTATGCACCTGCTGGGACTTTTGGTTCAACATTTTATGCAGAATTCATCTTCACTAAATTGATCTTCACTAAATATGTGCTGGATGAATGATGTGCTGGATTTTGAATGTGTGTGTTTTTTTTTTTTTTTTGGTTTTTTAGAGTTCTCCTTGAGATGTGCCATCTCATTTCATTGGGTGAAAGAAGATGGAAGGGATTCTGCATTTGAAGCTACAGACCAAACCACAGCTGGAAGCGACTTCACTGTGACTCTGTCCAGCCTCATGTGCCTCTCTCAAAGTCCATTGAATGCCCCTTATTTTTCGGAAAGAAGGGAATGTAGTACCATCAGGCTACAGAAGTGTCTCTGTGTGCCCCCACAATGGTTACAGTTACATGCACACTCCAAATCTGATTATTAAAAGATTTTTGGAATTATTTAGACGATTATTTTGATGACATATTAACATCAAACTCATTTGATCTTTCTGATCATGGTCGCTCTGATGACTCACATCAGATTTTGCTGTTTGCAAGACATTCAAGTATTTTTAAAGGCCCAGAAATGAGATTATAATCAGATTATTGTGCACATGTAAACCTAGCCAATGTCACTTTAAAGTAAAGCCCACTATCACTGTTTACCACAGTAATTACTGGGATTTTTAGTTTGTTGTAGTGATTGTGTTGTTAACTCCCCTGCCTGTTATGTGTTGCTTTAAAATAAAGCTCACTATTGCTGCTAATTATCAGTAACTATTGGTACTTCCAGTGGTGCCAAGTGGAAAATATCTTTTTATTTGTTCCTTTAAAATAAGGCCTGCTATCAGTGTTAATTATTACAGTAATTACAGGGATTTCCAGTATTAAAACAAATGCATTTCAAATGTGATTGGACATTAGAAGTATGTGACAATTGTGGTGTTAATAAAAATGTGTCAGTTCAATGTTTTTGCATGTCCTTTTTTGTATCTAGACATTATTTAAAGACTTAACATTTTGGAATAACACATATAAGCAATTGGTATGGGATAATAAGAATGTTTTATCAGAAAAAAAAAAAAAAACTATATGCCCTAGTGTTAAGCCTTTCAATTTGCTATCTCCACCACCCACCATGTAACACTCTAACTCTCACTAAAAGTCCAACAATAAGTACTAGTAAATGTGCCGCTAACTACCACACTTAGTAATACCTTAAGTACCGCTAAGTATCACTATAAGTATCGGTCTAAGTGCCAGTCCAAGTACCAGCCCAAGTACTACAGTAACTACTACTGAAAGTACCACTGTAAGTATCTACTAACTTCCACCTTAACTTCCGCCAAGTAGCGCGCCTTATTTTAAAGTGATACCCAATCTCCATTTAAAATATTAAATTAACTTTTTAAGGAACGAGATGTAAATGCACTGATTTGTTTTATTTATTTTTTTTTTTGATAATTTTGTATCATTTAAAACAAAAAATATGGCATAAACTTGTAGCTTTGAACTAATTATACATTTTAATAAAATGAATAAATTACTCTTGTTTACCGGTTCACTGCTCCTTCCCATAGATTTTTTCTCCTCTCTGTTGTGTTCTTGGTTGGTTTTGATCCAACGTCCCCAGTGTTTCGAGCGAAGACCAAGACCTTTTAAAAGTCCAGCACTAATTAAGGCTGTTAAGTTATTCTGTTTTTAAGGCAAACTGTGTCCTCTGCTCTCCCTAATTACAGCTGCCCAGCGGAGCCACTGCCTCCTATTGATCACCGCCGCAGCCCTGAGGTGTTTGTCTAAAGGTTAGCACTGCTCCTTTTTGGGCTATGAGAACCAAAATAATGTCATTTTCTCTCATGGTATCTTTGATTTAGATGAAACATGGGATGAAGTGAGGTTAATTAAGTGGAAGGTGTCCAATTAAAATAATAACATTGAAGCTACTTGACAAACATGGACTCCAAACCAAAGATACTTTTTTTTTTTTTTTTTTCCAAATGTATGTTTTCACTTTTCACCCCATTTTTTTTTTGTTTTTTTTTAAATAAATGTTTACTTATGTTTGAATAAAGGCTTTAGGCAAAATACATAAATAAATGGCTTTTCAAGAGTGGGGTCTTGTCTAAGGGATAGACGACAGGCAAATGCAATTATCATTTTTTTGTTTTGAAAATGCTATAAGTTATTTAAGTTTCACTTTTGCTTTTTATACTCTCAGCCAAAAACATTTTTATTTTTTTTATACAGGGTGGCCTAAAAGAGTCACTGACACTTTGAAATCTTCAATAGCTCCTATAATTCTTAAGTTATACTCACCAAATTTTAGCAGTAGGTAAACTGAACCCTCTGAGATTTTTGGTAATAAATACGGTTATAATTGTTCACTTACACTTGAACTTATCACTACTTAAACTAGGGGAAGTAAAAATGACGTAATTATTTAAAATAATGTTTATTAAGTGTCCACCATTTTCGGTTTCACACCGAATAGCCCGATCCAACACACTTTCCATAACATTTGAAAGCATTTCTGGGCTTATGGCTCTTATTTGATCCTCGATATTACGTTTTAAATCGTTTATTGTCTGAGGTTTATTCACAAACACCTTTTCTTTAAGATAGCCCCACAGGAAGAAATCAGGACTAGTCAGGTCTCGGGAGATCACATACTGCCCCCTGTCTTTGAAAACCACTTATTATTTCTTTTAATGGCATTTACGCTTGGGACATCTCTGGTATTAAAATGTTGACGGTAACACCGCTGGGTTTCTGAATTTGACCCATGTGACTCAAAGTACCACTGTACAATGAGGGTTTGTTCCTCGGTGCTATATTTGCTCATATTAATGTCGGAAAAGTATAGTTCTAAATGATCTAAAAAAAATAAAATAAAAATATTTAGAAACAAAAGAGTTATGTTTTTTTGTTTTTTTTTCAATTGTCAGTGACTTTTGGGCCCTGTATATATATTTGTATAGTTTTTGTTTTTTTTGTTGTTTTTTTTTTTTTTTTTTCCTCTGCATTTGACCCATCGTCTAACTGAAGTAAATGATCAGGACAAGTTGGCGACGGCAGTGCACCCGTATACAGATCTTAAACCAGAATCCTAGCCTTAGGATTAGCTTACTTGGCATGTTTGAGGTGACTGAAGAAAATTTGGCTGTAATATTTTGCCTGACCATGCTTTACCACTGAGAAAACATTGCAGTTGAGCTGAAGATAAATCACTACTTTATATCTGGCAACCCTAAACAAGGACAAAAAAACTAGCTCCTCCATCTCTCTTCCCCTTAATTTGAAACATCTGATGCGCTCTCTCGACTAGCATCAGCCTCCAGGACAAAACTTGCTGTTTTGAGCTCCATGATACTACCGCTAACGTCTCGCGGTTGTCATAAAGACTGTGGGCTCCTTCATCTTATTCAGAGCAGGAACGGGAGCATTGACAGGACTTCAATTGTGTGCTGTGGTGCTCAGAATAAAACTAAAAAGGTGTGACAGCGAATATCTGCCGGCATCTCTCTACTCGTTTTCCTGTTAAACTCATTCGCGACATGAAAAGTAGAAAACATTGGTATTCAACAATAGGATGCCAACAGCCAGTTCTTTGTATTAAAAATGGGCCTTGGGAATGTTGTCATAGAAATGCAGGTAAACACATCAATAGGTAATTTGTAGTACTGAAGAAAAATGCAATCATTATTACACCGGTCTTTTCCAGACAATACCCATTAGATCTTTGATATTTTGAAGGACATGTATTATTCAAAATTGACTTTTTGAGCTTTAACCATGTTATAACACTGTCTCTTCATCAAAAACATACCTGGAGTTGAATCTTGAGATGAATCTTGTGGTCGCTCTGAGCCATTATAAAACTCAATTTGAATTTTCCCAGGATTGTCGCATCACAGGTAGAAGTCCTGCCATCAAATTACACTTTACTTATATGAACATGTTCAGGCATCCACTTTAATTACAAAACAATAGTGTTTTCCTTTATGGTTATTCCATGTGATGCCAGTAGATGGAACCCTAATAATATTGTTTTATACACTCATTATTAGTTTTAAAACATGAAATGTCAAAGCAAAGGTGCTAAAGAACATGTCTGCCTAATCCCTCAGTTGTCCAGATTTGATCCATAGTCAAAGCCAAAAGTAAAATCTGTCAGCTGGACAAAACGTTGTAGGAGTGAAGACATTTCGCTGCTCATCCTTCTTCAGTTCTGAGAAGAAGATGGACAACCAACCGAAGAAGCGTCTTGGCCGCATGAGCCGAACAGACACACTTTACTTTTGGCTTTTACTACTCAAGAACATCTTTAAATGCCAATAACAATGCAGATTATTGATTATATGGCTCCTTAACCCTATAGCGTTGGATGCTATCGCCGCTGATAGATTTGCGGTTGCGGATTTTCCATTACCATAACTCCGCAACCAATAGTGCTCTCATGTAAATTCAGCATCTCAAAGCAAAGGCATGAGGCTCTTTAAATGTGTTACTGTCATTATGGTAAAGTGTTTACTTTGTTCTCCGAAGATGACCAATCAGAGCCCAGGGATTATCCCAGTCAGTTTATTTGTGTCAAAGGAAAAATGAGGATGGATATTTATAATAGAAGTGGTCTTGTAGAAAAACAAGGCAAAAGTACATGCTGATACTTCCTTTAACATGATTTTTATAGCTGAAAAAGGAAAAAAAAAAGAGTCTAGGCAAGCTTTAATGGTCTATAATGAGCTTAATCCTAAAAGGGTTAAAAGAGACTCTACATTATGGTATTGCATCTCTATTTTTATAAAGTAATAACAATTCAAGCTTGAAAGCAGCAACACATGGAGGAACTGTGATCACTGCTGGTTGGTTGAGTTATGCACTTCCCAGAATAGGTTTCTGCTGGAATTATACTGTCTTCACACGCACGAACATTAGGTTAGGTGAAGAATCCCAGTTCACTGATGTGTTAATGCTCCCATCATGTTAAAGTACTTAAAAAAAAATCCAAAAAAACAAACAAAGTGTTAAACAGGTGTGATGCAGTGCCGAAGGAATGAAGAAAACATTGCACATTTAGAATGCTGATGAGTTTTACTTTTATTTAAATTGCAAAAATGGGATTTGAAAATTGGTCATTGCATCCTCTGTACTAGGTAGGATTTCTATAATATTATTCCATTGCAAAAACCTTTAAAGTGCATATGACAGGTTTGACTAAAGAAATGCAGTTGTCATATTTAACATTTCACTACAAATTTAGTTTTTTTTCCAATTTTGTTTTTGTTTTTTTTAATCATTTGACTTCCTGATTGGACACAGGCAGCAAATGTGACGTACGTAGATGTAATTTGATAGCTCTTACCAAGCAACCATATGTTACCAGAATAAATTGCACAATAATTAAGATTTGACAAATTAAAATAAATGACAAAATTTTTGGTTGTTTTGGTAAACGATGGTTGAATTTGCCAGAACAATGCCTTCAGCTTGATGTCATGGGAGGAGGTATTCTGTTTAGTGTCTGACATTCTGTGCTTCTCTGACCACCATCAATTTCACAACAATTCAGTTTTTCTTTTTTTTTTATTGCATGCTGCCGACATATCTAAAGGGGTTTCTATCTGATGCAGTTTATTCTCATATCAGCCTTCTGTCCACCATTTGGTTGTCTCATGGAAATGTTATTGCTCTGCCTGGAGTATTTCACAGCATGGCATTAAGCAGTACCTATATCCATGGAGACAAGCAGCTGCTGTAACCATGCTAAGGTTATTGTGTAAAGCACTTTGAATTACCTTGTGTACGATTTGTGCTATACATATAAACAAAGTTACATGTAAGGTCTGTGAAGAGTCATCCCCGCTCGTGTTGACAATGCAATGTTTTTAAAGCTATTTTGTGTAAGTTCTAAAAATAACCCACAATAGGCAAAATCCGCAAAGTAATCAGCTATATTTTTTACAATTAGCATATATGTTTTAAGGCTTTTAAACCCCTCAGCACACACTTTATACACTTTTCTCTGACAGGCATTAACATTTTCTCACATTTTTCTCTTGTTTAGTTAATTAATAGTGACTCACAGTTCCTCTGATCGTGCCTTTTCGTCCTGGCGCCGCTCCGCTGTAGAGTCGATTCAACATTTATGTAAATTTGGCTGAACTCATTCTGCACTGTACAGGAGACACGACACGGAGGAGACTGATTGACAGTGGTCTAGTGTCCCTCAGCCAATCAGGGCGCAGAACACAATGCACGACAAAAAAAAACATGCAAAATTGCACTAAAAAAATCTGCGAAACAGCGAGGTGAACAGCAATATAGCGAGGAACAACTGTAAATGCAAAATAGATTGTTTCTTGACATACAGTGGAACATTACTGGCAAAGCAAAATATATATTGTGGACATAAAAAGGTGGCAGACGCACACCAAAAAAGTTACATACTGCATCTTTAAACATGCACAATGAGCTAGTCTTAGCTTCTTCTGACCCAAACTCAGTGATGTTTGGATCAGAAGAGAATAATTTATAGGCAGTAAAAGTATACCAAACTTGACTGAAAATGCTTTGCTTCATTGTTTCAGATTTGCTTCATTTGCTTCATTGTTTCAGATTTCCAAACTTTTACCTGTGATGTAACAATTCTGGGGAAATTCAATTTTTGAGTGCTTAGAGGGCAGCTCCTTACTCAACAGATTAAGCCAACCCAGTGTAAATGAAATACAACTCCAGGTATGTTTTTGATATCATGGACACAAGATGGTGGACACTGTACTACAAAAATTACACATTGCACCTTTAACATACACAATAGGCTACCTTTAGGCTATCTTTCAGCTAGTTACTCCCTTCTCAACTCAGTGGTGTATTGTGTCAGAGCAGATAACACATTGTGGCCGATAAAACTCAACCACGATGAAACAATGCTATGTTTCAGTATTACAGGAAATCTTTACAGCGTCCGCAGCGGTTGTCTTCTGAAAATGCATCAAAAGTTGTGCATTCTAAATCTTCAATATATTACCCCATATGTATATAAAAGCATCTCCACTGTCCTTAAAAGAACCCTGAGCTGTCCCAGAGGATTGTTGCAGAGAAAAATGAGTTTTAAAATCAGCCTGATTATCTTGGAGTGTCTGTATAATTCTGCAGTGGGCCGCGGTGCTTCAGATAGCAATAACACCCGTCGATCTTTGATGAGCGCGACACCATAATGGAGCTAGACTGTGTTTAAGGCTAGCTTATAATAAATCCTCTTCTCACTATACACCACTAAAAAAGAAAAGTACATTTATATGCAAATTGGTGCCGGGTGATAGCACACTGCCAACAGGTATTTGGAAATAAGGAGGTCTTAATGAAATGCCTTCTGCTTGCACTGGTCAATGCATTATAGGCTTATACTTCTACGCACAAAATGTTCAATTATACTTTTAATATTGCTTGCTCACCTTTGGCCAAACTGTTTCAAACTAAAACAGAAACACAAAACCTTGGGCTGACAGGGGACCAATGGAGGTTCAGGTAAGATTTTTACGTTGATGTTGAGGAGAAAAAGAGTTTGAAATTGCTTAAACACGTCAAATGTAAAGCAGTAACTTGGAAATGTCACTTTAAACTTTAATAAATTGGAAAAATTATAAAGTCTAATGCGGAAAAAGGTGGGATTTTTGGATCAGAAAATAAAGAATCTTGTTATGTTCTCTGGGCTGGTACATCAGCGGGTGTTGTCTTGTGTGCACTTGGGATGTGGGTTAAATAAAGAGCAAATGTGTAAAATGTAACACTGATGTAGGTGTGAGTCAAAGTACCTCAGTTTAAACTTAGCATGGGTTATATTTGCGAGGGTAGATATTCATTTCCAAGTGACTTCCTTCCTGCATCGCTGGGAAGTGATTAATACATGTACCAAAAATATATATTCAGAACATGAATTTTGAGTAACTATTCTGGTACAGTTACTTTTTCATTTGGTGGTATTCATAATAGTTATTTTTCTATAATCAAAGAAATACATATTGTGTTGTATTTGGCTCAGTTTCAGAGAGTGGTGACTGCATATTTTATCCTTCTGTAATTTATGAAAAACAAGTGGATTTTTACACTATTCCAGGGGTGACAACCAATTAACCCGAAGGTCAAAAGATTGATTTCTTCTCGAAGTTCTGTGTCCTTTAGGCAAGACACTTCCTCAGCCTCGCCTAGTATGAAGTGGTGTGTGTGTGTGTGTGTGTGTGTGTGCGTGTGCTGTCGTGGTCAGAGGGGCCAATGGTGGAGATTGGCAGTCTCACCTTCGTCCGTCTACTCCAGGGCAGCAGTGGCTACAATAGTGTCTTACCACCACCGTGTGTGCAGTGAATGAAAATGCATTGAAATGTGCTTGCAAGGCGCTATATCAATCTAATACATCATCGTCATCATTGTCATCATCACCACTTAAAACTTCAAGTAAAAGTATTTCAAGTATTCAGAAAACCTTGTACTCCATCCTTCCATCCATCTATTTTCTTCAGCTTATCCAGGGCCTGGTCGTGGGGGCAGCATCTAAGCAGGAACTCCCAGACACGTCCTCCAGCTCCTGTAGTGGGAGCCCAAGGCCAGGCCAGCCAAGAGACATAGACCCTTCAGCGTGTCCTGGGTCTTCCCCGGGGCCTCCTCCTAATGGGACATGCCCAGAACACCTCCCTACGGAGGCGTCCAGGAGGCATCCGGAACAGATGCCCGAGCCACCTCAGCTGGTGTCCTCTGGACGTGTAGGAGCAGCGGCTCTACTCAGAGCTCCTCTCATGTGACCGAGCTCCTCAGCCTATCTCTAAGGGTGATAGGTTGAGGCACTTTACCAGGGAAACCAATTTCGGCCGACCTTTTACTCCATCTACCCTTATCTCTTCAACAGATACATTCAAATCATTTCTGCTTTGAAGCTAAGAGCTATTGTAATAACACTGTTCCCTCATCAAAAACATGCCTGAAGAGGTTATAGACGTCATTCATGCATGTTTGAATATTTTTGTGATCTTTCCCTGGCCCTGTTTGAACCCTCTTTATGGTTAGCTGTAAGATTCTGTGCAATGCTCAGCTCACAAGCCTATGATATGCTCCCACATGGTAGTTCTCCATAAATATAAAAAAATGTGATACAAAACTGCACATAACAACTTGACAAACCGTGCAACATGCAGTAGTTTCATTAGTAGGATACAGGTTGACTGTGTTGTGACAGCGCTCTGAAGGGAGAAGGGACTCAGAGCATCCAAAACATGAATACGTTAATTTCAGCAAATATAGCATTTTCAAAAACAATAAAAGGTAACATGGTGATCTAAATATGTTATGTGTTAGCAGTTAATACGCCGTAGAGGTAAAATATGCCTTTTTTAAAGAGTGCTTATTAAGCTGTGAAACGTGACATACCAGTGCTATTGGGCTGAATTTTCCTTCTCTGATTTCTCATTCACAAAATATTCACAATAATTATATCTGGTATGATGATTGGATAACCCAGATGTCAGCGGTTTACAGAATTGTGACTTGGCTCAAAATGGTTTGCAGAAAAGCGCAACAGATGTTCTTCAACTTTAACACCTCACATCAAACCTGCTCAACTCTGTCAATTTTAAACTGTTTACTTTTAAATACTCTGCACTCGGAACTGAGCCTTGAGCGGAAAAAACATCTGAGCAAAATCAGCGATTTCTGGAAATATGTAAATATCAGTATGTATGTACAGTTGAAAAAGTTTACGTACACTATATATAAAGACACATGCTTTTTACTTTTCTTTTTTTTTTTTTTTTCCTCACTGTCTCACATTAAATTGGACTAAACTTTCCCTGTTTTATTAGAATTACCAAAAAAAATTCTATTTGCCAAATGCCCGAATAATGAGAGAAGGATTTTTTAAAGACACTTTTTCATTACTTTCTTCAATTGTAATAATTTTGATAATCCTAATTGACCTAAAACACTAAAGGTTTAGTCTGATTTCATGTGAAAAATCAGACTATCAAATGTGATCAGGGACAGAGAACAAACAAGTGTACAGCTGGCCTGGTTAATATGGGAGGCACAGTGGTAAAGACCCTTGCCCCACAGGAAGAAGGTCCTGGCTTCAATTCACACCACATACACATTAATAACATGCACATCCCAGCCGGTCAGGATTGTTTCACTCTGATGTGAACAGTTTAGTAGTGTTTATTTATAAATGTGCACTATATAACTTTTTTTTTGGTGGATAGTCTGCAACCAGTTTGTCTGCTGTGCCTGGAATGTTCCAAAGTAATTTTAGGAGCAAAACTAATGCAAAACCATACAGCTGAATATTCCAGGAAAACCAATACGACAAGCAGCTGGTTTTAAATCACAAAAGTTAAGACTGACAAACTTTATTGATCCACAAAGGAAATTCCACCTAGAGCTTAGTATGCAGATGTTAAAAAGTAATTTGTACAATCAATTTTTACCATTTATATTTGAATCTAAGCTTGGGGCAGGTGGGCGAATATATGGTGCCACTGGCTTCCCCCTGACCACATTACAGTACTACATTTACTACTTAAACCAGTACAACAACCACTGAAAACAATGTGAGAAATCAATTTTGCCCAAAGATACGACAACAGTAAGTAATTCAAAGATGTGGGGGAAAAAAAACAGATTTACTTAGAAATTGAGGTAAATAGTTCTGTCTTTATGTTTCTTTATACAGGGGAACCCAATGAAAGCAGTCGGGCTCGCTTTTTCATCGGCGCCCTGTTTAAAATACCATACAAGTAGAAAAACAAAACCAGAATACAGGTCCATATAAAAGATTAAAACAGGTGCAGGTGTGTGTTTAAACGTTACCAGATTATTAAATTGCACTCGCATTACCAACATGTCCAGTTTTGCTTTTCCTTGGAGCGTATTCCATTTTTGTGAAGCGAAACCCTCTTTCCCGTATACAGTTTATACTCACTTATACAGTCATGTGATCTGGTATTAAATGTTCCAGTATCAGTGATTAGAAGCAGGTGAGGTATCCTGGCAGTTTTTTTTTAATGTCGTTAAGACTGACGGGGAGGAACAAAGACTCAGACTCAGGTAAAGTTTGAACAAAGTTTATTGCAGATACAGGAATGTGAATGAAGGTAGACAGAGGAGACAGTTGGGAGCGGTGTCGTATGCAGTAGTCTTGGAGCAGGTCATGGGTCACAGAGACAGAGGCTGGGGTGGTCCTACCGGTCGAGGTGAGCTGGATCTGAGGCTGAGGTGTTCGTACCGGTCGTGGAGAGCTGGGTCGGAGGCGGAGGTGCGGAGTAAGTTCTAAGGATCGGGATCACGGTGGATACACGGACGAATAAACCCGAACATGACATGAAAGACGACTTGTGGAAATACCGGAAGATGACAGGACAATCTGGCCCCAAGTGTCGGGTCCTCAGTACTTTTATCCTCACAGGTGCAGGTGTGCGGAGGTGGTGCCAGAGTCTCCTCCCAGCTTCAGGAACATACACAGAATGGAGGGGGAAGACGGCACAGAACACACAAAAAAACCCAAATCCTGACATTTAAGTAGTCCTTTATAGATACATTTCATACAGTGCTCTTCTCTGCTAATAGACAGCGATGCCAAACCAACTTTTTCATTTTCGAGAATATAGTGATGGGTTTCAAATCCATCCCCTGTAATAAAACAAAGGGCCAAGTGAAATAGTGGATCCAAGTTTCACAGCAGAGGCCGGAGTCTGCATGTACACCACATCCCCATAATCTAGTACGGAAAGAAAGCTTGCTTGCACTATTTCTTTTCTGTAATTTATTGGGATACAACATTTGTGTCGGTAATAAAAAGATCATTTTGATTTTAAACTGTTACATAATAATAATTCCGAGATATGGTTTTTAAAGGATACAATTACCATCATAAATTCAGAAACTGTCTTCAAAATGGCTGCTCTGATTCTGACAGTTTTTCAGCTCTCCGACTTTCCCAGCTCCTCTCATTATTAAAGCAGGCAGGGGTCAGAGAGGAAGAGAGCAGAAGAGAATAGCATTTTCATAATTCTGTTCGAAATAATGTAATGACTAATAATAAAAGATAGATATGCATCTCCAACACCGGCCAAAGCAAGGGCCTCCCAGTTTTATTTAAAGCTCCTATATTAAGCAACATTGATATAATCACTTTGTATTGCCTTTTATGCTGTTGAGATTGTCAAAGTCTCTAATATACTGTATGTGAACCATATGGAGACAACAGAACTAGTGTCAAACTCGATTTTGATACTGAGGAATAGACTCGCTACTCAATACAGATTCTGATGCCACAATAATAATTAAAAAAAAACCTCTTTAAACAATACTATGTGATTTTCAACATTAAATGGTAGTACTTTCTTTTATATTGTGGCCTTATAAAAAAAAAAAAAAGTTGCCACCAAAAAAAAAAAAGGTCACACACTCTAATATTTCGTTGGACCACCTTTAGCTTTGATCACAGCAGCATTTGCTGTGGCATTGTCTGGATAAGCTTCTGCAATGTCACAAGATTTATTTCCATCCAGTACTGCATTAATTTTTTACCAAGATCTTGCATTGATGATGGTCGAGTCTGACCTCTGTGCAAAGCCTTCTCCAGCACATCCCAAAGATTCTCAGTTAAGGTCTGGACTCTGTGGTGGCCAATCCACATATGAAAATGATGTCTCATGCTCCCTGAACCACTCTTTCACAGTTTGAGCCCAATGAAAGTATATTCAGGTAGTCAGCTGACCTCATTCTTTGAGCACAGACTGTTGCTGAACCTAGACCTGACCAACTGGAGGAGGCTCGTACTTGTTTGCTTAGTTAAATCTAAAAAGCAACTTTTTTTTTTTATTTTTTTTTGGCCAGACAGTGTATCTATGTAATCTGTATAGGGCCATGGGCATATACTAGTCGACGTGGTCTTCTATTTGTTCTGATACAGCTCAAGTCATTTCTAAAGCTATTCATTAAAGGTTCATTTCTGTTCTGTGAGTAACTTTTTTAGTATCAATACTTGTTCAAATGAGTATCTTGTTCGGATACTAGTTTTACTATTGGTTAGTATCTTATTTTTGATACTTTTGGCAATCCAAAACAGGATCCTTGAATATTACAGTCAAACAGAAGGTCACGATGGCATCTGCAAACATACGCAAATCATGACTGATATTTCCGTGTTTCTAATCCATCATAATTCCTGTCTTTGCAACAGCCTCTACTTCTGACAAACAACAGACATGGCATAGACATAACATGCTAAGGTGCCAAATCTGCCACATTTATAACTTATCGAGCTAATTGATGCTATCTTGGATGACGTATCTAACCATCTGCTAACACACGGTAGCACCATTAGCGTCTCCACCTCCTCCTCTTCCTCCAAACTTCAGTTATCCATCTTAATCTTGCTCATCATCACCGTGACACAAACATCACATGCTAATTATCAATGGGCGAGTCTAGCCAAACGATGTATGAGTGGACTCAGACATGACAGCTGGGAGCAAATGACTACTGTAAAAATGTGCTGAGGAAGAGATGGAAAGTACTGTAGCTCCATCTGCTAAAAAAAAAAAAAAAAAAAATGTTCCCGCAAAAGATAAGAGATTTTTATGATGACGGTATCTGGAGATTTGAAAAGACTTTAAAGAACGTCATATCTTTGTAGAATTGTTAACTTTTAAACAAGTTTTTCTTAAAATAATGCGCACGTTTGAAAAAAAAAAAAAATAAAAATTAAACTACACTTCCCTTTCCATTGAATCATTTATGCTTTGGAGCTCCCTCTGCTGTCAGTGACAGGAATGAACAATGGGAAACAATACAAATGGATTTAGGAAATGGGAATGCTACACTAACAGAGCCATGTGTTTATTGTGAACACAATTTGACAGCAGTATGAGTCCACTGATGTCTTATGGGCCCGGACTTTTACCTATGACGCGACAATCTGGGTAAAATACAAACTGGATTCAGGTTAATGGATTCATGAAGCAAAGTAAATACGACTTCAGGCATGTATTTGATTAGGAGACAACAATATAATATGGTTAAGAGCTCAATAAGTACATTTTGTGTAATATGTATTGTTTAATTAGAGATGAGACACTACAGGGAAAACCCTTCCATTCATAGAGATATATGCAGCAGTGTAACTTCAACGACTGTTTTCTCAAAATGCATTTTTCTCCCCTAGGGACATAAAGATCACCCTTTGAAGTACCACCTACATATACTACAGTCATACAAGTATATATCTAATAAAATGCTCAGAATAACAATACAGAGGTGTTTATAAGCCATAAAAAAAAAACAAATCTAGGAAAAAAGCCCATTACGAGTTTAAAAGGTGAAAAAAAATTAATTCGAAGAATGCTCAGATCACCACAGGTTGCAAAAGGTACTGTTCAAGAATACAGAGAAGGCAATACATTTTATTGGATTTTTATTTTTTTTATTATTATTATTTATTTTATTTTTTTTCTGTTTTACTTGAAGACGTTGTTATTTGCAGTTATAATTTACAAGATTTGGTATCTGTAGATCAGGATCTACATCTATGGGCCAATCTGTCCGAAAAAAACGTACAGACATGTTTGTTATTGGCCACAGCAGCAAGAGGAACCCAAAGATCTTGAGTTATGAAGAACATTAAAGCCTCACTGAGTAACTTTGTAGCCAAAAATATACAAAAATAAAAGTAGTTTTTTTTTTCCCTCCTTACAGTGAGTGGCCTTGAATCTCCACAAACCTCGCCCTGCTTGTCTCTATAGAAATGTTTCATAATTTGGCCGGAGGTGCAATTTATACTCAGATGCTACTTCTATGCGAAATTATTAAAATATATAAGTTCATGTCTTCATTATTGTCACACTGACAACTGAGCGAGGGCTTCTAGGCTTGTGTATTAGTATGACAGATGTGCAGAAGCAGAAGTGATGCTTCATCTACCTACAGAGTTGGCGGAGTACAGAAGCGAAACCGAGGATGAAGAATTCAATAGATTTAGTCATTTGGAGTGAGATCGAGAGTAAACTTGTTAGCATGTTTTTTTGTGCTTTAGTTATGTGATTAATTGTTAATATCTTACATTAACATACTAGATATGTATTCAGTTTGTTGTCAATACTTTATGCAGCTGAATAAATATAAATTTGCTCTGTTAGCGTGCTGTACTGCTATTCAGCCTGTTGTTTTCTATTTTATTGTTATGATTATAACTTGACTTAGTAAAATGTCTGTTGTTGGTCTCAGATTTTGTAAAATAAATTTCCCCCAAACATGTGACTTATAGTCCAGTGCGACTTATTAATATTTTTTGTTATTTTTCTTTATTATGCATTATTTCACTAGTGCCTTAATCTAAATGCTGCTTCAGAGTGACATATAATAATGACCATATAGTACTGATGCAAACATTTATTTCCTAGTTATTAGCCTCCCACCAAATAGAAAGCCTTACGGCTCCATGCTACTTTAGCATTTCTAGTTTTAGAACTTAAAATAACCATATATACTGAAAAACCCATTCTAGCTAGCTTATGGGCCTCCCAACACTAGAATCTGGTGAACACTCCATTTACCAGCAGTAGAAGAATATTTATAGGGACTTGCAGGACTAGCTAATTATGAACACTCACACATATAATGAACTGAGGCTGGCGACTCAGAGGTAAACTTTTTTCAAAGCATTACTGAAACAAGCGTGATTTAAACAAAATATAACTCTGTGTATGTGTTTGGTGAAGAATCAGTGTTTTAACATGGTTGAGAGCTTTTTTTTACTGTGCCTGTGCTTAAATATTCCACAGTATGGCATGAAAACCTTTGAATGATTCGAAGTATGATTTTAACTTTCTATTCCATGGCAACATGCAGGTGACGTGCCGCCTCCAGAAAGTTATTGCTTTAAGTGAGTAGTAAATCTATTCCGGTGTGCCTCGGTTCAGTCCCTGTTCTAACTAATTCCTGATGACAGTAAACAGGGCAGCGCATATGTTCTCTTCACACTGTAATGAAACACTGGCTCGTACAGATGGGCTGTATAGGACCTCACATATGTACTGCTCTGCTTAGTTACATCTCCAGACTTTTCATGTTCAGAGAAAAAGACATGATGCAGATATATCCATTTTCATGTCTTTGGCATTAAACTATATACATTTATTATTATTATTATTACACACGTATTGTTCACTGTAAGCAGCAATATTGATTTAAAGTCTTGTACCCAATTGTTTTTTCCCTGTATTTGAGCTAAATTTGCCTTGATCTAGTACAGATATATTGTAAAAGTAGCTCTAAGGTAAAAATGAGAGACCCCTGTGTCTGCAACCAATTATACAAAATTTTACTATCTGAGAATCAGGAAGTGCATTGTTAGCATAAAAACTAAGCTCTTACTTCCATCCGTCCAAAGTTATTCTTCACTTACCTTATGCACCCAAGCATCGTTATTATTCACTGCGTTTAGCCTATTAGCGCTTTTCGCAACTCCACCAGACCGACCAGAGCCGTGACAGTGACAGTGAAGCTAGCAACAACTAGCATGCTAACGCGCACTTCGGACAATAAAACGTTATCCAATTAGAGGCAGACAGTACGCAGCGAACTTATTTTGACCTTCGAGAGCTACTTCTACAATATATCTGCGCTGGAAAAACTTTGCTCAAATACACGGGAAATCATGTACAGGCCCTTTTAATATGAATTGTCTCTCTCCATAAACCTGCCACATATTTTACATTTCCATCCAACACTAGACACCTCCACTCATGTTCCTGTCAACCAGATCAAACCTTTCTCGGCTCAGATATCGCCCTATATGCCATGTTTCCTTAAATAGTTGACTTTGCGAAGCGTGCAAACTCCTGAGGATTTACTTGTAAGCTCCGAGCCCTCCCCACCGAGCCCAGCAAGGCACATCTCCCTCTCCCTTACCTCTACCCGATCCCACGCTGCGAACGCCGGGGGCTCCCACTCTATGACACCCTGCCACGCTTTGGTGCCAAAAACCGCACCGCTTCTACCATATTTCTGCGGTATTTTCTTGCATCTTGTCGTCTCTTATTTACCATGTTATTGCTTCGAACAGCATGCTAGTTTTTGGTGGGGGATCAGGGACTCGGCGGCGTAGCTTTTCATGTATTAAGGTCTGGCTGGGGGATTTCTGACAATGTTTGGAGACAGGAATTTCCTCCCTAGGTGCTAGCGTCGTAGCATGGGGGAGCGGTAACTAGGGCTATTCTGCGCGAGAGGCCATAGAAGTTAAAGGTATGACTTATGAATTATGGATGAGAGTTCGTATAAGCTGAACCCCTTCTGGCAGCCTGTTGCAGTTGGATGTAAGCCGCATTTCCAAGTCTAAGGGAGAAAAAGGTGTGACACTAAACAAGGAGGCCGCAGCTGTCGGTTTCTGCGTTGGAGCATCGGACCCTTCACTAGCGGATAGAGATCTCAGGTGGTGCTCTGGCTCTGGGTATAATGTGCACGATATAAAGATAGAGATATACAGTGTTATATCTCGTTTTCTGTTTGTAGTGAAGTGAAGCAGCAATGCCTTTTGGCCGGGTAGACACTTAATTTTAAAATAGCTGTCCCTGTTTTTTTTTTTTTTTTTTGTTTTTTTTTAGTCTGTGGTGTAAAATTTGTCTTGTAAGGTAGAAATGAGACCGCTGTCTGCTGTCTGCATCTAATTCTAAACCATTCTGTCCTTTGAGAGTACAAAAGTGCGCTGTTAGCATGCTAGATGTTGTTAACATTACTGTAACAAACAATCCCAATTTTTTTTTTTAGTCTTTGAGGGTCAGGAAGCACATTGTTAGCCTGCTAGCTGTCGTCAACATTACTGGAACGCAAAACTCCGATCTGGCCTCTGTACGTTTTTTTTATCCTTTGAGAATCAGGAAGCGCGCTGTTAGCATGCTAGCTGTCGTTAAAATTACTGTAACGCAAAACTCTGATCTGGTCTCTGAAAGTTTTTTATTCTTTGAGGGTCAGGATATGTGCTGTTAGCATGCTAGCTGTCGTTAACATTACTGGAACGCAAAAGTCCAACCTGGCCCCTGAAAGTTTTTTTTTTTTTAATTCTTTGGGGGTCAGGAAGCGCGCTGTTAGCATGCTAGCTGTCATTAACATTACTGTAACGCAAAACTCTGATCTGGCCTCTGAAAGCTTTTTTATTCTTTGAGGGTCAGGAAGCACGCTGTTAGCATGTTAGCTGTCGTTAACATTACTGTAACGCAAAACTCCGATCTGGCCTCTGAAAGTTGCGAAATGTGCTTATAAACTCATTGTGGTGAATAAGGACATGCACACTCCAATCAGAGAGATCAGTAGCTTAAGCCAAAGGTTAACCCTAACCCCCAAATTCTTACTGAGAGGAGGAGACAGGATAACCACTCTGCCACAGGACATGCACAGTCCACTCAGACATATTTGAAACCTACAACCAACCTACAACGTCTTTACAGATAAATAAATCATTGTACTACCACAATCCTCATCCATTAGCTTTTTGTTTTAACAGACCATTTCTATCCCAGTCCCATAGAGGGCGCATATGCTGACTTGTCACCCGGTGTTGCTTTAATTGCCTCCCGCTGGTTGTGTTAATCCACAAACCGCGGCGTGACGTCCATATTTGAGGAGGGGGGTCGGCACGTCTTTACCACACTCGGGCGGACATGACAGGTTGACTGGTGCCGCACAGATGGGCCTGAGACAAATGTGAGTTTTTCAGACAGATTGTGCAGTAAGTGCTCTCTGCATGTGGCCACTGGGAAAAGCAAATAATCCCAATTAAAAACACTTGTGTCTCATTCAGTGGACTTTATAGAGCTAGTATTGGATATGACGTTCCATGTGTTTAAGAACAAACTTGTATTATATTTGCTTTGTTCATTCCTGGTTTTATTATAGTATTAGGTCGTGGTGTTTAAAGGTCCTGTATTGCACAAAATGGATTCTTGTGGCTGTGGATAGTGTGTGGAGTGGATGAATAATGCTATGTACAATGCTGTAGTTGTACGGACAGGTGCTACATAAAGCCAGTACATTGCAACTATTATACATGCAGCACTGAAAATAAATGATTGAGTTACACATTAGGGACATATCTTGCTTAAAATACCAAAGGGAATACTGCGTCCTTTGTTTTGCAACAAGAACGCATCCAGTTTGATGTTCTGGAATATAGATGTGTAGATATTCAATCATTTTCTAACATTGTATCCAAGGCCAGGAGTGTCCAAAGTATGGCTCAAGGGCCAAATGTGACCGTCAAACCAATGTTTTTGGTCCTCAGCTCTCCTGCTGAATTGGCTCAATTGATCATAGGCTGTACTTTTTCCTGTATTTCTACAACTATAACCTCAATAACATCACATTGTATTAATTAATGTTACTTATTAAAGCGTTATTAAAGGTACAGTGGCTCAATCAAACATATACAATGCATCTATCTGAAAAACTAGCTGTATTGACCCTTCCACTACGACTATGTTTCCATATGTTGCCCTTGGTGAAAAAGTTTGGACACCCCTGGACAAAACACTTCAGACTTTTACCTGTGTAATTACTCCTGCTACGTCTTCAGATGATGAAAAAGTAAACTTCACTGGATCTAAACAAGCCATACCTACACTCATGCGACACTGTTTTGATTTTAATTAATGACTAGCATAGAAATTAAATCAGTACATTTAACACATGACAAAGACAAATAAGAGAGCAACAACTCAAAAACAACTCAGGATATAATTCTAAATATAAGCTATAAATCCACAAAGAAAACATGTGTCAAAGTTTTTTGATAGCTTTAGATGTAGTTTTATAAGGTTTTGAACTTTCCTTCTTTCTTTCTTTATTCTTTATTTGTCAGGGATCATCTACCAATTAATTTATCTTACAAAAGAAAAGATGATTTGTACCAGATTTGGTTGCTGCTACTTTCCATGTGCAGTCGCTTGGCAGGTGAACACCTAAAAATACACATTTTACTACAATTACATTCTAAGACTATCAGGTCATCATTAACATTAGTAGTTAAATACAATAAAATGTCCCCATGTCCAATACAGTATGTTTCCTACAGTTCATACAAATATTAAAAAAATCATTATGTGCAGGTTTTTACAGTGAAACAGAACAATACAAATTAAGAATGATGCTGACACATCTGATTATCTAAAATGTACTTAAATTAGACGTATCAGGCTATACTTTTTCTGTTATATACAGTTGTCCCTCACTATAACCGATTCACCTTTCACAGCCTCATTGTTTCGCAGATTTGTTTAGTGGAATTTTGCATGCTTTTTTTTACAGTGTATGAACGTGCATCGTGTTGTGTGTGCCCTGATCTTAAATTTACATAAACGTTTAATCGCAGTGTGACTCTTAAGTGCTGTTCGTTTGCAAGTTTTCTCCCACAATGTCGATGAAACATTCTGCACCGACAAAGGCACCTATGAAGGTTTGAACTTTGAGAGTGTTTAAGAAAGAGAGAGAAATGTGAGAAAATGCTAATGTCTGTCTGAAAAAAGTGTATAAAGTGTGTGGTGAGGGGTTTTACAGCCTTAAACATATATAATAATTGTTAAGAAGGGGGACCGGAGGGTGTGTTCCAACTATAGGGGAATCACACTCCTCAGCCTTCCCGGTAAGGTCTATTCCAGGGTACTGGAGAGGAGAATCCGACCGATAGTCGAAACCTCGGATCCAGGAGGAGCAGTGTGTGGTTTTCGTCCCGGTCGCGGAACACTGGACCAGCTCTACACTCTCCATCGGGTGCTCAAGGGTTCATGGGAGTTTGCCCAACCAGTCCACATGTGTTTTGTGGACCTGGAAAAGGCATTCGACCGTGTCCCTCGTAGTGTCCTTTGGGGGGTGCTCTGGGAGTATGGGGTCCGGGGCCCTTTGCTAAGGGCTGTCCGGTCCCTGTATGACGGAGCAGGAGCTGTGTTCGCATCGCCGGCAGTAAGTCAGACTTGTTCCCAGTGCATGTTGGACTCCGCCAGGGCTGCCCTTTGTCACCGGTTCTGTTCATTGTATTTATGGACAGAATTTCTAGGCGCAGTCAGGGGCTGGAGGGGGTCTGGTTCGGGAACCACAGGATCTCATCTCTGCTGTTTGCAGATGATGTTGTCCTGATGGCTTCATCGAACCAGGACCTGCTGCAGGCACTGGGGCGGTTTGCAGCCGAGTGTGAAGCGGCTGGGATGAAATCAGCACCTCCAAATCCGAGGCCATGGTCCTCAACCGGAAAAAGGTGGTTTGCTCTCTTCAGGTGGGTGGAGAGTCCTTGCCTCAAGTGGAGGAGTTCAAGTATCTCGGGGTCTTGTTCACGAGTGAGGGAAGGATGGAGCGTGAGATTGACAGGCGGATCGGTTGCAGCGTCTGCAGTGATGCGGTCGCTGTATCGGTCCGTTGTGTGTAAAAGAAGGAGCTGAGTCGAAAGGCAAAGCTCTCGATTTACCGGTCAATCTACGTTCCTACCCTCACCTATGGTCATGAGCTCTGGGTCATGACCGAAAGGACAAGATCGCGGATACAAGCGGCCGAAATGAGTTTCCTCCGCAGAGTGGCTGGGCGCTCCCTTAGGGATAAGGTGAGGAGCTCAGTCACACGGGAGGAGCTCGGAGTAGAGCCGCTGCTCCTTCACGTCGAGAGGAGTCAGTTGAGGTGGCTCGGGCATCTATTCCGGATGCCCCTGGACGCCTCCCTAGGGAGGTGTTACAGGCACGTCCCTACCGGGAGGAGGCCCCGGGAAGACCCAGGACACGCTGGAGGGACTATATCTCTCGGCTGGCCTGGGAACGCCTTGGGATCCTTCCGGAAGAGCTGGAGGAAGTGTGTGTGGAAAGGGAAGTCTGGGCCTCCCTACTGAAACTGCTGCCTGCCGCGACCCGACCCGACCCCGGATAAAGCGGAAGAAAATGGAAAATAATTGTTAAAAAAATACAGCTGACTACTTCACAGATTTCGCCTATTGCGGGACCAATATTGCGGGACCTGTAGTCAGTATTACTTTATATTTTGTTCATTTTAAACTGCAATATTTATCTAAAATAACTTGGAAAACTTGCCGTTGATTTACAGGTTGAAATCTCTGGAGGCGATTTCTACCAGCCCCTTTATGGTACATCACCATGTCTCCTTTAAAAAAGACCTATTGTGCTTGTGTCTAGAAGTAGTTATAATCTATGACACCCCTGGATCATTACGCTAGAATTTGGACATTTTAAATCACAATATTCGTCTTGAACAACTTCATAAAACCAACCAGTCCGCTGACTTCCTTGTTAGAAAAAATGTGCTGCCCAATGGGAGCTGACGTCGCCGTAAACATCATCACAACAAAGAGTCGTGTAGCTGTCGGCTCTTCCTCTGGATAGATCACGCACGAGAGCAGCACCATTGAGAAAATAAAACTGGAGAATGAAGTAAGTAGATATTAAGATATTGCTGATCAACCTCAGTTTTCATCGCCATCGGCATACGCTCACTGCTCTCTACTTATTTCATTTTCCGATTGCATTTTCTTAATCATTGATATGTGTAGGATTCGACAGCACTGCGTAGTCATTTTGGTACAAATGAAAAAAAAAACTACAACAAACTCATGGCTCATTAACGTGATCTGCAGCTATCCATAGGAGGTGCCGACAACTTTGCGATTCTGTGATGACGTTTAAGGCAAAGGCAGCTCCCATTGGGCACTGTCGTTTTCTAAAATGGGAGTCAGCAGAATGGTTTCTTTTATTAAGTTATTTTAGATGAATATTATGATTTAAAACGTGCAAATTATAACATAATGATCCGTGGGTGTCATAAGCTACTTTCAGGCCAACTCTGATTTTACCCATATGTGACCTGTACCTGACTTTTTCATGCCAGTTTGAACAGCTCCATTCTGATTTTTTTCAAATTGACCCAGGTCTCATTCGTATGTGTCATGAATCCCATTTGTATCTGATATGACTGCAGTCTGTGCGCTCATGTTGCATTCACGTCATGTTCTATTGTGTTCTGTTATATTCTATTGTGTCCTGTTGTGTTCGATTGTGTTCTGTTATGCTCTATTGTGTTCTGTTGTGTTCTATTGTGTTGTGTTATGTTCTATTGTGTTCTGTTATATTCTATTGTGTACTGTTGTGTTATATTGTGTTCTGTTGTGTTCTGTTATGTTCTATTGTGTTCTGTTCTATTGTGTCCTGCTGTGTTCTATTGTGTTGCATTATGTTCTACTGTGTTCTATTGTGTTCTATAATGTTCTACTGCATTCTATTGTGTTATGTTGTGTTCTACTGTGTTCTGTTGTGTTCTATTTTGTTGTGTTATGTTCTACTGTGTTCTGTTGTTTTCTACTGTGTTCTGTTGTTTCTACTGTGTTCTGTTGTGTTCTATTGTGACCTGTTGTGTTCTATTGTGTTGTGTTATGTTCTACTGTGTTCTATTGTGTTCTATAATGTTCTACAGTGTCCTGTTGTTTTCTACTGTGTTCTGTTGTTTTTTATTGTGTTATGTTGTGTTCTATTGTGTTGTGTTCTGTTCTATCGTGTTCTGTTGTGTTCTATTGTGTTGTGTTATGTTCTATTGTGTTCTGTTGTGTTGTGTTACGTTCTTTTGTGTTGTGTTATGTTCTACTGTGTTCTATTGTGTCCTGTTGTGTTCGATTGTGTTATGTTGTGTTCTACTGTGTTATGTTGTGTTCTACTGTGTTCTGTTGTGTTCTATTGTGTTCTGTTATGTTCTATTGTGTTGTGTTCTGTTGTGTTCTATTGTGTTCTGTTGTGTTCTACTGTGTTCTCTTGTTTTCTATTGTGTTGTGTTATGTTCTACTGTGTTCTATTGTGTTATGTTGTGTGCTATTGTGTTCTGTTGTGTTCTATTGTGTTCTGTTGTGTTCTTTTATGTTCTTTTGTGTTCTATTGTGTTGTGTTATGTTCTACTGTGTCCTGTTGTGTCCTGTTGTGTTCTATTGTGTCCTGTTGTGTTCTTTTGTGTTCTGTTGTGTTATGTTGTGTTCTACTGTGTCCTGTTGTGTTATGTTGTGTTCTATTGTGTTCTGTCGTGTTCTTTTATGTTCTTTTGTGTTCTGTTGTGCACATACGGCTTGTTTCTCAGCCACATTCCACTCACATCAGAGATAGATAGCGGTCACATTTTTGCCGTAATGTGAATCACTACATGAACAAAAATTGGATATGAACAAAAAATCTGAATCAGGCCACATACCGCGCAGCGTGATCGTAGCCATAGACACATAAACAGACACGAGCACAGATCTTCTTTGAAATTGTCGTAATTAAACTGGCATCTGACATTCGACTTTTCACTTTCTTTGCTGCGTTTCAACATTTGGACAAAAACGGCAGATTTGAAAACATTGAACTTTATGAGACAAAGTTGAGGAAGTTAAAAAGTTCCATGTGTCTCTCAGATCACAGTCATTTTCAGCCCCAGCAGGAAGCCGGCCGTACATAGGCAGTTTAGTCAGATATGGCACAGCTTAAACTCCATTCAAATGTCCACTCCAATGAGCCAGACCCGCATCAGAATGCCAGAATTTCACACGCTATTTTGTGTTGTCACTATTTTCACAAAAATCCTGTTTACAGCTCAGAATGATGGTAAATATCCCCACTGAAGAAGATTTGAAATTTTCAGTGTGTTTACTTGATTCATGTGTTTGGTGAGATTGCCCAAAACTTGACAGACAGAAATGAAAAGCATGAAAAGAAATAGTATACCTGCTAAGTCGAACATGATGTTAAGTATATGGATTTTAGAAACACAGAGGAGCACATACATATTCTCAAGATTTGTTTCTTTTTCTCCATGTATTTGAGCGTACTGTGTCTTGTCCCAGTACAGATATACTGCATGAACATCTCTTCAGGTCAAAATATGTCCACAAAATGCTGTCTACATCGAACTTTTAAGCCTTTTATTGTTTGAGAATCAGGAAGTGCACATTAGCATTAGGCGTGAGACAATATTGCAATTTGGTGTCATAAAAAAATAATTATATCACGATAATGATCAAAGCTGCTGACAAGTTAAACATATTATTATTAGTAGTAGTAGTAGTGGTAGTAGTAGTAGTAGTAGTAGTATTATTATTTTTATTTTAATATTAGTAATAGGTTCCATATTTAAACAACTGTTCAGGTTTTTGAAAATGCTTCGAAACTCAGTGCTGCAAACTATTTAAAACTAACTATTTCTGATGTTTTGCCGTTTTAAAACAGTAAAAATAAGGTACACTGCTTTTAATGCCATACTTTGGAACATTCCAGGCAAAGCAAGAGCATCTGGAGGCAAATAGGTGGAAATTTTAGTAAAAAATGAATAAATAAATAATAAAAATCAGCTCTTAGGTTGCATGATCAATGGTAGTTGCCAATTAGTAGACGATTAATGACAGTAATATAATACAAATAATACAAAATACTATAACTTATTCAAAAATGAAAGTAAATGGAAGTACTACCTAACACTGCTCCTTCATTTCAGATATAAATTCTTGTTAACAGGTCTTCCTTGTAAAATTTTATAACTGCATTGCTGAGTCGGAAGGTCATTGATTTCTATGGCCCGGCCCACACAACGCCGGAGGGAGAGGTCATATTTTTATTCATTCATACCTTCATAAATACAATCAGCATGTCGTATTATAAAGAATTCACGGTCCGGTGTCATTTTGAGGCCAGCACCTTTCCACCGCATCAAGTTTTTATCTGCATGGGATTTTTAAATGCAGCCGTTATGACTGTGGCATTCTCTACTGGTGGCAGGTGAAAAAAGGAATATGTTTTTAAGCAAGTATTTAAGTATAATAACATACCATTATTCTAATTATCCTACTACTACATTCTACTATTATATATTCTACTATATTCTACTATTATTACTACTACTACATATCACTCACTATACTTATCACTACTACTATTAGTACAACACATATCACTATATTCTACTATTATTACTACTACTACATATCACTATATTCTACTATTATTACTACTACTACACATATCACTATATTCTACTATTACTACAACATATCACTATATTCTACTATTATTACTACTACTTCTACATACCACTATATTCTACTATTACTACTACTACAACATATCACTATATTCTACTATAACTACTACATACCACTACGTGTATTCTACTACTACGACTACATACCACTACATTTTACCACCACTACTACTACTACTACTACTACTACTACTACTACTACTACTACTACTATTACTACTACTACTACTACTACTACTACAACTACTATCACTACTTACTATATACTACCTACTATTCTACTACTACTACTACAACATACCACTATATTCTACTATTACTACAACTACTACTACTACTACTACTACTACTACTACTACTACTACATACCACTACTCTGTACTACTATTAAAATCTACTACTGTATCACTATATTCTACTACTACTACTACTGCACTATATGTATCAGTATGCCAGCACTACAGTGTACTATTACATTACAACTTTTTTCTACCACTACTATGTCCACTACCTACTGATGCTATCTACAACTATTAACACCACTAAAAGGAGTAAAAAGTATCACCAGATACTAATTGAAACTTGCCAGGCAAATCCAGAATGATTTGTGTATTTTTCACACAGAGGGATATCTGTGGTCCCCTCTCCCTCCCCCTAAACACGGCCGTCTAATCAGATTTGTTTATTTCAGTGACACATATGAAATTGGCCACCCATCATTTTCAAGTAAATGAAATTTTCTCTCACCTCAGATGAACAGAGTTTAGTGCTTCGCTCACTGACGCAGAAATCTGCAATCCCTTGTGACATTTTTTTACTTTCTTTTTTCCTCATAAGCAGCTATATTTGTTTTGACAAGGCTTGTCCCTGATTGGCTAATTCACCTGTCAATCACACCCATCTAAACTCGGGGAGATTCACCAGTGACCGGTGTTGGAAAGTACCATGACAACACTATGTACTATCACTACTACATATGTACAGCATACTGCAGGACAACAGTAGCACAGTTGGTCAAACGGCCCAGCTACAGGGGCAGGTCGGTGCTGGAATGCAAGAAGGTCGGGCAAAAAACTGGAATCAACAAAAAAAAACTTAAATTACCATAGTAAAAGAAAAAAGGAATGAATCTGCCAACTGGACAAAGTATCTTCACTCCTACAACTTTTTGTCCAGTTGACAGATTTGAATTTTCCTTCTTGCTTGAGCAATTACTTGGACCACTACTTTGTACTTCTACTCTATAATTCCATCCTCAGACCCAAAGCAAGCAAAAGAAACAAAGAGAATAATAGTGCGAGCCAGTAGGGCCATTAAAGGTTGAATAGGAGACAAAAGCTGTTCACAGTTTCAGTGTAGTTGAACCTGGAGACAATAGATATAAGCAGTGTTCCACAGCGATTTCAACTGAAGAAGAGACTTGGATGTTAGCTCTTCCCTTCTCAGATAGATATAAGGATTTCCGGCTCTTGCTGTACTTCTACTCAAGAGGTATTATATTTATCTTACTCGAGTATAACTTTTGGCTACTCTACCCACCTCTGACCATGGCAAAGTGCATTGTTGAACGCTGCAGCCTGTCAGATCACACCAAGGGCAAACACGCTTAGTCATGGATCTTTGGCTCGCTCCCAGGCCGCTCTTTGTGCGGGCTGATTGATGCTCCATAATCTATTAAGAGGATTTGAGCTGATTTGAAATTGCGGGCAGCAGAATTAGCCTTCTTAATGTCAGCGAACGGCGGACATCTTGGACAGGAGGTGAGGGCGACTGAAGTGCAGATCTGTCGTTAGCAGAGTGGTTAGCTCTTTCCAGACGGACGTGTGCTGATAAGGGGTAAATAACCACCGTGCGCAGCAAATAATCAAGCGGCATCAGGTCGACAAAGGATTAAACGGTGGTCTGGTGGACAAAGTCATGCTAACAACAACTAGGGCATTGCCAGATATGGAAGGGTGGTAACATTTTGTCTTAATTGTATGCCTTTACTTGTTTTACTTACCTGGGATCCAAAATACATACTACTTCAATGCTTGATTGACAGGTGGATTAGGTGTGATGCATGGTGACATGGTTCATCTGTATCGAAACAAATATGCTTGAAAAATAAAAGAGAAAAAACATCACAGGGGCCAGAAAAACAGAGTGGATTTCTGTAGAATCAATGAGCAAAGCACTAAACTCTGTTCATGTGAGGTGAGAGAAATTTGATTTTGTTTGTAAGTAATGGGTGGCCAGCTCCTTCATTTCACATGTATCACTGGAATGAGCATATCTGATTGCACAAACATGTTGTCTGGCTTAAGATGTGAAGAGGGTTGTGAGGGCTAGACTGATGTATAAAAAATATCATTCTGGCTTTGCGTGGCAATGATAAAAAAAACAAATTATTTTCTTACCTTGCATCTATATTGTGGTTTGAAGCCTCTCGAAGAGCTACAGTACATGCATGTTACTAAACTCATTCACTCCACACTCGATGGTGGTACACTACTGCTGTAGCCATAGCTGTCCTGGGGTGACTGACAGAAGCGAGGCTGCCAATCTGCGCCATCGCACCCTCTAACCACCACCACCAAGATCCCCGCACACACCACACTCATATATGCAAAGCGGGCGAAGTGCGTTGCCCCCGTTTCTGCGTTAGACTACCAATTATAACATGTTTCAAAGTAACACAAACATGACTCTCTTAATTACGGCTTCGAAAAGATTGTGACGTTTTCTGTTCCTTTGAATTTGATAAATAGTTTGCGTGTACCTTTGAAGTACAGACTACTCAACTTTAAATTAAAGTGAATTATTGATGAACCTCTGAAGATGAGGTAGACAAAATCTGAACGCTGTCCACCATATTTCATTCCCGCATAAGGTATATTTTAAAAAGAAAGGAAACGCTGACATTACTTAAAATTCTAATTTCAGACCAGATTTAGTTCATCCGCTGGTCCAAGGAGCAAACCTGATATCTATGACGGAGTTATCTGAAACTGTATAGCTGCACCACCCACTATATTTACATCCCAACCACAACAGCCCCAGTGTAATAAGATAGCACATAAATACAAGTTTTATTGAAGAAAATGATGGAACCTTCCTTTTACAATACCTCACATACCTCATAGTCCAGTGGGGCCAGTCATTCCATTTGACTTCCATTTTGAATTTGCCAATTAGCTCCAAAAGAGAAGGTGACATGGTTTTGTGGTCCGCCCCAGATGCCCTGGATATCTAAGATGACTGACCTTCCCAGCATGCATCTGGGCTTGGGACAGGAGCAGTGGAGCTTTATGTGCCCTTCCTGACACACTCCAGTCCTGAGCTAAATGAGACAGTTGAAGAGACAAGAGTGGACCGAGAGGTAAGTGTGGATCTCTACTGCCCCCCGATGGCAGTGGAGTAATAAACAGTGAACCTCCACATTGAAAGGCAGGCAAATATGGGGGAAAAAGAGAGGGAGAGAGATGGGATTATTCTATTCAACTATATTGTATAACTAAGGGTCTTTGAGAGTTCAAGCCCAGATTTATATATTTTTTATTTGATAATTTCCAGAGCCTTTTAAAGAGGAGATATTTTACTTGTATGGGGTATTAACTCCTAGCACATAACATATTTAGATCACCATGTTACCTTTTATTGCTTTGAATCTGCAATCTTCGCCAAAAACATATTAACATATTTAATATGTTTCATTTTCATTTGAATGCTCCGAGTCTCCCCTCCCTGTGCTCTCTGCTGCTGAGTCACTCCCCCTCAAGAGCACTATCACTACACAATCAGCGAACATTACTGTGTGGGAGCATGGATGACGTAGGCTTGTGGGCTGAGCATTACACAGAATCTTACAGCCCGGGAGAGATCGCTAAATTATTCAACCATGCATGGGGTGACATCTAAAATCTCATCACGGATGTTTTTGATGAGGGAACAATGTTATAACATGGTAGAAAGTTAAAAAAAAAAAAAAGAGAGCGATTTTGCATTATTCCCCCTCTTTAAACAGTTGTATTATTCACTTAAATCAGAAGTGCCCTTTTTTTTTTTTTTATTGAGGGCCACATCTCAAAACATATTCGAAGCAGAGGGCCACAGACCAGTGATCAGTGCAGTGCGGTGCTATATCCACAGCTTTGACAGAGCCGCTGTGTATTAATAAGGCTTGAAACATTGATTTTAGGTCTGTATCACAATGTAATGTGATATTTGAGGATATAGTGGTAGAAATAGTTTAATTTGCTGTTAAAAGTACTGCTTATGATCAATTGGGCTGGTTCAGCAGGAGGCCTGAGGGCCAATAAAAACTGGTCTGAGGGCCGCATTTAGTTTGGATTCCGCTGACTAAAAACAAGTTCAAAATTAGTATGTTGAAGTAAGTAGGTATAGGTGTTAGGTGGCTACTCACGCTTCAGAGCAAGAAGGTTCCAAGTTCGACTCCCAGGTTGCCAGAGCCTTTCTTTCGGTTTCCGCTATCTACTCAAAACATGCACAATAGGTAAAGTCCTCTTGCTAAGGTAGTCCTGATGAAGCTTTAGATCTGGAGTTGGGTCCCCCAGGCACTGCTCTTCATAGGATACTGTACATTAAAGTATACGAGGATTAATAAAGTATACTTTGTCCTTCTTAATTTCTGCATTCAGTCCCAGCCTATTCAGCCTTTATATGCTGTCATACTTTTGAAAAGGTTTAAAAAAAAAAAAAAAAAGAGTTCATGCTGGTTTTGTCCTTGTTTTAGTCATCCAGAGACCTCAATCATTTAAATAAATAACAAAAGCTTAAAAGGAGTAAGCATAATTATCCTTTGTCAGGGCAGTTTGAGGAGAGTAATATCCCTAAGGACAAACGTTTCCCTCCTGCGACCTGTAGAAAAAAAAAAAACATTCTCTCTTATTGAATAGACATACATTGTCTTTATTCAGTAGTTGATTCCAGGGGTTGACTTGCATACCAACAGATCATAATTCACAACCACCCCGATGCATTGTGGGTAATGATGAGAGAGGGGACCAGAGGGCATGTGGCATTAATGGCAGCCTGTGTCAGAATTCAATTTGCTGATTATTTTGTTATGATTATAGTTGGAGAGTGTCCACACAGTAAATGGATTGCATTTAACACAAAGCGTTCAGGGTCCTACATCAGAGCCCTCAGTAATGACCTGACATTTCCATAATGGACACTGTAACTACCACCCTCGTTATTCTACTTTTTTTTTTCTTTTTTCACATGCATATAGCTCTTGTCATTCTAACCGCTCCCTCGTTCGCTGTACAAATCCACCGGAAAACTCATAATTCATAAGCTCATTACAAAGGGTGAGAATTAAAAAGACCGCTTGTGTTCTTTGTGCAATTTCCGGATCGGGAGCGGCTTACTTATGAAAGTCAAGAGCAGTTTGAGTTCAGAAGTGATTGTTCTTGTTCATAACTTTGAACATTTTTCTCTCAGTGACTTTGAGGAGATGTTGTCCTCCAGTTTAAAATGTTCAGATAAGTGGGCTGAGGGACTAGGCTCAGTGCATTTAACCTAGACTTGTGTAAAAGTATGAGTCTGCTGCTTCCCTGTGCAAAGACAAACACAAAAATTCTGGGGTTTTTTTTGTTTTTTTTTAAACCCAGTACACACTAATCCACGCTCCACCGCCTACCTACCTAAGAGTTGCTACTCGCCACTGTACAACTATTACAAAAGCAAGCAGACTTTGTGTGGTACTAAATACGATGACATGGAGGAGAAAACTTAGTTTGGACTCAACCTGAATAAGTTGTGCTCAAAATACACATAAACAATCAGGAAACTTCTTATCGTGTCAGCATAATTGTCGAAACTTGTTTTATTTTGATAATTTGATTCGAACATCTGAACAGGAGCATATTGGAGCGTTTGTCATCCGTTCACACAGTTCTCAGGCTCTTTCTTAAAACATTTGACACAGCTCTGATTCAGAAACACACAGGATCAGTGAATTCAGCTGGTTCTTTTCAATACTACAGGTGTGCTCTCACGTGGTAAAAGACTGTGACGCAAACCCTGTCGCTTTCAATACGCTTTCAATACTCAAACAGAACAGCAGAAAATTACAATTTGTGAGCAACAACGACAAAGAATCCCACGTATAAATCAAACAGGGAGAAGAGCAGCGAGTTTCAGCAGTGACTGGATGAATTTGTAGTTTCCAGATTCTATAATGTGATGACGTCATACTCCCAGATGGGGACAAGAGATCATTTTCCCCAGTTTTTTGATTACACTGTACTTTGCCATGACATAAATGTTGAACTTGATCATTTTTATTAGTGACGAGATCATGGAATGTGCTATTTTACAAAAAAAAAAAAAAATGCATTTCAGTATTCATTTTGGCTGCCCCCCATCTGTATTATCTATACTGTGATGTCATCTGAAATACACCAATACAGACATCCTGCATACTGTATATCCTCCAGGAAAAAAAAAAAAAAAACAAAGTATAATGTAATATATAGTTTTGTGATTTTCTATCCATCCATCTATCTATCCATTTTGATTATTTTATTTTTATTTATAATTTTACAGCATGTCTTTTGTAATAGACACTGGGAACATTTTGGTGTTAAGTCCATATGAAGTTCACAACCTCACAATAATAACTTTTTTGATTTCCACCATCTCTAACAACCCCCTACAGTTGCCTCGGGCTCCCTTTCAATTTCTTTGATTTTTATTATAGTGCAGCCACAAACTAACTCCTACTGAGTTCCTGTTTTATCCCAGACATAACAGTCCCATATAATCCAGGATATATCCAGTGTAAATGTCTAGCCTAACTTTATTCAAGAACTCATTATGTATACGTACATACTATTCTGACTTCTCAGTTTTCTTCAGCATTAATATTTTTAGATAAAATACTGTAAAATGTGTTCATTTGATTGTTTTTTGCCTCAAGTGTAGGAATCTCTGAGTCTTGTTCATGAGTGAGGGAAGGATGAAGCGTGAGATTGACAGGCGGATCGGTGCAGCGTCTGCAGTGATGCGGTCGCTGTATCAGTCTGTTGTGGTGAAGAAGGAGCTGAGCTGAAAGGCAAAGCTCTCGATTTACCGGTCAATCAATGTTTCTACCTTCACCTATGGTCATGAGCTCTGGGTCATGAACGAAAGGACAAGATCGCGGATACAATCGGCCGAAATGGGTTTCCTCTGCAGGGTGGCTAACCCTTCGAGATAGGGTGAGGAGCTCAGTCACACGGGAGGAGCTCGGAGTAGAGCTGCTGCTACTACACGTTGAGAGGAACCAGCTGAGGTGGCTCGGGCATCTGCTCATGATGCCTCCTGGACGCCTGCCTAGGGAGTTGTTCCGGGCATGTCCCACCGGAGGAGGCCCCGGGGAAGACCCAGGACATGCTGGAGGGACTATGTCTCTCAGCTGGCCTCGGAACGCCTTGGGTTCCCACCGGAGGAGCTGAAGGCTCCGGATAAGTGGAAGAAAATGGATGGATGGATGATTGCTTTTTTCATAAATTTTTGAATGGCATACATCACATCTGCCATCGACTGTTGAAAAAGAAATCAAATAAACTTATGAATGGGAGCTTTAAAGAGTATTATACAAGATCAGTTTTTAACTTTCTACCATGTTATAACATTTTTCCCTCATCAAAAACATCCCTTTTAGATGTCACCCATGCATGTTTCAGTAATTTTGTGAACTCTCCCTATTCAAACCCACCTTGCGGTTAGCTGCAGCATAATGTACAATGCTTCGCCCACAAGTCTACATCACCCATGCTCCCACGCGACAATTCTCCATAAATATACAAAAAAAAACAGTATACAAAACAAATTCACAAACATAATTTCTAAGCGGAAATGCACGCTGATCATGTTGTGATAGCGCTCTGAAGGTGGAGTGACTTAGCACGGAGAGCAAAGTGAAACTTATGAAACATGTCAATATGTTTTTGGTGAATATAGCACTTTCTCTGGCGTTTGATTTGACTGCATTATATTATTCTAATATACACATGCAAAATCTAAAAAAAGTGTTTATTATGGTGTTTGTTCAAATCTTAAATAATGCATAATATATGAGACTGGTAAAGGTCAAATCTCTCTTTAAAGTCGGTGAATCCTGTGTTTTTGTTGGAGTCATTTTGAACCTGGTCTTTGCACAGCAGCAGTGTCAGAGCTGGCAGTCACTCCACTTGGCCTCCGCACCCGGGCTCCATCCCATAATAGATCCTGGAAGACAGTCAAACCTATAATATCACGCCACGCACCTGAACCTTAGCCAGAGAGAGGGGGAGAGATTTAGGGATGTGGAAACTAGATTTGAGATGGGGTTAAAAGGGAAAGAGGGTAAGACAAAGATGGAGAGAGGGGGGAGGAAAGGTCGAGAGCGAGGTGGGAGAGAGGCGTGGGGTGAGAGGGAAAGGGGAAGAGATGGGTGAGGGGCAAAGGATAGAGAAATAAAGAGAGGTAGAGTGAGAAGGGGGCGGGAGAGAGGGGAAGAAAGAGAAGAGAATGAGTGGAGTGAGAGAGGTAGAGCGAGAAATTGAGATAAGTATGGTAAGAGAGAGAGCAAGAAAGAAAGAAGGAGAGACAGACAGAGGGAGAAGAGAAGGGAGAGAATGCGAGAGGTGGATGGACAGAGAGAAAGGGAGGGAGAGAGAAAACAAAAAAAATAGGGAAGCAGGGATTTAAAGAAGGAGATAGAGATAAAGAAAGAGAGAGGAAGGCACAGAAAGGAAAAGAGAGGAACAGAATGAGACCGTGACAGTGACAAAGTGAGAGAGCGAGAGAGAACGTGGGAGGGAGAGGGCGGCAAAGACAGAAAGACTGAAAGAGTAAGGGAATAATAGAGAGATATTTGGGTAAATATAGGAGAGTGAGAGAGGGATAGAGGAGGAAGAGATAGAGAGAGAGAGAGTAAGGAGGACAGACAGGGAGAAGATGGATGATATAGAGAGAAATTGAGAGAGGAGAGAGAAAAAAAGGGAGAGATAAGGATGTAGGGGGAGAGAAGGAGAGCGAGAGAGAGCAAGAAAGTGAAGGATGGAGGTGGAGAAAGAGAGATAAAAGTGAAGGTTAGTGAAAGAGAGATAAGGAGGGAGGAAGGGAGGGAGAGCGAGATGGAGGAAAGGACGGGCAGAGGAAGAAGAGAGAGACTGAATGCAAGAGTGAGAAGTGGGGAGAGAGGCGGCAGAAAGGGAGAGAAAGGGAGGAAGAGAGAGGACGACAGATGATGAGACCGTGGGAGGGGAAGAGAGAGAGAGCATGAGAGAAGCAGTGAGGGGGCATTACGTTCATTATAATCTCAATAGCTGTTAGCATTAGCATCGGGCGCTCGTTACAGCAAGAACACCTCTGTATGTTTTAATCATCGCAACCAATTACATTCACACGTCAGCCCATTATAGAGATGTGTCATTAAAGATACATACCAAATTAGAATATGACAAGTAGCGGACGCGGCAAATGAACATAAAGCCTTTCAAATCAGTCAGGCAAACTTTGACACTGTGACGTCTGAAAAATGGGATAATAACAGAGTGTAATTGTGTGCGGCGCTCCAGTTGCTATAAAATACGGTATCTATTAGAGGCGCTGTCAAATGTGTTTTTACATAACCATATTAAAATGAAACAAGCTCGAGGTGATGCATCTGTATAATAATAACCATGCTTTTTTTTTTTTTTTTTTTTTTCCTCCAGTGTCTGCAAAAGTAATTCTAGTAATTGCAATCTTTACCTTGTGGCTTTTACTACATTTAATTTGTGTCTTGGTCACTGACACAATAGCAGTGTGCTTTGCTAGTGTTGGTGATCAAACCCCAAACCTTTCAGTTTAAAGGTGAACATCTCTACTAACTAAAATATGACTGTTTTGAGTAGATATCATTATAGCAAGAAGGTTGCAGGTTCAATCTTCAGATCTGCCCTCTTGGATTTTGTTTTTTTTTTCCTATAGGGATAATAGTTTACCTTGATCTTAAAGCCACAGTATGTTTTTTGTTTTTGTTTTTTTTTTAAACCAAAAATACATTACAAAATATAAATATATGCGTGTTTTATTTTGGGGCATTTTGGCTGTGTTTACTGCGTTGAAAAACTTAAAAGCATGCGTCCTCTGAGTGGGTATGGTATATGGTCTTAACTGTCTAAGGCCTCGTTTCCTCTGGTTGGCTTTGGAGCATATCGGTACGGCCTGTAAGTGCCTCTACTGTCTAAAGTGACACGTACCACCCGGTTTGAGGGGTCCGAAGTGGGCCCTGGAGGGGGCTAACTCTCAGAGGGGGCCAGTGCGGTACGGCTCCAGGCGCGGTTAAAACGAAATGACTGGACAAGAGAGAATACAGACTCAACAACAGGCTCAACTGCAAGCTGCAAAAAGTAGATATTTCCATGCCTGAAGCAAGGCTGGAGGGAGGCGCACCAAACAGACCCGTGTCTAGGTGGCTCCAAGTGAACCGGGTTAATGGAAAAGAGGTTTATTTCTAGGTAATCAAGCTGATGTTACTGTACCTTTGATCTTAATAAATGTGAAAGTAAAAATGTGAAAGAGAATTATTGCCTGTCTATTTATTCATACCCTTTTTTGTTTAACTTCTAAGATATTTCATTCTGTTATATTACTTTTTTCTGTGTAGTATTTTCAACTTAGAGTTTGTTCTGTTGTTTCCTTGTCGTTTAAATGGATTTCAGCTGATTTCGCCTGGAGCGGTTAGATGTCAGACCTGTTAAGAACATTCTCTCAGGTGTGAGACAGCAGGTATGTCCCCTTGTCCCAGTTTATGAATAAAAACTGACAAAAATCAAATCAATGCAACACAGCTGAGGCAACACAGCAACTTCACATGACTCACATGAAGAAGAAAACTGAACAGCTTTCATTTTGTTCATTATGAAAAATTAAAGGCCCATTGTGTGACTTTTTAGCCAAAAAAGACTAAAATAAAAGCCCTTTCTTTATTATTTTACTTTTACTATACTGAAAACCAACACAAAAACTATGTGCTCTTACTGTGCGTGGGCTTGCATGTCCACAAACCTGATTATTTGACCTGGGCTGGAGAAGGGCCTCCACCTGCTTATTTCCATAGAAATGTCATTCCTTTTGCTATAATATTCCTCAGCATGGCACAAAATGTATCTGTCTCCATTGAGAATGTGTATGATTTCAACTTTTATTTCTCTATATCCACGGAATCATGCAGATGACGTGCTTCCTCCAATAAAGACACACTTTTCAGGCGTCAGCTGTCGTCTTCAAGCAAAACTGAGGAGCTTTGGTTGCACATCACCTGAATGATTCCATGGAAATAGATGTTCAAATAATACTTCGAAAAATTCTCCAGAGACATTGATACATTTTACATATGGTAGCGCATTTTATATAAAGGCAAATGGCATTTCCGTGGCAACAGGCAGGTCCCGTTTGAGTCAGGTTTGTGGAGATGCAAGCCTGCTCACAGTAAAGATGAATGTTTTCCAAGGTTTTTTAGTGCAACGAAAAACATCCATAATGCACATATATGCTTTCATTTTAGTCATTTGCCAAAATGTTACACAATGGGGGATTTCATCAAAACATGTCAACCGTACCAATTATAGACACTTTTTCACACAACTTTCCTATGAGTCCAGCTTTCTTTTTTATCATCAATCCAGACTTTGCGATCAATAATAGCGTTAGATCGCTGCCCCAGCTTTCCTCAGAGAAAAGATAGACTCGATGTAACCATCTCACCATTCCTCAAATACTCCAGAGCTCAAATACAACAGGTGAACTGCAGGTGAGAGAGAAAGAGTAAGAGAGACCCGCGAGAGATCAATACCAAGTCACTGAGTCGTCCTAACTGAAGCAGACAGTTAATTATGGCATCTAAGAGACACAGATAACAGCATCAGAGGAGCACTGAAGATCCAGAGAAATGCCTTTGACTCGATGTTCAAGTGAATCTATAGCGACGGCGATGAAGGGCTGGCGGTAATGGACTCTGTCTGGGGGATTCATTATCTATCACAACATTCACATGAACCAGAAGAATAAGATTATTAAAGACGCTGTACCTGTTTTTTTACTGTCTAGGAAACGTGTTTATTTGAAATGCTGTGCCGCCGTCCAAAGTTATTTCTCACTTGCCTTTCGTATTCTCCCAAGTATTCTTATTATTTTTGCCATATATTGGAGCAAAATATGTCCTGCCGCAGCACAGATATATTGTACAGGGTGGCCCCAAGTCACTGACATTACGCTTTTGTTTCTAAATATTTTTATTTTATTTTTGCAGAGCATTTAGAACGACCCTTCCGACATTAATATGAGCAAATATAGTACCGAGGAACGAACCCTCATTGTACAGTGGTACTTTGAGTCACATGGATCAAATTCAGAAACCCAGTGGTGTTACTGTTGACATTTTAATACCAGAGATGCCCCAAGTGTAAATGCCATTAAAGGAATAATAAGTGTTTTTCAAAGACAGGGGGCAGTTTGTGATCTCCCAAGACCTGACTAGTCCTGATTTCTTCCTGTGGGACTGTCTTAAAGAAAAGATGTTTGTGAATAAACCTCAGACAATAAAAGATTTAAAATACGTAATATCGAGGATCAAATAAGAGCCATAAGCCCAGAAATACTTTCAAATGTTATGTAAAGTGTGTTGGATCGGGCTATTCAATGTGAAACCAAAAATGGTGGACACTTAATAAACATTATTTTAAAAAATTAGGTCAGTTTACTTCCCCTAGTTTTAGTAGTGATAAGTTAACGTGTAAGTGAATTAAGTGAATTATAACCGTATATATTGCCAAAAATCTCAGAAGGTTCAGTTTATCTACTGCTAAAGTTTGGTGAGTATAACTTAAGAATTATAGGAGCTACTGAAGATTTAAAAGTGTCAGTGACTTATGGGCCACCCTCGAGGTAAATAAAAAGTCAGCTTTGCACTGTCTGAATCGAATTAGAAAGCGTTTTTTTTGTGTGATGATAATCAGGAAGTGCACGTTAACATGCTAGTTGTTGCTTTACCCTCACGGCAAAACTCTGGTCTCTGACAGTTGTGGAGATCGCTTATAAACTCATCACAGTGAGAAATAAAGATGTTCAGAATGTATAAGGTAAGTGAGTAATAACTTTGGACGACGGCAAACCATTTAAAATGAACTAGCTCTGTTTTTCACGTTTTAATATGAGCTGTGAATATGAGTTGCAGCGCTTTTAAGTTACTGATATGATACATTTTTACAATCGCAATAAAATAATACTCTTGGATAGTCCTCCCCTTCGGCTTTATACTTATACCTGCTGTTGTGTTAACGATATCAAGCACAATAATCTTGAAATTTGGATGCTGCCCAGGTATGATTATAGGTTCTCGGCCTTGGGGCATTTTTACATGCAAAAAATATTTTTTTTTTAAAGTTATAGGGCTGCATTCCTGTCAGCGCTGAATCAAACCTGGGAGGACATGCTGCAACTAGCCAACCTATAGGCTACAAAAGAGAAGAGATGGAAAGCTTTAGTGACATTTAAAGACTGACAAACCTGCACGGAGCAAACATTTGACGCCAGGCTATAGGACATCGAACTACAATGAGGCTAGCCGCTTGTTTCGCATTGCTAACAATCGCGCATGCCGGGTTGTTGGGCAAAAGGGAAACGTGCCAGCAGGTTTGCGACCCCACTCAATGTCCGATCCCACCGCAAGTGTGCTACTACGGACGCGTGAAGGACTTTTGCGGATGTTGCGTCGTTTGCGCTGCCGGAGAAGGGGAAGACTGCGGCGGACTGGCCTGTGGAGAAGGACTACGGTGTGAGCGGAGAAGCCACGAGAGAGTCCGAGCGTGCGTTTGTGAGTCCAATGGGGTCATTTGTGGTAGCGACGGAAGGACGTATCCGAGTATATGCAGGATGCGGGCTGAGAACCGGAGAGCAGAGATGGAAGACATGCCGCTGGTCACTATGGTGCAGAGAGGAGAGTGTCACGCCTCAGGTAAAGAGGAATTCAACTTCATTTTTTCTTTTTTTCTTTTTTTATATTGCAATATTAAGATTTATTTGCTGTGTTATGATTTTAAAACATTCAAAATGAAAGTTGTGGTATGTCACTTTTTGGTCGAAGGCACAATACTTGGAAATAATAGTGTTTTCTTTGCCTAAAATGTTCCACAGTATGGCATTACATGTGCATATCTCCATGGAGACGAGAAAAGGTCAGATCTGTGGAGAGGCAAGATGGCTCACAGCAAGAATGCACACTTTTTTTTTTTTTTTTAGGTATTTATGGTTTTGCAATAAAAACACATGTAATTGAATCAAAGCTCAATAGATATGTTTGGAAATCCCAGACAAACAACATCTCCATGGGAACAAGACCCCGCACGAGAAAAGTTACATGTTGCACCTTTTATATTTGCAATGCAATTCCAACACAGGCAAGAGCTTTAGAATTTTAGACCCAAGTTTAAAATGTCAATTGCTAATACATTTTATGACACACACAAAAAAAAAAAAATCACTATTTTTGTATTGTAATATAAATATTACGATACAAAACATGCAGTATTTTGTACGCTTATTGTCTGTTCAGAAGAGTACAAAAGCCTCATTTCAAATCCTCTGACTTCGCTTAAACCTTCCCAAGGCCCTATCTTTCCTCCCCTCTTCCTCTCTCTCCCCCTCTCCTCTATCTCTATCTGTTTTTATAATGCATTTTCACTTCTCTTCGTGTCCTCCCACACACAGGAACAAATCCACAGTCTACAGCAGGTGCACACAATCACCGTGCGGCATCAAATATAAAAGCGGAGGAATAAAAATGGAAATGGAAAATCCCTTTTAGGAGCTGGGGCGCTGCGTGCTGCGGTTGTCATGTCGTTTAAGGCACACTAAAAGTTTACAGTGCCACCAGATCCAATAAGAGAAGTCTATGGAGGGCGCTTGCATTATAAAGAGTGGGAGGATGGGGTTAGCTCAGTGCATATAGTGTTTTTTTAGTGCATATTACGATCGTCAATAAAGTGGATACTCAGGTGCTAATCGATACTTAAACTAGTATGAAAAGTAGATACTCACTTGAAGTATTGACACTGAAATAAACACTCCTGAATACTTATACTTACAACTGGCTTACGACCACATAGTACATGAACTACTATTACTTTGTGCTGACAGTTACATTCTAAATTAGCCTGTCCTGAGAGATGAATTCTCATGTTATTTGCAAGTTCACAATCTCACCAAGAATCCACCAGGTCTGGCTCAAGCTGGTGCTAGAACTAACCGAAACAAACATCAGCACATACTTTTTTTTGTACTTTTAGGGAAAATACGGTTCAAGAAAAACACGCAGAGGGCAAGTGCTTTGAGCATTTGTGACCAAGTAAGACGTCTGCGCTCTCTCTCTTAACTGGTCAAACCAAAATTCGATTACTCGGTTTGTTCCGCTCTTGTGACGTTTCAGACCAATCAGCTTCAAATTAGTTTTGCCTCGGTACAGATATCTTGTAAAAGCAGCTCTCGGGGTCAAAATAAGATATGTTTGCTGTGTTTTTATCATCCATGAACCAGAAAGTTAGCTGTTAACATGATGCAATAATGACAAAATGCAAATGTATTGTGTTGAATAATTGCTGCTAAGATGCTAAGAAAGTGAGGAATAACTAGTTCTATTTTTTACCGTGTTTAAGATGGTAAACATCTGGTACTGCTCACTTTTTACATTTATTATCATCTAGAAACGCTACAGGTTTTATACAGGCAATATCAAACTTGGAACCATTATCTCTATGGGTATTTCATCGATAGTGCAGTACATTTGATAGCAGAGAGGCTCATTTTATTCCATACAATACATTCACATGGGCTTTCTGAGGTCGCCATAGCCTAAGGTGTTACAAAGGACCACTCATAGTTGTTGCAGTGGTTATTTCTGAAAATGATAGCAACTCAATAGAATTATGAAAGCCTACAATAAGAATAAAGGAAGGAAGAAGAAATTGTATTGGACTAAATGGCTTCAAAGGGATGGCAAACTGGCATAAACCCAAAAAAGGAAGAAGCATTGGTCGATTACCTCAGAAGTCCTTGCTTTACAACCCCATTTCAGGTAAATATAGACTTATATAAAAAAATAAAAAAAAAGTTTCTTGCATTTGATCCATCCTTTATTGTAACTGCATGGGACAAAATAAACTATAAAGCCGCAGTTGTCAGTTGCTGGTGTCTTACTCGACCAAACTTTCTATGTGTCAATCTATCTATTTTATTAAGATTATAATAATATAACTTCTGCTGTCCAATTTCTTTCCATCATTGAATGACACCGAAATACAGAAAATGTGCTCATTGGACTGTAAATCGGGATGAGGGGATGTACCATCTTTCTCACACCTGGGATACAGTTCTGAAGAAACTGGACAGCAGATGGCGCTGTCGTCCCAGTTCTCCAAATAGTAAAACAGTGCCAGAATCTGTCTAACGTCTCATGTAGACCAACTCCGTCACGTCAGGCGTAAATCAACTAACAAGACACATGACAGCAACACGTCACAATTAGCATGTTTGTCGTTAGCGCTGACAGCAGCAACTGCAACACGGTGAATTATTAGGATGCTAGGAATGTGTTACATACGCGTGGAATATATTAGGACCACTGAAACTGACTTAATTAAACTAGTCTTGGTTTTCATATGTGTAAACTTCAGGGCGAAAATTTACCTTGAATGGACTATTTTGGATGCGATGTATTTAATGTAGGAATATATTGTTACTCTTAAGGGATTACACTGGTTTTACTGTCAGACATCATTAGGGTTATTATATATTCATTTATTATTTCATGTTTTGACCACGTTATTACATTGTTTCTTCATCAAAAACATGCCTGAAGAGGTTTTAGGTGTCATCCATGCATGTTTCAGTAATTTAGCGATCTCTTCTGGACCTTATTAGCAGTTAACACCCCATAGAAGTAAAACACCCCCTCTTAAAAAAAAATAAATAAATAAATAAAAACAGGCAGATTTATTACAGAATTACCAAAGGTTTGCAAGGAATTAAATTAAACTAAAACAAATGACTCACTGAACCTAAAAAGCCTAGCGCAGTCTTGCATATCCCCGAACCAAAATCATTTAGTCATGTTGTTATTTCCCTAATCCACACTGCGCTAATCTCCATTGACAGACAGATTTTTTTTATGATTTTAATTCATTATTCCAGCAAATCCCAGTCCTCCGCTTGAGTCTGACAGGTACGCGGTTGACCTGCTCTCACCCTGACCTCCGCAGCAGCCTGTACGCCCCCCCCCCTCTCCTCCTCCACCCTCCCCTCTCTTCTCACCCCCGAGCGCAGTGCATTGTGGGTAAAATGAGAGCTCCCCGTGACTCTGATCATGCGGAGGTGTCAGACCTGTCAGCTCGTTGCATCAGTTCCCCCTGCTGCTGTGAGCGTTCAGCTAACACCAGGCCATGTCGAATACATTGTGTGTTCGTGAGCGAATGCAACACTGGAATTTGGTTATTTTCTAGGTGATACTCAGTGGTCTTTGGTTTATTGTGTCAAAGAGGCTTAGCTACAAAGTTGCTGGTGCGGGTCAGTCGCCCGCTTGTCTCCATGGTAATGATGTTGGTCTGCTTTGAAGGTTCCACAGTATGGTATTTCTTTAATTCTAAATTGGGACATTGGGATTGTAGTTTAAATTTGCTTTATAAATAAACCTTGACCTTAGCCATTACAGGTTTTTATTGCTTAAAAATACCTTTAAAATTGCATTCTTACTTGGCTGATTTATGACTTGGCCTGATGATGTTATGCACTTGTCTCCATGGTGATTGATAAGTGCAATGCCATACTGTGGAACATTCCAAAGCAATATTTCCATGTAGCCAAGCAAGTGAGATATCCTCCTACTTGAGACACAACATATTTAGATCACCATGTTAGCTTGTATTGTTTTTTATGATATATTCACTGAAAATAACATTGTTTCTGAGGTTTCACTTTCATTTTCGACACTCTGAGTCCTTTGCTCTCCATGCTAAGTCACCCCCCCTTCAGAGCGCTATGAAACTACTGCACATGGCATCAGGTTTGTGAAGTTGCAGTACCATACTTTTTTATATTTGTACCATACTTTTGTATATTTATGGACCATTGTCATGTGGGAGCATGGATGACGTAGGATTGTGGGCGGGGCATTGCTCAGAACTAACCGTCAGGAGGGTTCGACTAGGACCCAGGAGAGATCGCTAACAATACTCAAACATGCATGGGTGATATCTATGACCTCTTCAGGCATGTTTTTTGATGAGGGAACAACGTTATAACATGGTAGAAGAAGTAGGAATAATAATAAAGATTTTGCATTGCCATCAAGCACCAGTATATAAAGTATCAAAGTGAAATGGGAAATTGTCTGAAACTCAAAGCGCTTTACCTCAAGGAATTATCAACTCACCCTTTTACATGCTGGAGACAAGAAGAGTCAAGTGTCTTGCCCAAGGACACAACAATAGTATGCCACAGATAGAGTAAGGATCAAATTTGAGCTGGCGCTGCCCCAGAACTGAGTCACAAAAAAGTTCTTTTGGAGAGTGAATTTGCATATTGCTAAACTTGCCCATACTCGCTTCCTTGGTGCGATACATGATAAATCCACTGTGAGGGTGATGCCCCCTGGTGGCAGTAGAGAAAAAGCTTTCTGAACAACACCAGACCAAGGCTGACCTGTGCAGACAGAGGCAGGAGGAGGAGGGGTCTCTGACATTAAATGCAATTCAACACAGAGGATGGAAATGACCAGCTCTCAATCTGAATTAGGAAAAGATTTAATGCCATTGTAAATGAACAAAAGTCACAAACTAGGAACCTTGCTTTCATTATGGTGCAACAATGTTTAATGATAATAAGAAATAAACTATAATGCGATAAAAATAAGGTCATGCATTAAAATAAAATAAAGTAAATGAGCATCTATTAATCTACATGATGCAAGCTGCTAATTCCAAGTACTTTTTTCTGTCACCTTGAGTGCATAGATTCGCCAGAGGTTGGCTTTCACCACATTCTCGGTTCCAGACAGCGGCCGAGAGCCGTTTACTGCGCTGTTGGTTTACTGTTGAGTTCACACTGACCCAAGCAGACCATGATCGAAAGCTCTTTTACGTCAACCTAAAGTAGTCATGTAAAAATACCCTAAGAGAGAGCAAAGTTACTAAGTCTTACTTTGCTGTGTGGGAAAATGTATCCACTGACAGCTCCATGAAAAAAACGGAACGCAAGGTTCAGGACATTGCGTTCACTGTTTGTCCTTTTAACCTTGAATATTCAAAAGACATTTTGTTGATTCTCTAACAGCATAACCTTGTAAACAACATTTTGAATAAGCTCTCCATATTCAGTAGTGTGAAAACCTTGTCATGTCAAATTACAATAAAGCTTTTTTATGCGCCCACATTCAACTCCTGCACAAGAGAAAAGAAAAGGTTCAAATAATTGTCTTCATTCACATCTACCAATGACACATATTTCTTTTAAAGCACTTAAGTCATTGTATTAGTATGCTAAATTTATGTAAAAGATGCATGCATTTCTGAAGTTTTACAAACTAAAATGGTTAGATCCTAAAATGTTTGTAGCAGTAAAACAGCGAATAAGCAGACTGTGAAAGGACCCATAGTACACTACTTTCTTATCAATGTTATAATATTGTTTCCTCATCACAAACATATTGGGAGTTGTGTTTTGTTTCATTCACACATGTTTAACACATAATCCCTGCATATTTAGGCTGACCTCTTCTCTCAACACTCTGTTCCCCCTTGTGATGTCATGTGATAATGCAGGCAGTGCTCAGCAGTGTTATTAAACTCCATACACCTTCACTAGAATCATTTGGATGATTTCAACCCTGGAATTGCAAATCTGCACTGAACTAAAGGTAAAAGGAGCTGTTAACTTATAAACTACGGCTTCATGACAAATTCATCGGCTGAACCTCATGTATCTGAGCAAAACCTGTGTACTTGTCTGTATTGATATATTGTAAAAGCAGCTCTTAGGGTCAAAATATTGCCAGTCTTTTGTGTTTGCATCTAATTATAAAGCAATTTATTGTCTGAGAATCAGGAAGTGCACTGTTAGCATGCTAGTTCTAGTTAGTATTACGGAAACAGCAAAATTCTGCTTTGTTCTCTGAAAATTGTGAAAAACTGTACTCGTGTAGAATAGTTAGCGTGCTAGGAATCAGGACCAAAAATAGGCCTAAACTGTGTTTCAGTTTTTAAGTTAAATCAGGTACAGCACCTTTAAAATCTAAATTATTTGATTGTTACTCACTGCATGGCAACAATCCATGGTGAACTCTGTCAGTGATGCACGTATTAGCAAATGGAGTAAGTGATTCTTAAATTTAGCCGAAGGAGCTGTCTAGAATGTTTTATGGCTGAAATAATTGCCAAATTACCGATCGTGCAATCAGAGGCCCACGTATTTTGACACAAGGCATCATATCCTGCTATAAACGCAGATGGAATACACTTCCTTGGTTTTCATTGTATTTTGGAACCAAGCAACATGGCAGTATCAAGGTCATGACGTGCTGAAAATGCTGGCTCATGTGTAGCTTGCATAAGGGGACAGATTGTACACACACTATGGACAGACAGACAAATCATTACTATGTGCTATGACATCATCTGTGTATGCAATCAGACTGAAGTAGTAGTAGGCCTATACGAGATACAGTGGTCCCTCGTTTATTGGGGGGGTTACGTTCAAAAAATAACCCGCAATAGGTGAAATCTGCAAAATAGTCAGCTTTATTTTTTACAATTATTATATATGTTTAAGGCTGTAAAACCTCTCACTACACACTTTATACACTTTTCTCAGACAGACATTAACATTTTCTCACATTTCTCTCTTGTTTAAACACTCTCAAAGCTCAAACCTTCATATATTATATCCCTCTTCCTCGATGATCACTTTAAATGTGTTGTGCCTCTGCTCCAGCGGTATCCACAGAGGCGCCTCTCCGTGCACAGAAACACTTTTGAGCCCAAAGCGTTTCTGAAATTTGTCAATCCAGCCCTCGGTGGCATGAAATGGGCTTGGTACTGGCCTGGCTTCGCATCATCCTGCTCCTTGCTGTCATCAATGTCATCGCTGTCAGCAAAGGTTTCAGCACTTCAGAGTCACACTGCGATTGAGCATTTATGTAAATTTGGCTAAACACATTTTGTACTGTACAGGAGACACAGCACAGAGGAGACTGACTGACAATGGATTACAGTCCCTGAGCCAATCTGGATGCAGAACACAATGCACATTTATACGCTGCAAAAAAATCACGCAAAACTGCATTAAAAAATCCAGGAAACAATGAGACCGTGAAAGGTGAACCGCGATATAGTGAGGGACCACTGTACACGCATACATTACTTGAGTTACACTACAGTAAAAAGTTTGGGCACACCTTCTCAGTCAAGTCAACCCTTGAACTTCTCTCAGTGAACTTTCTGATGAACTTGCGGTGTCAGGGTCAAGGAATGCAAAAAGTGCAAAGAAGTGATCAAACTAAAGAGTGGCTGTTTGGGTTTTTTTTGTTTTTTTAATCTAAAACAATGACCAGGGAGCCTCATCTGCTTGCCTCTATAGGGTTAATGTGTTTAATGCCATATAAAAGAACATTCCAAATCCAAAATCCAAAATCTCCACGGACACAAGCAAGTAGCAGACCCCCTACCAGAAAAGTTACTTAGTGCACTTTACATACAATTCACATCTCTTCTACCCACCTGGCTGCAGTCGTGAGCCTTGGCATGTCTTTAAAAACGAGAAAGGGAGAAGGTACGTTGCACTCCACAGGGTTGACTGCCTGGAGGGAGCGCATTGTTGATTTGTCGGTAGCGCTTTCAGAGGAAGAAAAAAAGAATGAAAAGCTTGGGTTTGTGCCAATAGCCTCTGGCAGTACCCACACATCATTTGCATTTAAAGCCGTCGCCGCGGAGACAAGTTTATTTGTGCAGCTTAGTAAACACGGCATCAGTCACCGGGAAGCGGCCATTTCAGAGGAATTACGAGGTAAAAAATGGATTACAAAAAATGCAATATTTGATCAAAGCCTGCTCATCTACTTTCAATTGACTTTAGAGTCCCTGTGTCAGCAGCTATGTGCCTGAGGTGGATTAGGCTGGTGGCAATGTCCAGAGTTGCAGTTCTCATGCTAACAGTGTCATATGCACCAAAACAGGTTAACACAGTTTAGTTTTTACGAAAAATCTTGCCTAGTTTTTCAAGTCTTTTAGTTTGGTTGAAGTTTAGTTTTACTTCCTGTTTGGGAATACACAGCAGTTATGACAAATGTAGACATAATTCCACTATTTCCTGTATTTCTTATCATTAATTTTTTTATCACAAACTGCCTCTTAACTGATAAAACTTTGACAGACATTTACCACTGGTCCTATCTCATCAAACCAGGTAATAAATAGAAAAAACTGTCATATGCACTTTAAGGCTGACCAGTTTAGCTATTAACTCCCCAACAAATTTCTAGATGGTCTAAAACCCACAGAGATGTTAAGATGCTAAAGCTAAGGGCATTGCACACTGTGTCTGTGACCTTGAGCAAGATCTTTCACCCACCATGTACATCAGAGTGTTGGTGTATAGTACTTGTGTGTTACATGATGCTCAGAGAGTCTTTATGTTCAGGTGGGATCCATTGCAAAAAGGAGACAACAAATCATCTGGACGAGGTTTGAGTACCTGAATGTACTCAAACCTAATGTATTATAAAGGATATATTTTGCTAAACTGACTTTTGGATGATATTACTGCTTCTGTATTTAACCAAAAAAAAAAATGTTCAAAATGCCGTTTTCCTGCCAATTAAAACTATATCTGTGTTAACAATTAAGGGCTGCAAGGTTCATTGCAAAGTAATTAAAATCAAATGCTTTCCATTTGTAGATAATGAATTCATCTTTGGAGAAGACTTTAACAAATACTTGTATATAACTGTCTATTTGAAATAAGTTTCTTGTCACCTTAAAAATCTCCACTTCAGAACAATCACCCTATGTCCACTGATATAATGTCCTTTGTCCTGCATAAAGAGCAAAACATTTTCAGTCCGATAATCTGGTCTCTATAGAAACAGGAGATCGGAGCTAGGGGCCAATTAATGGTTTCCTTTAAGGGCTCTGCTTTGACTTCGATTCTTTTTAAGAGTGTCATTAAGGCGAGCCGGTGACAGCCCCGTGCTCTTAAGTAATATGGACTTTTACGGACACACAACGTCTAGACATAGATGTAAAAGAGACCAAAATTGGACGACTTTCCATTATGTTGTCATTTCTGCAAAACAGGTCAATACCAATTATTACGTCCGTTTTAACGGATAATATATAACCTTGCCTGCTTTAAGGGACCCATTAAGGCTTTTAAAAATGTCCCGCCCCAAAAAATATGTATTTGACCTAAAATCTGTCACTTAAAAGTTGAAGTTATTTAATAATGTAGCAAGGAGACAACGAAGGTGATTCTCAAACAGCCATTTTCGCTAGCTTGTCATTTTAAAAAGCGTAAATTAGGTTTGCAGTTTCAGTCCAGACTCAGAAATGATATATCGTTAAATTTGCAAAGAGGAACAGGTCTGTCAACCTTTCACTTTGGGAATAGTACTGGCAGAATGAGTTGAAACTTTGTGGACAACTTGGAGAGCCAATCAAACCTAACATGCAAACTTAACAAAAGGAAAGACTAGGGTGACTCGATTTTCAAAATGAAAAACTGGGGCATACCTTGGTTGGGATGTTTGGTGTAAATAAAACTGTGACTCCGTTCTCGACTCACTTGTAGGTCAGTATATAATCTGAGGGACTTTTGTCAGTGCATTTTTTTTTTTTTTGCCTTATGCACATTTTCACGCAGGGTTTTCTGCATTTTAGCAAAAAAATTACAATTTGTCACCCCCTTCACAGTTGGCAGGTATCAGATTGGTCAAAATAGGGACACCTGGGATTAAACTGGGACAAATCACTGGTTTTGGGTAAATCTGCTGGGACAGGTGACACAGGGCTCAGAACTGGGACTGTCCCGGATAAATAGGGACGTCTGGTCAGTGAATGGAGAGACAGTTTGGTAGTTGAACTAGGTACCGTCTCGCTGTGAGGTGAGAGAGTAAACCATCTTGCCATCATGTTATCCAGTAGATTGATTATACAGTACAGATATATTTATAATAAGACTTGTTCATTAGGTAACTTTTCCGATAGGGGTTTGCCACTAAATGTCTGTATCTGTATTGGATTCACTAGCTTACTGTGCCTCAAAGCTAAAGCTAAATATTAGTATAAAGAGTAAAATGTAAAATAAACAACTTATTCAAATTAATAAGTAAAGATTCGTCCTTAATTCAGTTTGTGGCATTGTTTTAATATTTAGTATGCATTTAGCGTTTGCATTGGCACTGAGACATAAACCTCTCCATTTCTAAACAGTGAAGTGCCCCCCAGGAAGTTATTCACCCCATTTGTTCAGTCTTTAACATCCTCCCTTTAACATCCTCCACTGCCTGATTTTTAAGTGTTTATTCATTTTAGTACGACCCAGCAAAAACCCCATAGAGACAGAATTGCCCTTGTGCACAGAGCCAATTACAGGTATATTTATTGCTAAAAAATTCTTGATAAACCTGTATTCTTACTACTGTGACCAGGCTTGCCTCTCCACAGATCTGACCTGTAACTTGGCCTGGGTTTGCATTGGACTGGGATGCCTTGCGTGTGCAGTTTTGGGTTTTATTGCAACAAAAAAACTAAAAGCATGCATGTATTTTGGGTAAATTACATTCGCCAAACATGTCCCACAGCTCACATCACTTTTTGAAAGATTCATTTGTTAAACGGGACTAAACACCTGAACTCCACCCACAACCACATTTCAAATCGAGCTGCTAAATTGGGAAGTACCTGTGCAATAAAGATAAGAGAGAGTGGGGAGGAGGTGCAGGGTTTGGATGTATAAGGAACAGTGTGATTCGTCTAACAGGCATCCGCACTTCAAACTCCACCCCTACAGTCTGGTGCTTAGAGTCAGAAACACCTGGGTGCAATCACGGTAATCTTTTGTGATGTCACATAGTACTTGAAATTGCAGAGCCCACTGAAGGCAGCACAAACTTATATGTAGGCATTTATTACCACTAAGCTGCAAATTGACCTAGTTTGTACTAAAATTACCATAAATAAGATAATGCTATTAAAACACCATATACACAGTTTAGTAGTGAAAAAAGTGGATTTAGTGTCTGATAATGATTTCTCTCTGTTCTTGTGTAGGTTTACAGGATCTCTTGAGCATGCGCTACAAGTTTAACTTCATCGCAGACGTGGTGGATAAGATCGTCCCAGCTGTGGTGCATCTCGAGCTGTTCCAGCGGTAAACAACTAATCAGCACTATCACTATAATACATTATATACCTTCACATATCAGAGGTTTTTAGATTGTATGTGCTGTTCCTACTCCCAGGTGGAATCCAGTACTCCTCAAATGTATAGTATTTTAAAGGTGCATGATGGAACTTTTCTGGTGGAAGGTCCAACACCTGCTTGTCTCCATAGAGATGTTATTGATTGGTGTTCAACTTATTTATGTCTAAGGAGACTGTCTGATTTTTGAATTGGTATTGTGTTTGTGTCTATTCTGAATAAAAATCGAGTTTGAAAATGTAGTATTCTGACAACAGTAATGAAGACAAGCATGTGACGTCACCAGGTGAAGTTACAGTTCAGATCTGTGGAGAGGTGAACTTCCCCATAATAAGAATGTATGTAATTTCATAGTAATAAAACTCATGTAATATGTAAATGGATTATAGACTAGTTTAATTCCATGCAAAGCAATAACATCTCCATGGAGACACGCAGTTCTGTTTAGCTGTGCAGATGACTGAAAGGTTTTTATTCTACACTCTTCTGTTTTAATGTTAATTTTATGATTGATTATGTATGTTTTGATTTGTTTGTATTGTGCTTTTAATGTCTTTCTTATCCTGCAGCACTTTGAATTACTTTGCGCACGAATTTCACTATACAAATAAACTTGCCTTGCTTTGCCTAGTGATACTGAATGTTGTGGCGTCATCTCCAACTTAACCATTCTCACTCCATGTCTATCTAGAGTTCCCTTCTCCACAGATGAGGTGTCCGTCTCCAGCGGCTCTGGTTTCATCGTGTCAGAGGACGGCTGGATCGTCACAAATGCTCACGTCCTGGCCAACAAGGAGCGAGTCAAAGTGGAGCTGAAGAGTGGTCTGCAGTACGATGCCAAAGTCAAAGATGTGGACCAGAAGATCGACATCGCACTCATCAAGATAGAGCCCGAGGTAAGAGCTATATGTTATTTACGTTTTTTTTATATCTGGGCGCTATGGCAACACATATTAGTGGTAAAATTTGTTGCTTCCATATTGATGGATTCAATATATTTTTAACATGTTTATTGATCTCACTGTGAATCTTAAAGGTAATGTAATGTTCATTTTTATTATAATCACTATAATAATGATATGTAACCTTAATGTGATTTATGCACTTATGTCTGTTTTCTGAGCTTTGCAGAGAATGTCTTGTGAAAGTTGAATGACCATGGGAGATAACAGGAAACACCCTGAGAGGTGTTTGGGCGAATAAGGACTGAAAGAATGCTTAAGCAACAATGTTTTGAAATGAACTTTGTAATATGTGATTTTCTCACTGCCTCACTGCTTGTTGTCCCCCTCCCCCCTTGAGAGTGAGCAGTGATGTGTAACTAGGGTTCCTAACTGAATAAAGGAGGAGAAAGGCGGTGGAGACTTCAGAAAGGGAGAGGAGGTTGTAATCTGAAGGTTTCGGCCTCCCGTCTTTTTCTCCTCATGAGTATAGCGATAATAATCTCTCTTGTCTTCTCCTCTTTTGAACTCTAATTAGGTTAAGTGTGAACCTATCAACTTGGTCCTTCGAGCCGGATCCCAATACACCTAAGGACTCCAGCAGATGTCGGAGACCCAGGTGAGACTGTGGGCCACAGCAACCGAGACCTTTTCCAGGACTGGCTCTGCGGCCTTTGTTGGAGTCTGACGGTTGACGGGATACTGAGGGAGAGAGACAAGACGAGTGAGTAGGTCTTGCTTTTAAAAAAACGGTGTGACTGAGGGTCATGCGCGTAGAAAAACCCTAATTATCCTAGGCTCCAATTAGGTACTAATGCTGTAAAGCTAAAAAAGGGACGGATGCGGAGTCCCGTTACCGGGTAAAATAGGAAGATTTACTGGCAGGTACAAAACCGTGGCAAAAAGCAAGAGGGACGGATGCGGAGTCCCGTTACCGGGTAGAAAAGGAATTTTACTGGCAGGTACAAAACCGTGGGAAAAAAGCAAGGGGGATGGTGCGGAGTCCCGTTACCGGGTAAAAAAGGATCATTTTACTGGCAGGTACAAAACCGTGGGAAAAAAACGAAGAAAAAAAAGTGTGTGAAAGACGTGTGAGTGGAGATTCTAAACCACTAGGTGAAGGATCTCATACCAAAAAGGTTGGGAGAATACAGTGTATTTCTGTGGATGCAGAGGCAAGATTTCTCCGCCTGCTTGTGAGGTGTAAGTGAGAGATACCGCATAAATCACTGTACCAACCTGTTGTATTCCAGCGATAGAGACCTCCCTAGGAGTTAAAAGCTGGACTAAATTTCAGGAAAAAAAAAATGGGAAACAAAAATACAAAACTGACCCCAAAAGATAAACTGCAGATAAAAGACTGGAAAGCCGTGCACGCAAAATATCTGGATAAATGTACAAAATTAGATCTGTGGGTAACAAAATACAAATTTGAGTTAAAATCTTCTAAAATAACGGAGCTCCAAAATAAGATACAGAAAAAATGCAAAAATAAAAAAAGAATATGTGCAAACAAGGGTACTATCATTTAGAGAAGTGGCTGGAGTTAGCGAAAACAAAAGAAAAAGGTCAAACAGAGGCAAAACGTAAACAACAAATGATGCTTAGTGTCAAGGAGGAAGATGATTTGACTACAGTAGTACCGGCACTGCCAGACACAGCAGGCCCAAGGCCAAGTTCCCACCACCTCCTTATTCTTATTGTGAATTACAACATGAGTTAGATGAGCTGAAAGCAGCACAGACTAGACAGCAGACTAGAAAAAAGGGTATAAAATTTGAATTTAATAAAACTATGGGAGGTGACGCTTTAACTACTGTCACTGAGGAAGGTAAAACCATTTTTGTGACCCCTAGTGCCCCCATGACAACGGAGCAGGTCAGACCACCAAAAACCAAAACAACAGAACACAGGACTTTATCCTATGATACAGGTTGCAAACCCCAGGGCAGGACAATTATTAGATCCTGACGACGCACAGGAGGGAAGACACCCAGAAACTATTCTAGTACACAGACCCTGGACAGAGAATGACATAGATGACGTATTAAAGGGGAGTGTGTCACCCATTGAGTATGAAATTGGCAATGAGAATTGTGCATACAGACAGCAATTAAAAAATGCTTTACTTGCTAATTCTACCACAGGAATCTGCAATTGGATTGACAAACATTATATAAATTTTGCCACAGGAACATTGGATCAATGCATGTAGTTGCATTTACCTTTGAGGGACGTAGATATACGTTAAGCCGGGTAGGACAAGGATATTGTGAAAGTCCAACAATATATTCACAAGTTATGTCAACTAACTTGGCAAAATTTAACCCACCTGAAGGAAGTTAAATACTACTTTATGTAGATGATATTCTTTTGGCTTCTCCTGACAGAAAATCATGTGAAATAGATTCAGTTGCTCTATTAAAGCTTATAGCAGAAAATGGCCATAAAGTGAGTAAAAATAAGCTTCAATTTTGCCAAAATATAGTTAAGTATTTAACAATAATAATAATAATACATTTTATTTATAGGGCGCGTTTCTAGACACTCAAGGTCGCCTCACAGCAGGGACATACATAACACACAACATTATTAGTTAAAAGCCAGAGTTAAAATATACACATTTAAAAACAAGCATATAGTATAAAATAAAATAAAATCATTTTAGGACATAGTTTGAGTGCAGGAGGTCGTACAATAGTAGCAGGACGCAAAGAGGCTATACTTAATGCTCCAAAACCTGAAACTAAAAAACAAATGATGTCATTTCTAGGTTTGACTAATTACTGTAGACAGTGGATAGCTAATTATGCAGAGATAACCCATCCACTAAGTAAATTGATTTATGATGTGCCTAAGAATATGAACGACAGCCTAAAATGGACAGAGGAGAGTGGAAAAGCTTTTGTTTATGTGAAACAAGCCTTTGTCTCCAGTTCTGTGTTAGCACTTGCTGATTATGACAAATCTTTTGTGCAAATGGTAGACTGTAAGGGTCATTTTATGACATCAGTTCTAACACAAAACATGGAGATAAACTCAGACCAGTGGCATATTACTCCTCCAAACTAGACCGTGTAGCATGTGCCATGCCGGCGTGTGTTCGAGCTGTATTAGCTGCATCCTTAGCAGTACAAGCTAGTGCACTTGTAGTATTTTTCCATACATTAGTGCTCAGGGTTCCTCATGCAGTGTCAGCATTGTTACAAACTAACTTTTGTTTATGTCCCCAGCACGAAACTTAGCATGTCTGACAAATCTATTATCACAACCTCATATGACAATAGAGAGATGCACTACTTTAAATCCAGCTACATAATTCCATGTGAGGATGATGGAGAACAGCATAATTGCAGAGAATTGGCCGAGCAGACCACAAAAGTGTAGGCCAGATCTGTCAGACACTCCTTTTCAGGAAGGATTTACATTATATGTAGACGGTTCATCAAAAAAGACAATACAGGGACAAAATCAGACAGGTTATGCAGTAGTCACAGACACTGAAGTATTGCAAGCAAAAGCTTTGCCCTGTACATATTCTGCTCAAGCAGCAGAACTAGTTGCATTAACTGAAGCTTGTAAGCTAATGAAAGACCAAATATGTACAATATTTACAGATAGCACATACGCTTACTCAACAGTACACACATTTGCTAAATTTTGGCACACCGTGGAATGGTCACGTCCACGGGAATTCTGTAGTTCATGCTGAACTACTAAAAGCCTTAATAGAAGCAGCTCAACTTCCAAAAAAGCTAGCTGTGTGTAAATGTGCAGCTCATACTAGTGGGACAGATTCTGTGACTAAGGGAAATACCTTTGCTGCTGATAAGATGGCAAAACAAGCAGCTGAAAAGCTGAAAACCTAGTGCATGTACAAGTCTAAAAATAGATCAAGAACTTGACCAGGAACTATTAAAGGACATGCAGCAACAGAGCCACACTCAAGAGCTACAGATGTGGTTAAAAAAGGGATCATCATACATGATATTTATGTATGACCAGAAGGGAAACCTATTTTACCAAAAAAATATATTTTTAAATATGCAGCAGTTTTGACACATGGTGTTACACATGTGTCAACAGTGGGGATCGTAAAGCATATAAGCCAAATATATACAACATATGGATTTAATAACTATGCAAAAAATGTTCACAGAGCATGCCTTATATGCACTAAACATAATCCACAGGGAAATTTAAGACCAAAAAAGAGGAAGTTTTCCAAAACCAAGTATCCATTTAAAGTAACACATATGGACTATATACACTTAAACAAGAGTGAAGGGAAAAAGTATTGTTTGGGTTATAATAGATGTTTTTTCCAAATGGATAGAGCTATTTCCAACTAAAACACCAGATGTATGACAGTAGCAAAAGCATTATGTAAAAATATCATACCTAGATATGGAATACCAGAAATAATACGATCAGATAATGCAAAACATTTTGTAAACGAAGTTATCACAAAGATAGGGGAATTATTCTGCATTAATTTAAAGAATCATTGCGCTTATCAATCCCAAAGTGCAGGATTAGTAGAAAGAGTGAATGGTACAATAAAAAAACAGATTAAAGAAATGTAGGAGGAAACTAAAAGACCATGGACGCAGTGTTTAGATATGGTAAAACTGTACATTAATGTACTAGGTGGACAGAGTCGTACGCAATTTGAAATGATATATGGACGTGTTTATAAGTTACCACAGTTTAAAGAAATATGGAAACACATTGTAAAAAAGTGATACAGCATGACGGGTAAAAACATAACTTGCGCCATATGTATGTTTATGCTCACTCTGGTATTGATCACACTGGTGTTCTGGTATGGGTTAGTGCCTGCAGTACTGCCTGCTCCTTCTGTAGCCTTCTGTAGCACCGATGAAAACTGTAAACTCCTACATTTATGTGGGAAGTCCTATGCAAACCTCTAATCTCAATAGACAGGTAAAACGAACAACAGATTGGTGCTCACAAAAAATGCATTACAAATTTGGAACTTAAGTTTGTCTTCCACTTGGGACAGACTGGAGGGAGGCAAGTAATGGAATTGAATATACTAATGATTATTGGTACATAACTAATGATATTGAAAACCAAGGGTGGGATACATTAGTAGCTGACCAAGAAAACAAATGGACACCAACACAGGTTAAACCTGAGAGGGCAGGTAGACAACAACATAAAAAAAAACAAAAAAAAAACAAAAAACTAACTGATAAGGGAGACGGATGCTGGGTGTTTTTACTGAGAGCTCATGCAGCAGGGATTTTTCTGTTAATAATATGTGAAAGGAGTAATGGACCTTCTGAACCGAGTCTGAGCCCCTGGCTAAAAGACAGTGGAGTAAAAAATTAAAGCAACAGTAACTTTTACTAAGAACAAATATTTAATATGGCAACTGGTGTATCTGAGTTTGGAAATAATTGGTTGACCATGATAAAACAGGCATTTAAATACTTTAATAAAGACTGTGTTGCATGCATGGGGCCCAGACCGCTTCTGAGAATGGTACCAACACCTCCTGAATTAACGCCACAATGTGTGGAGGATATTTTGACCAAAACAGTGCCAAAGATGGAGTGTGCAGAGTGGGACACTGTGTACCCACTAACTAAACCTGAGAAACAGAAACCAATATTTGAGGCCAAACTGCAAAAAGGAAATTATACTTATATTAGACGTTCAAACTCAAAGACAAATATTTATGGTGCTATTGATGAAGAAATGTGTGCAAGAAATTTTGTTACAGAAGAAGCACTACCCAAGGTGCGCAGCGACATCTACTGGTACTGTGGAGGGAAAATACTTAGAGCAAGAATGCCCACTGAATTTACTGGAGTATGTGCTCTAGTTAGTTTGATAATACCTGTAGAAGTAATGTCAATTGAACAAGAACAATTAACAGAACTGATAAAACTAATACCTAATGATGATCTCCAAATCAAAATATCTAAAAGAGAATAAAAGGGACATTGGGGAGAAAAATGATCCAACATACATTGATTCTATGGGAGTGCCCAGAGGGGTCCCTGATGAATATAAATTAGCTGACCAAATTGCTAACGGATTTGAAAACATTCCTTTTTAAGCTGCTATAATACCAATTATTACCAATTACACCAAATAAGAATGTAGACAGAATCAACTACATCCACTACAACGTACAAAAGTTGGGAAACTAGACACAGGAGGGGTTCGAAGCAGTGCACGAGCAACTCAGCGCGACCTCACTTATGGCTTTCCAAAATCGCATAACAGTCGACATGCTGTTGGCCGAACGGGGTGGAGTTTGTTCGATTTTTGGGGCTAGCTGCTGTGTTGTCATCCCAAATAATACCGCTGCAGATGGAAGCCTGACTAGAGCTATAGGCAGCCTGCGTGCTATGAACAGACGCCTGAAAGAGCAGTCTGGAGTAGACACGACATTCTGGGATGACTGGCTAAGTGTGTTTGGTCGCTATAAAGCACTGGGCTCCTCGGTTCTAGTATCAATTACTGTGTTTGTAGCCATCTTAACCTTGTGTGGATGCTGTTGTGTTCTCTGTCTCTGTTCTCTGATTAATAGGTTGATAACCACTGCCATCTCACCCGCACCAGAAGACAAAGGGGTGCAAATGTACATATTGGGCAGTGATGAGAGTGATGAGGGGGACCCTGAAGAGCACACTGCCAGAGTTATTCCGAGAACTCTCCCAGGTGTAAGAACTAATGAACTGTAATTAAAAATCCAGGGTGAAGAGATTACATGGTGATATGTGAGATGTCACAGTTCGATAAACAGGAGGGAATGATGGATTCAATATATTTTTAACATGTTTATTGATCTCACTGTGAATCTTAAAGGTAATGTAATGTTCATTTTTTATTATAATCACTATAATAATGATATGTAACCTTAATGTGATTTATGCACTTATGTCTGTTTTCTGAGCTTTGCAGAGAATGTCTTGTGAAAGTTGAATGACCATGGGAGATAACAGGAAACACCCTGAGAGGTGTTTGGGCGAATAAGGACTGAAAGGAATGCTTAAGCAACAATGTTTTGAAATGAACTTTGTAATATGTGATTTTCTCACTGCCTCACTGCTTGTTGTCCCCCTCCCCCCTTGAGAGTGAGCAGTGATGTGTAACTAGGGTTCCTAACTGAATAAAGGAGGAGAAAGGCGGTGGAGACTTCAGAAAGGGAGAGGAGGTTGTAATCTGAAGGTTTCGGCCTCCCCGTCTTTTTCTCCTCATGAGTATAGCGATAATAATCTCTCTTGTCTTCTCCTCTTTTGAACTCTAATTAGGTTAAGTGTGAACCTATCACATATGATTCTACAGAAGTTGATTGAGTTGCATGGTAAGATAATGTAGCTTGAGCTCTCACCGTTAAAAAAATAAAAAGGTATTACAATAACGACTGAACCTGGGTTGCCAGAGCCTTTACCCTGCAGATCGAGGACACATGCAAGTGTTTCTCATTCTCAGTATATGGACAGGCCTTATGTGAAACCTCAGAACCTCCAGAATTCACTCACTGAGCTGCAGAGGCTGCACTAGCACTGATTCATGATTGGCGGCAGGCGCTCTGACCACTTAAATCGGAGAACGTCCTTTTAGGTTTAAACCAACTGGATTTCAGAAACCAAAATGGGAGTGTCGTGTGAAGCTCATTCTGCTTTCTGATTGGGTCTGGTCTTAAGAACGGAAACACCACATTATCACATTAACAACTTGGTCATCGTGTCCAATGTTTCTGGGGTTTAATATCATACTGTTATTCCAGGCAAAGCAATAACATCCTGAGTTATTGCTTGAGTCAAGTAGTGGGCAAACTCTTCACCACAGAAGTCGTGGTAGGGAAATAATAATTATATAGAACTCAAAGTACTTTGAGTGTAGGGCAAAAGCGGCTCAAGTGGTAAATCCTAGCTCTGACAAGTGCATACTATTGTTGTGTCCTTGGGCATGAAAGTGCAACCACCTTGCTTGAGTGTGTCTGAGTCATAGTCAAAGATTCCACTGAAGCAGAATGGCAACCACAGAGTGTCAGCCAGCCCCAGGGCAGACATGAAACCAAATATGAGGAGTGAATGAATAAATCATATTCATCTGTTTAAGATTACAGATTTAATAACTAACTGCAATATAAGATGTAAGATTTAAATCCTACTACTAATTTATTTTTAATTACAAAAACAATGAACATGATGTCCCATTGATTTATGTTATACTTTGGGTGTTTTGGTTCTCAAGACGATTATCCAATCAGAAACCAGAATGAGCCTCACATGACTCTCTCATTTGAGTTGCCAGTTTCAGTGCTGAAATCAAGCTGGTTTAAACTAAAGTGACTTTCTCTGATCTGAATCCTCATTACCTAAATTCCAGCACCCGCAGTCAATCATGAATCAGTGCTAGTGCAGCCTCTGCAGCTCAGGAAGTGAATTCTGGAGGTTCTGAGCTTTCACATGAGACTGAGAATGAGACAAACTTGTGAACTTTATCTGCAGGTTTACACAGAGGCAATCCAGGTTCAGTAGTGATTGTTTTTTTTTTTTCTTTTTTTTTCTTTTTAATAGTATGAGCACAGGCCACATACATTTCCTTTAAGTGCTTTTGTTCTTCTGATATATAAGTGATATACTAAGAACAGAGGAACATGTAAACTCCTCCACACAATTTGGGAATTGAACCTGAAACCTTCTTGCTGTGGTGTGACATATGGATGATAAATTTTAGCAAAAATTGTGTTAGTTCTCCCTGCATACGGCTGGCGCTCTTACCTCACTAAGCCGCAGGTTCGTTGATGATAATAACACCAGATGGCTCTCCACAAATTTGCCGTTTTATTTTCCGGGTGACTCAAGAACTTACTGTGATGTTCCAACATTAACCAGATGTTTGTGGCTCCAACAATTTGCACTGCTCAGAGGCACTGCAAAAGTAATTTTATCTGTCCTGGTTCTTCACTAAAAATCACTTGCTACTCTCTGTGACTTGGTAGCTGTTGGTGCAGCTATGGAAAGAGGTGCAGGTCAAGCAGTGTGTGTGATAATGATTAAGATCTAAAATATCTATGCAAACAGATTACAGTTTAAATCAGCATGAAAGATACACACTAAGGATTAAAGGCGCTGTACCTGTGTTAAAAAGAGAACTAGCTTATTTTAAATAGTTTGCAGTGGCACAACGTTATTCCTCAGTTTTTTAACTCATTCCTAGTATTCTAATTATTCAACTACTAATAACTAGCATGCTAACAGCCTTATGTCCTGATTTGCAGATGATAAAAAATGCTTTATAAGGAGATGTAGACAGCACATATGGCCCCATTTTGACCCTAAAAACTGCATTATATTTAAATTAAACTTTTGAACGAAAAATACTGCAAAGTGCGAGACCAAGAAAAAGATTGGCCATTAAATTTGAGTGGAGTAAACATTGTCCTCAGAAGAGAGAGAAAAAAAAAAAGTATAACAGTATAAAAAGTTTAGCTTGAAAGGCAGACAAGTTGATGGTCAATCTGATGAATGAATGAGTACATTTTATTTTGGTTGTTTACATTTTTCTTTTTTGGAAAAGACAAAACAAAATCATTTCCTTCATTAATTACAACCAAAAAAAAGGATTGGGCTGAAGCCACATGCTTATGTCAGCTCATCCTGACTAACACATAACTCCACAATACAGTAACATAACACAATTTATTTACTTACACAAATATCTTGGCTCATATGACCGACTGCAAAGTATATGCATGAATGAATTTATGCTTTAAAGATTTTTTTTTTAAATTTAGACAGAGTTTTAATTAACTTAAATTCATCGTTGAGATCATTCCAAAAAAAACTTATTCCTAAAACAGACACACATCTTTGCTTCACATTAGTTCTTATTTTACTGGATTCAAACCAAAGCAAACCTCTTAATTTATAGTAACTACTTCTTAATTTAAAGAAGGACTGAATTCCTACGGGAAAATCCTCATTCACAACACAATTCACATTTTGAATTGTCAAAATGTTTAACTTAACTATGTCCGTAAATTTTTATATATTTGATTTTATAAATAGTTCATTAGTCGGATCACGGAATCCTGCTTTATTAATTATTCTTATTGTCCTACGTATGTTTTACAGGCATTGCCCCAAAGTATTTGTATTTGTATTTATTCAGTGTGTTTTGTGTGTGTGTGTTCTATGTGCACTTTATCACCGAAGTAAGTTCCTAGTCTGTGAGCTTTGCTCACTGACAATGGCAGTAAAATTTCTTCTGATTCTGATTCTGAAATTTTGAACAGTAAGATAAATACAGAAGCACAAGTGATGAATATAATATATGCAGGCATTTCTCATTCAATACAGATTTTGTTTTATAAAGTATACCAACAATTTTTGAAATTTTACTCCTGATATACTGTATATGTGGTTTCCATCATATCTATGACAACTCCCAGGAACCTTGTCTCATAAACCCGTTCTATTTCGATCATGAATCATCATGAATTTTGTCTTCTTCTCTTTCAATGATAACTTATTTAAATCAAACCATTTGTAAAATTGTATCAACTCTGTTTCAGCTTGTGAAATTGATTGATTAACATCAAATCCTGAACAATATAAATTTGTGTCATCTGCGAAAATAACCAGCTTCAATATTCTAGAAACTTTACAAATGTCATTCAAATAAAGAAGGACAAATGTTGGCCCCAGAACAGATCCTTGGGGAATTCTGCAGGATAGAGCTTTATGAAGTGATACTGTTCCATTCATTTCTACATATTGAAGCCTATTGTTTAAGTAGCTTTTAAACCAACTATTAACCACCCCTCTGATCCCATTCACACTTCTGTAAGAGCAAATTATGGTCAATGGTGTCAAATGCATTACGTAGATCGATAAATATACCAATTGTATTGTTTATTATCAACTGCTGATGTTTCATTTTCTATAAAATCCATCACTGCTAGAGATGTGAAATCTATTACTACGAAATCCATACTGCTGATCACATAATATGTTAGATTTTTCTTTAAAAAAAAAACAAACTATCCAGTTGTTGAACAACTTTTCCAGTATTTTTGAAAATTGATCTAATAATGAAATGGGCCTATAGTTAGTGACTTGCTGCTTATCACCATCTTTACAGACTGGGAGCACTTAAGCCAGTTTAATTTTCTCAGGAAATGTTCCTGTAACAAAAGAACTGTTGCAGATATAAGTTAATAGCTTAACTATACAATTCATGACCTCCTTGATCACTGACATATCAATATTATTACAATCTGTAGAGCTCTTGCTCTTACATTTTCTGACCACCTCTAATATGTCACTCTCACACACAGGCCCAGGAAACATAGACCTTTGATTCATATCAATACCAAGTTTCCCATCTGCAGCATGAGTCTGTTGTATTTGATTTGCTAAGTTTATGCCCATGTTACCAAAAAAGGTATTAAATTCATTAGCAATTTCTTGTACATTGTCAGTTATTTTTCCATCATTTTTCATTATTTGTGTTAATGAGTGTGTCGAATTTGGCTGATCAATCACCTCCTTAATTAATCCAATTTGGCTGATCTTTCCCAATCATAACAATGCTGCTTAATTATAATTGTGGTTAGTCTGTTTCTATACTATTTGTACTTTTCTTAATTTGCCTTGATATTCGTTTTTTTATACAGCTTTTTTTCTTTCTACATATTTTTCCAGTCTTGTTATATGGAACAATGTCTACTTTTGTTCAACTTTGACTCTCCTCACTGGACAATAATAGTCATACAATGACATAAATGTATCAAGAAATGCATTATAGGAATCATTTGTATCTTCAACATAGACCTCATTCCAATCATGATAAGCGAGCTCCGCTTTAAAAGCCTCAATAGTCTCTGGCTGTCTAGCTCTCTGCAACTTATATAAGTCTACTTTATTTTTCTTTAACTTGTCAAACACCACAAAAAACAGCAAATGATCATTTATATCTGTCAAAAATAACCCACTTTTAACTTTTCTGTCCGTTAGATTGAAAAAAAATTGTATTGATCAAAGTCATGCTATCCTTAGTGATTCTACTAGGTCTCGATGTTAAAGTGTACATACCCAAACCAAACATATTGTGAACAGAATCACTTGTCTCAATGTGTTCACATGATTTCAACAAGTCAATATTAAAGTCCCCACATACCAAAAGACCCTTACTACTTTGTTTAGAATATAACTTGGTAAGTTTCTCATTAAATTCATCAGTGCATGATCCTGGGTCCTATAAATACAGCTAATCAATATACTTTTATGTATTTGTTCATTCATTTCAACAGTAACACACTCCATCAACTCATCGACAGAAAAAGTTATTTCTTCCATAATCTTACATTTTATACCCCTTTTTACAAATAAAGCAACGCCCCCTCCCTTTTTGTTTTTCCTATTTTGACTAAATAAATTATAATCTTAAGATTCATTATCCAGTTCTTTACTGTCACAAAGCCAAGTCTCTGAGATAGCTACAATGCTAAATTTAAATTTAAGATTATTTAAATAATCTTTAATTCTGTCCATATTTTTATAGAGACTCCTACTGTTAAAATAGATCACAAAAAAATGTTCAGTTGATGCTTTAATATCATCTTCAGAATAATATCCTCAGTCCAAATCTAAATTCTCAGACAAACAGCCATCAGGATTAATGTCAGTTTCCATCATACGACTTGTAATCCTTATGTTCAAATTTATTAAAGTGTATAATCTTCTCGATTTTGCTTGATTTTTTTCTTCTTTTTGATTAGCCTACTAGGTTCGACAGTACCAAGCAGTGCATTTTTCCAAGTCAGTCTTATTTTCTTACTTAAATTTGTCCAAGTTTTCGATTTCTCGTATTACCATTACTTTTGGCTTGCTCTGTTTGTGTTCCATTAAGTTTGATCATAACTTTACTATTCCTTGTCCATGTATCTTGGATCGTCTTTTGTTTCTTTAAGATTCTTGCCTGTCATGCAATCTCTGCATTTTTTCTTGTGAGGGGTTCATTATATATCTGAGCCCTTGAGTTTTTTAAGTTAACTTCAGCACTTCAACTTTATGTTTGTGGTTTGCAAATCTCAAACTGATCTTTGGGCTATTTCAGAGGAATAGTGTGACAAGCAGAGATGTTCTTACTTTCTAGAGTGATGTTTTTGCTGTGAAAGAAATCGATGACTTGTTGATCAAGCAGGTAGTTCACCTGGTGGAGCGTCTCCACCCTCGTCACCTGCTGTAATGCTGGCATAGGTGCGGTGTCTTGTCACCAGTCCAGATATCACCAAGTCATCCACTCTTTTTTGTAATTTGTGAATCTTCTTGTCCTTTTCCTTGATTATATCCCTCAGTTGTCGCACTTCATCAATTAACTTGAACATATCTTTTTGTTTAACCACATGACTCAACTCTTCTGTCATTGAGTTGAGTGATTTTTTTCACTTCTTCCATGTCCTCTGCCATCTTCTTTGCCATTGCTCAGTATGATTTTATTAAGTTATGTTTCTGAGTTGTATTGTTGAGTAATCAGGCTGCCAATACATATCATTCAAGTGACTCCCAGATTTCTGCCTTGCCAAAGAAATTTTCCCCAAATGGGAGAAAAAAGTGTTCAAAGACTCACAAATGGTTTGTTTAAAGCTTGGTTGGCACTTTAACTTGGTGATATTTAATGGATTGTCAGAGCTGAACAACCCGGCCTGTCACAGCAGCGGCCATCTTGGATACTGGCAGCCATCTTGGATGATCACACACTGCCAGTATGTCCTTGAGCAATACAATTCCACCCTTCATGTGTGGTCGTGTTCGTTGTGTTTGTCGCTATCAGTCTAGACAACTTGCGTCAAGAACTAGCTCATAACTCCAGCAAATGTAGGCTTACAGGATATAAAGGATATTGAGAAATGTAGAAGTTCATAATTAGCCTGCAAACCCTAAGCTTAGCGAATGGATCTAGTGCAGAGATGCCCAATTTTTTTTTAATTGAGGGTCACATCCTAAAACATATTCGAAGCAGAGGGCCACAGACCGGTGATGAATGCAGTGCGGTGCTTTATACACAGCTTTGACAGAGCCGCTGTGTATTAATAAGGCTTGAAACACATTCATTTTAGGTCTGTATCACACTGCAATGTGATGTTTGAGGATATAGTGGTAGAAATGGTTTAATTTGCTGTTAAAAGTACTGCTCATGAGCAGTGGGGCCGGTTCTGCATGAGGCCTGAGGGTCAATAAAAACTAGCCTGAGGGCCGCATTTGGCCCTCGGGCCATAGTTTGGACACCCCTGATCTGGTGCATGCTAACTTTCCGTCCTTGGGCAAGGCACTTCATCCATCTTGCCTTTGTATGAATGTGTTGCAATAGTGAGTGAGTGGTTGTGGTGGTTGAAGGGGTCCTTGAGATTGATTAATAGGCTTGTCAAGCTAAAATGAAAAAAAAAGTTCATCTTAACATTGCAAAAACTGAAATCTTCATTTGTAAAAAAACATTAGACTAGTAGTTTTATAAGTATTTACTAACAAAATCTATTGCTTCATTACATCGCATTGGTAATCTGCCAAAGGGTTGGAAAATATTATCTTATTCAAATGCATATTTCACCCCTCATTAGCTCATTAGGAACACTTCAATTCATCATGTCAGTAAATCATAATCAGTTTTGCATTGAAGAACCATGTACACTAGTTCTTACTCAAACATAATCAAATATCTTTATACCAAGGCTAGTATTACACTACGGGCACACACACCACAGCTTGAGAATAACTTTTTTTGCTTCAACTTGTGTGTGTCCATAATTGACAGATGTAGAATGTGGTGGTACTATCTTTAAGTGGCACATTCCTGGACGATAAGAGCTTACAGCCCAGCACCCGAGGACATGGGGCGGGTATAAATCTTGTATTAAACCTGCCACATGATTATAACAGACAGGAACAGGCTTGTTAGGGCTTATTTTACTATTACAACACTTTTTAGGCAAATTTGGAAACAAATCAGAGTTGGCATGTGTTATGGAATACTTGGACACAGAAAGCATTGCACGTTTCATTTTGAGGCACTCACTGAGACACTGGAATTTCAGCACTGGGAAAATTATGGAAAAAAAATGTGTAGCATTCTTCAGTGTTATTCATTCATTCCATTTGCTAGGCATTTTAGAAAATCTAATGATTAAGTAGAAGTGTATAACTTAAAGACCTTGTTTTTCCATGCTTCAGTACAAATATATTGCTTAAGCAGCTCTTGAGGTCAAAACAAATCTGCTGTGTACAGTATGTGTCTAATTACAAAGCTTTTCATTGTCAGGCGACAGTGGTTCAGTGGTTAGAGCACAAAGTTCACATGAATTATGTTCAGGGGCATTTAACAATTGAGATAAGACAGAAATCTGAACCTATAAACTAATACAAGAATTAGACGAAGAATCAAAAGATATTATGCTGCTTCATTTGCTAATTACAACCATTAAAAATTACAATATGAATGACTGTGATCCATTTTGCAGCCTTAATCCAATGATGAGTCTCTTTGACCTGTCCAAATGTGCTGTGTTTGAGTGTGCCTCACAGTCCCCTCAAGTCGTGGCCCTGGTGCCCTCCCATTCACATCTTTCATTTGATGAAGTGCTTCAACACAGAGGGATCAAGTCCCGGCAGAACTTTGTAAATGAAACATGATTTAAATTTACCACTTTGTATGTGATATATTTCCAAGAATGTTAATAATTCTTGTCATTTCCCTCAAACCGAAAGTGAGATTCAAATCTGATTTTACAGTTATAAGAAAGAAGCGGAGACATTACAAGTATGGTAGCTAAGGTGTGTAGGTGAGATAAAGAAAGAGAGGTGTCGAGAACAGAACAGAAATGTATGGAACTAAATTTCTCAATTCCAGATGACTCGCAGAGGTTGACAATGAATAAAAACACAGAAGACAGCTGACACTGCAACAGTCCATGCATTAGCACTGTAACTTGACACACATGCTATGGGGCTGATGAGCTTGAACTTTTTGAGGATTTAGTTGTATTTTAGTTCTCAATTAAATGAGAGGATACATGGTGCAGTGAGAGGAGTTTGTTTGAGCTGCTGCTGTGACCAGCCATGGTGCAGTGGGCCCGCCCCTTTCCCACTGTGCTGCACATAGCATGAAACCCACTGATAGAATACGCCTTATCTGAAGCACACTGTTGATAATAAGGAAAATAACAAAATAAAAGGATTTACAATGTGGCCAGAAGAACTGCTGTAGGCCTATATGAAACATTATCAGGACATATCATTAATTTGAGCTTATGAGCAGGCTACAACCCAACACTGTTACTTTATATTTGTAAATGTCATATTGCATTAATTAACATGCATCACTACAGAAAACCCATATATACCTGAAATTTACTTTTTCACAAATAACTCCGGGTGACAAGAAACTCTGGCTGTCATCTGGAATTCATAGAACCTTAGTTACATGCAAAACTATTGTTCTATTTCATTCCTTCTCACCTCAGTAAATGGATGACTTAATACCAACCAAGTCACCAAGCTCAAACTGTGGGGCAAATACAGACAAATACAGAGGCTGATTCATATGAAAGGCAGAGACTCTTTTAGGTAAGAAAGATGTGTTAGGCCACAAGGTGACTCCAGACCCATCAGAATTCCAGCAAATACAATTTCCAGCAACTGGCAAAGCATAGAGCTCCCCAACCTGGTTTGCAGAGCAGATTGCAAGGACGATGGCTGTTTTAACTGACACTCACTTGTGCCCCATCCAATTGTTAAAATGGAGGAGAATATAATCTTTCCCGGACTTAAGGAAGATCCTATGAAGGCAGTTGGAAGCCACTGACATACAGCACCTTTTAAAAACCGAGAGACCAAGGACTGTGACCCCACCAACCGACGGCGGAGCTGAAATACATAGTCTGCAATACTTGAAACAGAGAGCCCATTCTTAAACAGTGTCTGAAGATAGTCCAGTAGTGCTGGTATAGAACAGTGCTCCGGGTCCACACTGTGGGTCCCACACCAACTAACAAATAGTGTCCAACTATTGTCATTGTCAATGCTCTTGTAGTGGCAGTTCAGGATTGTCTGGACCACTCCCTGCTCACAAGAGGTCTACATGGAGTCCAACCCTTCAGTGGCCACAGGTACAAGTGAAGTCACTTTGGGTGAGGATGCCAGATGTTTCCTCCCAGCTGTGATAAGAGATCCTTCATCTGAGGGAGAGGCCAAGGCATCCTGTTGAGGAGCTTCAGGACGTGGGGAACCATATTCTCCCTGGCTAATAAGAAGCCAGTCTGTGACTGCTCCTGGCTACCATGTGCAGCCACAGGGTTCAATCTCCACCGCCCTGGTTTTGACTCCTGCCTTGAGAGAAAATCCACAGCTCAGTTCAGTACACCTGGCTGGTGGACTGAAATGATCTTCTGCAGCTGAGGCAGTGCCTACAGGTGGAGCTCCTGAGCTTCTGCCAGTGAGTGAAGGAAGAAATTGCTAGATGAACAGCTCACAGCCCCAGCACGTATATATGTCTCTAAATGCTTGATCTTGACTCGGCTTTGATTACAAGTGCTGCAGCCACAGATCTGATGAATACCTGAGGGGCAAGGAAGTGATCAAAGGGGAGCATTTTCAACTGGTATCCTCATCTTTTGACAGCAAAGTAAAGGAACTGTCTATGGCGTATGTGGAAGTAAGCGTCTTTCAAGTCGACCAGTAAACCAATTACCTTCTGTGACAGACTGTAGAACATCTGTGGTAAATACCATGTGAAAATATAGCACCTTGACATAACAATTTGGACACCTGAGATTGAGGATAGGAAATATCGGATGTATAGAACCCCATTAACCACTCTGAACAACTTCTAGGGCATCTTTCCACAGAAGTTCCTGAATCTGTGAGAGCCATCCATTGACCTCACTGGATCTGAAACAACAGTCATTTTCAATCAAACTTAGGGGGTTGACGTCCGAACTGAATTTGATAACCCTTGAGCAATATTGAGATCACCCATGGATCTGTAAGTCTATGTCTCCCAGCGACTACTATGTCTTGGGGCAAAACTGCTGAGGGTCAAAACTTCTGGAGGCTCTTCCTTTCAGTGCACAAAAGGTTGTCTAGAGAGAGTTCACTGGTCTGTGCTTGGCCATCAAAAGCACGTCCAGCACCTGGCTGGGGGACAAAAGGCCATAGCACTTCTAGGCTGGGGCCGTATGTAGTTCATCAAACTGTCCGCAAGATTTATTTTCCTCAACAGCCCGCTCCAAGATCTGCTGGGGAGTGGGTCAAAATTCCTGGCCTGGTACCATGGGCAGTATATAAAGTGTACTCTTGCAAGCCTCCAACAGGGGGGAATCAGCTAGTCACACCTGATGTCTGGTGATGGTCATGGTAGACATAACTCTGCCAAGGTCTCTGTACATATAAGCAAAGGCTTTAAGTAAAAATATATTCACTGTAGGTGATGGTAGATGACAGAAGTGTTTCCAACAAAATCTACCATCTCGCAGCCTCCCAAGGGCGCAGGGCGCAACTCCAATATGTAAGGCTCCCAAGATGCAAGAAATGTAGAAAGAAAAGTGTAATGGATGCGTCAGGCATAAATGGGTTTCTGATGTCACCCAGGGCACGTCCATGACATGACTTTGCTGGTATTTAATTTCAGCCCGTGTGCTGAGCACACATGTAGATATCTAGGTGCAAAGCACTGCCCCTGGTGGTCAGAACGAATGAAACATAAGCTAGCTTTGTGCATTCTGCTGGTGTGCACATTATCAAACTTTTCAATAAGCCAGCATTTTGTGTTAGATAAAGTGTATTATTTCGTGGGAATGATCCATCTTCAAGAACAACCCAAGGTAACAATGTTCACAATGTGAAATCCTTGAGTGAAAAAATGATTAGTTAGTAAAAATATGCACTTGTACTGAGAATAGAACCAATAAAGAAATATAGTTAAGCATGGTTTTGATGTGTCCTTGCAGACTCTATTCTCAGTCATGCAATTTATTTTACGTGTATTTGAAGTTGTTATGTGATTGACCTTTCCACTTCATTTAAGTATTTATAAATTCAGTTAAAACACTGCAAAATTCCTCTCTTTCTTCTCATTCTAACAAAAAAAAAAAAAAAAAAAACGAATTGAATTTTCCCATTGCAAATGACAGTGTGAGCCATTGCCAAATATGTAAAAAAAACTATTTGCATGCACCTTTTGTTTTACGGTACACTGCGTAACTGGTGGAGGATACGTCGTCTGCTTGTATTTATTCTAATTGTTGAAATAAAAGGAATTGTATGGAGCCTGTGCTCTTACAGATTTGGAAAGGGTATTACAATTACATAGCAAAAGACGAAGTTCAAATCTGTCAACTGGACAAATCGTTGTAGGAGTGACAACATTTGTCCAGTTGACAGATTTGAACTTCGTCTTTTGCTATGGATCAGACCTGGACGACTGAGGGATTACACAGATATTACAATTGCAAAAAACTTGCAGATAGAGGACACATACAAGTTTTTCTCAGTGTATGGACAGGCCTCATATGAAAGCTCAGAACCTCCAGAATTCACTCGCTGGGCTGCAGAGGCTGCACTAGCACTGATTCATGATTGGCTGCAGGTGCTGGAGTTGAAACATTCAAATTGGCAACCCAAATGAGAGACTCATGTGAAGCTCATTCTGCTTTCTGAATGGATGATCGGCTTAAGAACCACAACCAAAAGACAACATGAATAACTCGACCTTCGTGTCTAATGTTTCCGTAACTAAGAGTAAGTCAACATTACAATTGTTTCCCTCGTACCTGCGGACACAGATAGGTCATGTTTATGAAATTTACAATCAAACTCTTACATACAGTTGCTCTAAAGGTACAGTATGTAACTTGGAGGCTTTTTATTTTTATTTGTTTGTTGCCTAAACGTTTAAATACACCCTTCAGAGCCCCCTGCCCGTGCTGCGCCTGGGCCAGTCCTCAGACCTGCGTCCTGGGGAGTTCGTGGTGGCCGTGGGTTCTCCGTTCTCCCTCCAGAACACGGTGACCACAGGCATCGTCAGCACAGCGCAGAGGACCGGACAGGAGCTGGGCTTCAAGGACTCAGACCTGGACTACATACAGACCGACGCCATCATCAACGTGAGCCGCAGCAGTCTCTTTGATATTCAAGGACTTATGCATTATTTAGGCTTTCATTAACATTCATTACATTCATTTATTTATTCACATATTTGTTAATATATTTATTTATTTGTAGTTATCACCACAGCAGTAGAGAGCGGCCAAAGACATAATTGTGGCCAAATGTAAATGTATTTAGCAGATAATGTAATAACAGGTCAAAAACTTAGGTGAGCCAATAACATGATTGTTTATTACTTTAATCAGTGTTAACGTCTTGCTGATGTAATATTAGTTATATTATTGGTAGGTTATAACATTATAGCTGTCATTTAACAAAGGCTTTCTCTGATAATGTAATAACTGCAACTGATAAGATAAGATTAACAAAGACATGTTTTTTTTTTTTAACTTTGTGCATTGTGTTTAACCTCTTCCCTTCCTGGCTAGATTACTTCTCAGCATCGATTGGTACAGGGTTTAAAACGACAAGATTAAGATGTAACCAACCTTCGATTTTTAAACAATTTTTAAGATTAACCTCAAATACACAATTGCTTCATGTCACAGTGCAGCCGAAGATTTTCTTCTGCACTGTGGAGAGAGTTGGAACAAATACGCAGATTAAGGGCTCTGTTAGTAGAATACAGTTTGGTCTTTTAAAGCACAGAGGAACTTCATGGATTACTGCAAGATTACAACTTTGAGGCATAGACTGTATATACAGATGGACATATCGAACCCGCAAACCGCCGCATTCCACTTTGAACATGAGCACGATTCCCCTCTCTCTGTAACTGTCGCTGTAAGGCTCATCATCCTGATCTCAAAATGTCCATTTTAACCCGATTTACATGATTCTGTTTTGCTTTATTTTAGCATTTTAATCAGTTTTGAGCCTCTTTGGTTGCGCTCGTGGATTTCCAAATATGGAATTCACACAGGAAATCACACTCCCTAAGACCACTTCTATATACAGTCTGAGTTTAAAGCAAGCGGCTATTGTTTTAGCCTCATTTACACCTCTTCGCTTCTTCTAAAAAGTAAAAAAAAACCTCAAAAGTAGTTCCAAAGCTCCTGAATAATTTATAATATCAGACCTTTAATATCACAACCTGCTCACAAACAAACTCACGAAACATTCACAGCCAACTTCACTAATTCTATTTTTTGTCTTCACAGTATGGCAACTCCGGCGGCCCGCTTGTCAATTTGGTAAGAAGATTTATGTCACATGTCAGAGGGATAATACCATTCATTTGCATTTGGGCTACGGTGTGACAAAGCTGCTTGTTTTATTAATGGCGGTGAAGGCTAGGGTCGTGTTTCTTGTCAGTTCGCGTCTCCGTGGTAACATTTCTTCGCGCTGATTAGAAAGGCCCTTTGCATAGCAGCTGTATTTTCAAATTATCTTCACCGGGCATTTATTTATCAAGGTTGCAGCCCTGAGCATCTGTGAACATCCACTCCCTCGTAATGCGCGATGAGTGTGGAGGCTTGGGCTGTGGGCAGAGGGGCAAAGTTCGTCTGGATAACAAAATAACAGAGAAATATTAAAGCGCAATAATACAACTGTTTAGCACGCTTATAAATGCTTGTGTGAAGTCATTGTTAAATCCTTCCTTCGTATTTCGAGCGCATTCATTAAAGATTTTTGGAACGTTGTACAGTCTCTAATCAAAACAATCGATCATGAGCTTTTTCAATTACACACGTTTTTATTGCTTAAAAGAGATATTGAAATTGCGTAAAGCACTAATCTCTATCTGAAGATGCATTTAAAGAATGTTTGGGTAACCTCTGGTTGTCTTTTGTACAGGGTGGCCCAAAAGTCACTGACACTTTTAAATCTTCATTAGCTCCCGTAATTCTTAAGTTATACTCACCTAATTTTAGATAAACTGAACCTTCTGAGATTTTTGGCAATATGTACGGTTATAATTGTTCACTTACACTTGAACTTATCACTACTTAAACTAGAAGAAGTAAAATTACCTAATTTTTGTCCACCATTTTCGGTTTCACACTGAATAGCCTGATCCAAAACACTTTGCATAACATTTGAAAGCATTTCCGGGCTTATCGCTCTTACTTGATCCTTGATATTACATTTTAAGTCGTTTATTGTCTGAGGTTTATTCACAAACACCTTTTCTTTAAGATAGCCCCACAGGAAGAAATTGGGACTAGTCAAGACTCAGGAGATCACATACTGCCCCCTGTCTTTGAAAACCACTTATTATTCCTTTAATGGCATTTACGTTGGGGGCATCTCTGGTATTAAAACATTGATGGTAACGCCGCTGGGTTTCTGAATTTGACCCATGTGACTCAAAATACCACTGTACAATGAGGGTTTGTACCTCGGTGCTATATTTGCTCATATTAATGCCAGAAGGGTAGTTCTAAATGCTCTGAAAAAATAAAATAAAAATATTTAGAAACAAAAGAGTTATGATTTTGTTTTTCAAATGTCAGTGACTTTTGGGCCACTCTGTATTTAAATGATAATGATAGAAAGAAAATACAGTTGTTCTGGAAGGTCAAAATGTTCACTAACAAAGAAAGTAAGTCATTTATAAAGGATTTACCAGCACTAAAAAAAAAATATGATATTCTGTATTTGGATGTTAATTACAGCTCCTACCACAATAAATAAGGGATAAAGTGAACTCTATTTGTCATCTGCATTTGACCCTTCAGTTGGGTCACCTGTCTGAAGCAGTGCGTGATGGCAGTGCAAGAGCTAGGATTGTAAAAACTGGACTGTATTCAGAGGTAACCCACCCAGAATCAGAAAAAACACCTCCTCAATTTATTACTCTATACAGCAAGCTCAAGTGACATTTGTGACTTCAGAAACTCACGAGAATCTACCTTGACCCTCTCTGCTTGCTGCGTTTGGGCCATAGACTGTATATATAAATGCACATAACTAACCTGTTAGCTGCTGCTGTTCCAAATATTGTAGGAAGTTAGCATGGGCACCATCCCGGCTCCATCGACTCTGGTTCCAATTCACTTTCTACTGAAAAACTGTCTCCCCTCACTTTGTAACTGCTGATGTCAGACTGGTCATTTTGGTCAGAAAATGTTGGTATTAACCCACTCTACATGATCCTGGTGTTTTTATTTTGCTATTTTGTCTGTAAATCAAGATACGAACATTAATAATAGACAAATCAGTCGCCTTCTTTCCTGAGGTTGCTCCTGGTAGCATTGGTAGTTTTGATTGACAGCGTTGCTAAGTGCCTGCTCCCTGCCAAACCAGCGGTGCGGGCGTGAAGAGCGTTATCTTCAACAGACTAACTCCAGATCGGCTCTTTGGTTGATATGATACTCGCTTTCACAACTCCAAATCTGCAACTCGACTCCAAATTTGTTGCTGTAACCGCTCTAGCCTCGATGAGCTTCATTTGACTGTGGGTGAAGTCACACTCCCTTAGTCCACTTCTTTATACAAGCTATGGTTTGTGCTCAAATCCGTTGGTAGATTGGGCTGACGGGACATCATTGTGGTTTGGGTGCAAGTCAAGAGAGAAGCCTAAACAAACAAGGCAACAGGGCGTATGTAGGCTGCGGTTTCCTTTTTTAGGAAAAGGGGATATTTAACTCGGGAAGAATAGCTGAATATAGAGGTTTGTGCATTTGTATATGGGAAAGATGTCCTTTTTTTGATGATAGCGTACCCCTGAATGGCTCATACTTTTATAGATATCAATAGACATGTCCCACCTGACCTGGAAATCAAACCAACTGCTCAGTCAACATAGTGTTTTCTTGGTGTAACATTGTTGTATTCTATTGACAATGTTGAGTGTTTGTGTGTGACAGGACGGAGATGTGATTGGAGTGAACACATTGAAAGTAGCGGCGGGGATCTCCTTTGCCATCCCGGCAGACAGGATACGCCAGTTCCTCACAGAATCGCACAACAGACAGCGCAGTGGTGAGGGATTTGATGAAAACAGCCACTGTATAAACCTATTTTGAATGTGAATGGGTTGTGTTCGCATGGCATCACAACATCCTAGAGGTACATTGTTGAAATTGTAGAGTTTAAAATGGCGCTGGAGGACAGGTCAGAGCTGGAATATGCTGTTTAACTGTCAGATTGCAGATTTGTTGACCTGGTTTATGGTTAATATCTTTGTAATTACTGGGCTTATCCACGTGAAACAAAAAAAAAATGGCACAAAGTTCAACATCTTCTCAAAAATGCTCCAAATATGTGATTGCTGCCAGTTAAAAGGACTTTAAAGGGCCCATATTACACTATTTTCTGATCTGTTATAATCATCAAGACACACAAACCCTTCTCTCAAACAGAAAACACTCTGTTCCACCTTATGATGTCATGTTGTAATACAGGAAGTTCTCTACTGTGTTTTTAAACTCCATACACCTTCACTAGTATCATTTGGATGATTTCAGCCCTGGAACTGCCAATCTGGACTGAACTAAAGGTAAAAGGAGCTGTTAACTTGAAATCTACCACTTCATGACATCACAGCATTTTGAGCTTTGGAGATGTAGACAGACTAATAAAGGATAACTCAAACATGTGTCAATGAAACAAAACACCACTCCAGGTCTGTTTTTGATGAGGTAACAACATTATAACATGGCTTAAAGCTTACAAGAGTCAATTTTGAGTAATATAGAACATTTAAGACATGAGATTAATATAATAGGTTTGTGGCCTTAATCCCTAACCAAATAATGATTAGGGCCAACGTTTGTGGAATTCTATTGAGATATTTCTTTCAAAAACTGTAAATTTCCCATAGAGTTACATAGGTTTGTGTGCACCATCTCAAATTCTAGAAAGTGAACTCTGCCTAATTATTTATTTGTAATGTAATTATAGGGAATGCGCCGTCAAAAAAGAAGTTCATTGGCGTCCGGATGCTGACGCTCACACCATCGTAAGCAAATTAGGTTGATTGTGATTAGCAAAGAACATGTGTTGTCATTATAAAGTGAGTCACTAAACTATTTTTATTTTTTCCAGTCTCGCTGCTGAGCTAAAGAAGAGAGACAGTTCATTTCCAGATGTCGACTCAGGAGTGTACATTTATGAAGTGATCCCAGGCACAGCTGCTGCCAGGTTAGTCTACTGCTCTCTATATAAACAATCTGCATTTTTTATTTGTTTGTTTGTTCGTTTTTGTTACCTAAATGTGTGGCCAGACCATAAAAATGAGAAAAAAATGAAATCATATTTGAAGGTACGGTGAAAGGAAAGTCAAATGTTCAAATCATGAAATATGTCGATGCAAAGCTGGTAAAGAATGCAGTTTTGCGGCTTTAATTCACTTTTAAACATGTTTTTTTTGTAAATTTGGGGTTAATATTTAAAAATAACTCATTTAAAATAATATCTACGTTTGGAAAATACACTTAAATACACTATATACTACATCTCTCAGTTTGCAATGAGGTATAAACTAATGAAACCCTTTTGAAACATGAATGCTATGCCAATAGAGCCACATGTTGCTGGTCAAACATAATTTGACTGCAGAATGACTCCGGTGATGGTTTATGCACATTGTTTTACTCTGACGCAACAATCCGGACAAAATGAAAACCCAGAGCATTTCTCACTGCTCATATAAGTCGATTTTGTACTAATGACACAAATGTGAATGAAGCAAAATACAACTCTAGGTATGTTTTTGATAAGAGAGCAACAATATATCATGGTTAAAAGCTCAAAAAAGTCAAGTTTATGTGTGTGTCCTTAGAGGATCCTGGAAAAATCAACCATTTACTTCAGACTCGGTTGCCCAAGCAGCATTTAATGAGAAAATGGGGCCGCCGTTTGCAGCTAGTGATAAAGTGTTTTTATTTGTGTTTTTAAAAAGTGCTTCTAATGCCATACATGCTGCTAAAAATGAACGCGTGTGGATATTAACAATGTGCTAAAGGGTTTGCGAGAGCTAAGGACGAGTTAGGCAGATTGAAATACTTACTCAGAAAAGGATAAATGAATTGCCTTTGCTCCTCCGTCAGTGTGAAAGATGTAAGAGTTAAGGTCCACGTGTACTTGTGAAATTTCTCCACAGACTTAGTAGCTGTTTTGCATGATTTAAAGTTGGTGATGTGTGTATTTTTGTCCATTTCAACGGCGCCGGACAGGTTTGACTTTTACGAGGGAGAGAAAGACGGACATGTTCAGGCCTTTTAAAACGAAAGGAATTCTAGTAGACATCAAACAGATCATAAATAATTAATGAAAGTCTACCAGATGGGATGATCTTTTAAAGGTGCACTAGGTAACCTTCTCTGGGGTGGGTTCGTCACATGCTTGTCTGTATTGAACTAATTGAATCCAATGAATTGTTCCACAGTATGGCATGAAGCTGATCTATCTTACATTTATTTAATTAAATGTGTGTCTGTTGCTGAAAGGTTTGCTGAAATGTCACAGTGAAGGTTATGGAGGGTCAAGTTACTCATGGCCGAATAAAGATGTGGCAGTTATTGTAGAAATAAAACCAAAGGGGGAGTTAAAATTGTGCAACCAATGAAAACAGTATAAAATAATTTAGCATTTTATTAAATATATAACAATAAGAATAACTCAAGTGTAAATTGTGAAAATTACAAAAAAAAAATAAGATAAAACCTATAATAAAATGTAAAAAAAATAAATAAATAAAAATCCGTAGCAGTCCAAAGGCTAAAATCATCCAGGTCAGTGTCCAGCCAGCTTGCTCAAGGGACCTGGGGGATACAAACAGCAGAGGAGCAGAATAGGGCAAAATGAACAACTCTTTTAAAATACCATATATAGTGACCCATAAGGCTTGTGGAGCAGGAGGGACACTCACAACCCCAGGAGAGCTTCTCACTCTGCTGTTGCTTTGGGGGGGGGGTCTCCGTGCTGGTCTGTACATGGGGTCATCCTCACAGACGCCTCTACTGCCACCCATGCAGGATATGTTGCCTCCAGACTGCTCTCTTGGGCAGCACCTAACCGGGTATACACAGGCTAGCGCAGCACAAACAATCTGAGCCCCACTAGCATTTCTTATACTTAATTATTACACGCCAAATAAGAAGCAGGGCTCTCCACCCTGCCACTACTGGTGTTTCTTCGCCCTGCGGTGTTCTTCCTGGACCACTCCGAGCTGTGAGCTGTCTCCCCCCCCACAGCTCAACTCGTTCCTGACAGCCGCATCCAAATCACCGAGCAGCCCCAGCGCCCCTTAACGTTCCCGGTCTGTGTCGTGTCAGCCAGTTGGTAACCAAGAGCAACAAATAGGTGGGTGGGGCAAAACAAATGTTAAAGATGCATGTGATAATAAAATGGGGTAAAAGCCACAGATAAAATAATAACCATAAAAGTGAATAACCCTCCCTCCATCTCACAGAAACATGCAAGATTCCTGTGAGCTGCTTGTCTCCATGGAGATAGATAAGTGAATTGTCCCATTAGGGAACATTGGCAACGCAATAACTTCTCTATATAGACAACTACCATGCCCCCAAAAGTTACATAGTATTATTATAGTATATAGTATTTTACCTTTACATGAAGTGTAATAACATATTTGAACTGACTTACATGTTTGCTTGCGTACCTCTTGCATCAGTTCTCATTTGGAAGAGAAGATTACCCACAATTCTATCTGTGGGAAGTGACTGTTTCTAAGCAACAGGAACAGAAGTAAAGTAAAATACACCAAAACTGTTGCCTGGGTATAAATCATTGTTTATACTGTGTGTAGACAACTTCAGTGACTCAAATGGTGAAAGGTTAATTACATTTTGTTTGCTTGCTTTGACAAAGTGACTGCAAAAGACAGAATTGTATTTGCTCTTTCTTTACATAGACATAGACGGGACTAACATTAAACAACAAATCTGAGCCTTATTTGTATTGCTACTGGGTTTAAACATGTCTTGACTACCTTTGCTTTCACTTTCCACGTTTTAAAATTTGCGATAATAATTGCTATCTTCTCACTTCTCTAACAGACGCCTTGTACTGGCAGCAGGGGTGATTACTATTCAATTAACAAGCCCCAGGTAGGATTGGTAATGTTTTTCCAACATGCTAACAGAAGCATGCAGTTGTAATGAACACAATTTGATGGTAGAAATGTTCCGATTTTGAATTATGGACATAAAATCAGCGCAGAAGACTTCCAGATTTTTACCTCTGGCGTCACAAAACTGGGAATTTTAAAATCACTTGTTTTTATACCTAAACAAGGATTCATCAAACAAGCATGAATAAAGCAAAACACAACTCTATGTATGTATATGTTTTTAAGAGGGAACAATGTTATAACATGGTTAAATGCTCAAAAATGTTCACTTGAAAATGAAATAGTTTGTACTTTCTCTATAGGCTGCGTCACAGGAGCAGCTGAGGTTAGCGCTGACAGCACCTATAATCAAACTGGACACGCTGCCAGGCCTCGAATTCCAACCACGGTTGACATAAGTAATAAGTAGCATTACATAACCTCCATCACATGGCATCATTTTTCATACATTCATATCATTGTTATAAAGGATACAAATCTGCAAGGTGGGTGTTAAGTGTTTTGCCAAGGACACAACAATAGTACATGCACTAATCCAGGAATTGGACTGCAGACATTTGGGTTGTGGTGTTTGTACCACTGATGATACACTTTTGTAGCCCTGGTGCACTTGAGAAGCCAAATGGTACTACTATGAGAGCCAAACAAAGCTCTGAAATCGTTCACTGTCACTGGATGAAAGCTACATATGTGAATGCAACACAAGCTTTTTGAAGTAACATGGCCTTAAATTACAATTCAATTCAAAAATAAAATAAAAAATGAATTGTTCTCCCTGTTTAAATATATTATGTCTCTGTTTTGTAATAAAATATTTAGCATTATATGAATGTATGAATGTATGAATTTTAAATGAAAATTTTAATGATAGATTATCATGGAATCAATTTAATTTGCTTTGGATGAATATAAAAATCTACATTGAAAAAGAAGACATAATACTTATTAATAGGGTCAATATTTCTTTTTTTTGTGTGTTTAGTGTACTTTAGGGTATGTTGGCTGATAACATACACTTCTGACTTTAGTGTATGGTATGTATGTTTAGTGTCAGCCTGTCTGCACAGCCCCATCACTTTCTCTGAATACCTGCTGTGTAAATGTTAGCCATGTTAGCGTGACTATGCCCTGATCCCTTGAACACGCAGCATTTAGTCTGTCCTGCAGGATTTGTACCCCCAACCTCTGGACATGAACAAACCTGCCTAAAGGTTACCTGTGTTTGCCTCCACGCTGCAGCTGGAACACTCAACAGAGGTTTTACTGTGAATGATGGATCGCAAATGTCTAGGAATGTCAGGTTGAATTGATTTTAAAATTAATCATTGTTAGAGGTGTCACATCTAAACTTTAAAAAGCTTAGAAATAAAATAATATTTATGAAAAACAAACATGTTTTTTAGGTTTAAGAGGCAAGCGGGGACAAACTGATTGATTTTGTTCAAATTGTGTGTACATATTGTGTGTGTGTATGTATATATATATATATATATATATATATATGTGTGTATATATATATATATATATATATGTGTATATATATATAAATATATATATATATATATATATATATATATATATATATATATATACATAATAATGTTCTGCCTCAGAACAAATTTCCCAAAGGCACCATGGATGACTGTGTTACATCTTCCATCCATGTTCTTCTGCTTTTTTGGGAGTCTGAGCAGGGATGGTCAGCCTTCCTTCACCCCGGACTCCAGCTCCTCCAGGGGGATCTTGAAGCGTTATTGTCCTGGGTTTTTCCCTGGAGTCTCCTGCTGGTGAGACATGCTTGGAACACCTCCTCAGGAAGGCATCCAGGAGACATCTCGAGTGCAAAAGACGAAGTTTAATCTGTCAAACTGGACAAATCGTAATAATTGATTTAAACTCCATCTTTTTCTATGGATCAGACCTGGACAACTGAGGGATTACACAGACATCTGGTAAATCGAGAGCTTTTCCTTTCGACTCAGCTCCTTCTTCACCACGACTGTCCGATACAGAATGTTGCAGGCTATGAAGCCATCAGGACATCATCTGTACCCTTCAATCTCAGAAATTCTGTCCATAAAAACAATGAACAGAACCGGTGCATGGGGAACAGGGCTGACTTACTGTCGGCAATGCGAACACAGCTCCTGCTCCGGTCATACAGAGACCGGACAGCCCTTAGCAAAGGGCCCCACACTCCATACTCTGGTACCAGCTGCTTCAGGAGTCAACAAGGCTTGTAGGATTTCACAATAGAAGATTTTCTGTTGTTTTATCCAAGAAAATATTGATTTTCATGTTTGTTTTAATCGAGCTGGACACACATTAAAACAGCTGTATTTGCATTGTGGATTAATCTAAACATGTACACGTTTTCTTTGATGTTTATGATTCGACAAACTGCAGTATTCCTCTCCCACATCTGACCTAGTGCCATGTTTGTTCTGCTCTTCTCCAGGGCTGGGATTCAGAACCAGGATGTGATCATGTCCATAAACGGGCAGGATGTCCAGCGCACACAGGACATGACGGACAAGGTCCAGAACGCTGCTGCTCTGTCTCTCACCATCAGGAGAGGAGAGGAGGAGATCACTTTGAGCATAGTGCCCGAACAAACTGACACAATATGAAACATGTTTTTAAAAAGTAAATTAAATTTACTACTGCTTATATTTTGAGATGTTAAATTTGATCATTATTATATAAGTTTTGGCCAAATAATATGGTAGCTCTTTCATGAACACTTTCTTTTTTTAACTTGACTATTTTTGGTGAGGACATGATAGTTTATGGCCTAAGTTACAAATATTTAAATGATAGAACTGTGACCCAAACAAAACAAAAACATGTTGTATGTGGAAATAGCTGGTCTATATAACTCAGGATAAAATACTTGTGTATATAGTATTTGATAAAGCTTATGTTATATTTGTTTATGGGTATTTTAAGCAAACTGGCCAGTAATGTTTAACTTTAGTGGTAAGTCATTTACAGCGTTTTATCAGCACATGTTTTGTACAAAACTGTAAATAATAAATAAAGACTTAATGTAGATAGTAAATATGAGTTTTGACTTATCTGGAGTTATGTTTTTTTTAGTATACTTCCTTTATAATAAGGATATTATGGACACCTAATGAAGAAAGCATGAAGAAAGACTGATTTCATAACAAATATGTAGTTATTAAAGAGGGGCCATTGCACTTTTATGCCAACTGCTAAATATAAACATATTTAGATCACCATGTTACCTTTTATTGTCTAAGTTAGTTATCAGTGAAACTACTGCAGGCTGAGCTTTGGACAGAAGCGTACTGCTAACCATAAGGAGGGTTTGACTAGGGCCTGGGAGAGATCACTAAATTACTCAGCCTGTCCATATACTGAGAAAAAACTTGTTTGTGTCATATATACATCTTCAAAAACATACCTGGAGTTGTGTTTTCTTTCATTCTTACATATTTGAGTAATCCTTTATTATTAGGCATCAAAGCTCCACATGCTCTGTTCCACCTTGTGATGTCATGAAGTGGTAGTTTTCAAGTTAACAGCTGCATTTTACCGTTTGTTCAATAGAGACGGGCAAATCCAGGGCAGAAAATGATCAAAATGATTCTGGTGAAGGTGCATGGAGTGGAGTGCACTTCCTGTATTACCACATGACAAGTGATTTCAGTTTGAGAGAAGAACTATGTAGAGTTTGTGTGTTTAACGTGTGACTGAAACAGGTATGTTTGTGACAAGGAAACGTTATAACATAGGCCCTAATAAAGGCACTTGAAGTCTTTGTTCGAGCTTTATTAAGGCTACTTAAGGGCTGTGCGGTTATTATAAAGTGTAACCGTAAATTGTCTTCTGCATTTGACCAACCCTTTTATGGAAGTTATGGCACTTCCAAGATCGTAATACTTTGATTATAGCTTTATTTCTGTCTTTTCTATTCTAAGTAGAGTTCGCAGGTTCCTTGTGGTGAGTTTGCCTGTCTCATTAGCAGGTAGCCAACAGCAGTGTCTGTGAGCTGCACTAAATGAGCTATAGCAAAGAGCACCGAACTGGAGACTATTAAAAATTCCCTTTTTTAGTTCAAGTCCCTTAGCAAACCTCTACTACATGAGCCCATTAGAGATGCATATATATTACGCAACTTGGTTCAATATGTTTTAGTGAGAGATGAAAATTGACAACATTCACAATCCAGTCAGACGCCAAGAGTGATTTAGAAGAACAGAGTGTACCAGACGTTTTAATTTTTGTAATTTTAAATACAGCTTTTAATAATTATTTACACAATCTGGGAGCCCAGTTGATACTTTGCAGTGAGATCACTTTGGGAGTGTTCTACGTGTCTATGGCAGAATTTTCAGCAGTTACCACGGTGACACAAGGCACACATTATCGTATACAGTCCTTTGTTGGTCTGAAAACTCCAGAAAAATTACAAAATGGATTTGAATGACACAACATATGTTCAGGAGCCTGTGATCGATATGGCTAATGTCTACGTAATCCCTCAGTCGTCCAGGTCTGATCTATTGCAAAAATCTGAGCCTAGACGGATAGTCATAAGTATTCCTTACACTGCGGGTGTGACAAAGTGGGCCTTTGTCCCTTTTAGATATTTCATTTTGTTTGGTCACATGTCTGTTAATTTTCCATAACTGTCCATATCAAACTAAATAGAGCTATCCCGGGTTTGTTTTGTTTAGTTTTCATTCATTTAATCACCACACACAAACATTTGTTACTTTAAAGTCATTTTATTTGGTTAAAGTTGGTTAATTGGTTCATATTGCATTTACTTACCTGAAGCTCCACATGGTCCAGACAAAAGAGGGGGCGTGCCCAATGTCTGCCATTTTTATAGGCTTGGGTGTGGCTGTGGGCTGGACCATGTGGAGGGGAGAACTGGGTTTTGAGTTCATTTTGTTTCTTGCATTTAAGGTCTTATGTATTTTGTTTAAATTGTGTAAGTGTTTAGTTTATTTTTGTTAACACTATATTTCAGTTATGGGACTTGGGCCCAGAGAAAAATACTAACAGCTAAAGTCATCCCCATAGCACCTGTAGTAAAGGTGGTGTGCACCAGGGGAGGTGCGCCTGCGCCAGAGGGCTATATAAGGAGCCCTAATTAGACATTTGGGAGACCTGTGTTAGAAGGCTACCTGTGGGGTTTTTTTGTTTCCTCAGTTTGTTAATTTCTGTTGCTTAGATTATTTTGAGCACAGTAAAATTTTTGTAAATATGTATTATTTGTGCGCGTTTCCACGGTGCCTAAATAAAGGGATTTAAACGGGACTATTCGGAGTCTGCCATCTATTTTGATCGCTCGGGCCAGCTTCCCCACAGCGGGTATGTCTGAAAAACTTGTACCAACACCGGCGTGAGAGCTCCTCTGGACCCCAGTCTGCTGTACATCTCCATCTCAAAGACACTAACCACTCCTTTGAAGTTAGTGAGTTACATATCTTGGTCAGAGAAAATAAATGGTTTGAGAGGGGAGTTAAAGAAGCTATTTTTTGTTATGAAAGAGAATCCTTCCTTAAACAGGCATGGGGGCCTGAGACATAATCCCTGATCTATAACTCTATCCTCAGACCCATAGCAAACAGGAACAAAGAGAACAATAGGGGGTCATTATAGACTGAATAGGTTAAGGCTGAAACTAGAGACAATAGCTGTTTACAGTTTCAGTGTAGTTAACCCCTCCCTTCAGATCAATATAAGGCCGTGTCCACCAGTGATCTGACCAGAACTGAAGAAGCGGCTTGGATGAGCAACGAAACGTCTTCACACCTACAACGATTTGTCCAGTTGATAGATTAAATTTTGTCGTTTACTACTGCTGACGAATGCTAACCTAGCTAATTTGTGACTGTAATGTTAATTGAAAGTGACTTGTTTTGCACCTCAGTTGTTGTAGTTTCAAAGCCAGTTTTTTGTGGTCAGATTGTGCTAAAATAAAAGTCAGATTAAAGTCTATGTCAGGGGTCGGCAACCTTTAACACCCAAAGAGTCATTTGGACCCAGTTTCTACAGAAAGGAAAACACTGGAAGTCGCAAATACTTTTTGACATCTAAAATGAAGATAGCACTGTATATACTTTATACACTATGTCACTAAACAATGAAAAATTAATATTTGCAAAATATGCATATGTATTTATTTTAACCGGTTAACCTCTGCGCAGACCGTCTCCAAATCAGGGATGTACAAAGTCACTTTCGTCTTTACGCAGGACTGTATGCTGTTGTCTGTAAGGGGTGAGCGGTGTTTGTTTTTAACATAGTTCATGTTGGAGAATAGCTGCTGACATACCTATCTGATTTTCTGCACTATTTCACTCTTGTTTTTAAAGTTCGCTATTAGCTGTTCTGAAATCTTAATGAATGACTCGTTCTTATATCCTCCGTCTGTGAACAGCTTCCCATGCCTGACTATTTCCTGAGCGGCCATAAAACTTGCACTTGTAGTTGAATTTCAGCATCAGTTCCGAAATGAAAAGTCCCTCTCTTCATACTTGGCCTACCTGGGGTTGGAAGTCTCTAAAAATGCACGGCATGTTGGCAGGTATACCAGCTTCCGCGAGTGTGGCGCTTATTTTGAGTGACCAAAAATATAAAAAAATATATATTTTTTTTAAATATTTCAAGATCACAATCATCTTCCAATTTAGAAATACAATTCAAAAAAAGAACACCAATAAAATATAAAAATAAAATAGTTATAACTTATTTTCCCAAGCTAGGCGGAGCGGCAGTATAAGGATGAAAGAGCCACATGTGGATCTGGAGCTGCAGGTTGCCGACCCCTGGTCTAAGTAATAGACTAATAGAGCTTCAGACACAGCAGTGCCGTAAGTAAGCATCCCACCCCCGGGGAATCTTGATGACATCATCTGCAAAGCATCAATTATTCAACAGCATATTGAAAATAATCTTGTCATTTTAAAAGTTTGGGCAAAACAGATAAAAGATGAGTACAGATGTAATTATGTCTCTTTGTCAAATAACTATAAAAAGTGTACTCCACTCGCTCAATAAAAAAAGATAAGGCAAATAAATAGAACCATGAAGTTTTGTGCAAGATCAATATTATATACAGTATAGCAAGAGTCCAAGGGGATACAGGGTAATTATTTTAGTTTGAATTGCATTTGGAAATCAATATAGTGAAAAGTTGTTTTAACTACAGAAACAAAGCCTGAAGAAAAGCACGCACAATTTACAGTGTTTATGGCAGTGTATCTTTATGGGTTGTGTAAATTGTTACTATGGGCCTTCAGGGGGATGCACAATGGCAGTACCAGAATTTGCAAACTTCAAAGAGTACTTTTATAATCCATTAGTAGTATATCTTTAAACAAATGTGTTTTTGTTTGGCATTTTGAGGTGAGTGTAATATTTCGGTCCACTCCCTGTGTTTCTTCATAACAGATAGAGCGTCTGACCACTGATCTGAAGGTTGGAGATTCCAGTCCTGCTCTCGACAATCCCACAGATTAATGCTGTTGTTGTGTCCTTGGGCAAGACACTTAACCCACCTTGTCCCTAGTGTCCATGTACACTGGTGCTTGTGTGTCCTTGATGTAAAGTGCTTTATAAAAATGTAACCATTTACCACTGCTTTGCCTGAGATGCTCCATATTATTATAAGTATCGAACTTAACTATCTCAGTGGAGACCAGAAGGTGGCGTCACCAGGCCAAGTTACAAGTCAGATCTGTAGAGAGGCGACCACATTCACAGTAATCTCTGTCTGTGTAATCCCTCAGTCATCCAGGTATGATCTATAGTAAAAGAAAAATTTAATTCTGTCAACCGGACAAAACGTTTTAAGTGAATAGCAGCAAAAACATCTTCACTCAAAAACGTTTTGTCCAGTTGACAGAATTAAATTTTTCTTTTACTACAGTGAGAATACATGTTTTCCAAGACACTTTTGGACAAAAAAGTTACAGGATGTACCTTTAGTTTTTTTTTTTTTTTTTTTTTATATTCAGTATTCAAAAAAACAATTTGACATATTAAACTACTAATCAGTATTTTACACGTATGGCATAGGGCAGATCTTTGACAACCATTATACAAATAAGTAAAGAAGTGGGTTTGTGGGTTTTAGATTCCTGTTATATGCAAAATTTGAGGGATTTTTCCATTCAAAAGATAGGTTTTGTTATAAAGAATAAATATGATGCATTAGTTATTTTGTTATTTGTCTTTAAACAAGCTCTTGAGAACATTTGCTTTGCTACAATACTGGCTCTTGAGTCACGTTTGCTACGTTAGAAAAATCACAATACTGGCAAACCTTAACGACAGAAGCATGCAGTCACAATGATCACAATTTGATGACAGAAATGCTCAGCTTTTGATTTATGGACTTAAAAACAGAGCAGAAGAGCTCTAAACCTTTACCTGTGACGTAACAAAACGGGGACATTCTAAATTGCCTGTTTTTATGGGGCTTAGAGGGAGTGGACTTACTAAACAAGGACTTATTATACACATGTGAATAAAGAAAAATACAACTCCAAGTACATTTTTGATGAGGATTTTGCATAATATGTGGGGTTTTTTTTTAATTGTTAATTGCTATGGCAACGGTCCTAGATTCTCATCATTCTGAAACCGGCATATACATAAGCCTGATGACTGTACAGTACATTTTAACAGCTAGGTCCTCTCCGCCATCTTTACACCATGCCCTTAAGCCTTTTTATTCCTCCTTAGGTAATGATCTCTACTCCATATCAGAAAGAGCACATAAAGTTTGAGTACCGCAGATCCGTAGCCGAGTGCTTGAATATTTAATGCACGACCCGTTTCGACATCGGCAAAAGTCACTCGCAGTAATGCAAAATCAAAATACGCTTTAGCTGAATAAATGAGCCCCTATCTGATGCATAAATGTAAAAGGTGAAAGATCCGGTATGCGGCAAGGCTTTTGGGTTACTGGAATTTACTGTGGCAGTTAAAATGTTCTTTAAACCATCACTAAATCATAATGTGTCACTAGGGTCTACAGTTTGTGATGGTCGTTAGCTTGGGGCACCTGTAAAAAAATAGTTAGCGTTGATTGATGGGCCATGCAAAACACACCCCCTCCTCTAAAGGTCATGGAAAGGTCATTGCTGTGTTATTAAAGCTGCTTTATGTCACTTTTTTGGTGGATTTGGTGTTTTTGCTTTGCTCGGAATGTTTCACAGCATTAAACTTATCTATCTCCATGGAGACAAGCGGGTGATACTGCGAGGAGGAGTCAGATCTGTGGAGAGGTGACCCCACTCACAGTAAGAAGCATAGACTATATATATCAAAATGGACATAGCTAACCTGCTATCTGCCACGTTCCAAATTAGAAGTGAACATGGGTGTGCTTCCGGCTCCATCGACTCTGGCTCCAATTCACTTTATACAGGAAAACTGTCACCCATCTCTCTGTAACTGCTGCTGTCAGGCTCATCATTTTGGTCTTAAAATGTTCGTATTAACCCGCTCCACATGATCCTGGTATTTTTATTTTACTATTGTGTTAGATATGAACATTAATAACAGACAAATAAGGTGCTTTCTTTCTCCAAGGACTCTCCGACTAGCGTAAGCAACGGGTTTGATTGATAGTGTTCCCTGCTAAACCAGTGGTGTGGGTGGGAAGGGGCGTTACCTTCAACAGCCTGGTCAAGATTGGCTCTGGTTGCTAGGATACGCACGGTCGGCATTTCTAATATGGAACTCGGCTACAAATTCACCCCTGTACCTGCTCACCTCTGAGGTATATTTGATTGGAGCTTTCTTCTTTCTTCTTCTTTCTACAGTGTATGGTAAGAATGCATGTTTTTAATCCAACAAAAACACCTGTTAAATAGTTAATGCCATAATGTGTAACATTATAGGAAAAGCAGCTCTCAACATCTCTGTAGAGATACACTATCAGTCAAATGTTTGCACACACCCTCTCATTCAATGTATTTTACCCTTACATTTACTACACTTTGTGCATTTCATTTTATATAGATATAGAAGATATCAATTATATGATGTAAGATATGTGGAATAATGTAGTAAAGGAAAAAAGTTAAATAACTTATATATATATTTTTTAAATGTATTTTACATTCAAATGCTGTAAATATACACCCTTTGTTTTGTTGTCAGTGCTGCAAACCCTTGGCCTTCTCTCAGTGACCTTTATGATAGACTTACCTGAAATGGTTTTAAAGGAACATCAATAGTCCAGAACAGTGATGTAAGCAAAGCGTGGTTGTTTTCAAAAATCTATTATCTATGTGTTACATTTCATATGTGTCATTCATAGTTTTGAGGTCTTCAAAGAGAATCTACAGTGTCAATATGTGCACCTTTAACTGGTAGTATTTTCTTTTACATTACGGTGGGGGCTTATATCTGTGTAACCCCTCAGTCGTAGTAGGTTCCACAGTGGTCCATGAGTATATACTAGTCTGTGTGTCTTATACTTGTTCTGATACAGTTCAAGATCTTTATAAAGCTTTTCAGGAAAGGTTCATTTCTGTCCAGGTTCATTCTGTCAATGTGACTTTTTTAGTATTGATACTTGCTCACATGAGTATCTAGTTTCGATAATAGTTTTAGTATCGCGGTAAATGATCACATATTTATATAGCACTTTTCCACCTGCAAGCTCTCAAAGAGAGTCCAAAGCACTTTACATCACGGAACCACTCACCCAAACATCCATACACCAGAGTACACAGACACTGGGGGCAAGGAGGGTCAAGAGTCTTGCCCGCGGACACGAGAGCATTCATCTGTGACAGCTGGAATCGCACCACCAACATGTCCGCTCTACCAATGATGTTTATGTCAAGAGTGGGATTTGAACCGCCAACCTAATCGATACTGACCCTCTGTCGCCCCAGTATCAATTAGTATCTGATTTTCTACACTTCTGGAAAACCTCATTTTAACTCATTCAAATATTTTGCCCATTTCTTCTACTTTTATCACATCAAATTAGATGAAGAAATTGAATGTTGAAGAATAACTGCCACCCAATGAAAGATTCCACGATAAAGAAATATGTGGCTCTTTTGAATAGCCATTGTTCTGCGTTCTTATCTCTAAAACAAAACTTTTCCAGACTGTCTCGATGTCTTTGCAATTAAAGTTAGTCAGTGGATCATTTGATAAAGATCTGATTGATGCGTTTTTATGCTAGCTCCTGTTTCAGCCCTTTTCTCCCGTTCTCACTGAAAAGTCCTAGGTATCAGCTTTAAGATTTTGAGTGATGACATTTGCAAGCGGCAAAACAAGTTACTAGCAAAAAAATAAAAAGTTTAATCATGAACTGGTGGTTGATAAAGGTTCAAAAGAAACTAGTTTAAGATTGTAGACAAAAGAAGATGTGAATGATGTCAGAGATCATTTTTTTAACAGTGATAACTTGTGTAGTTAGGTGTGGCGTTAATGTTGGCAACAAATTTTTATTAACACAAATCGAAAAATCAAATTTTTGGAGCTTTGGAGAGGTTTTAGATGTCATCCATGCGTGTATGAGTATTTACGCAATCTCTCTGGGGCCCTGTTTGAATCCTCCTCACAGTTAGATATAAGATTCTGTCCAATGCTCCGCCCACAAGCCTACATCACTCCTGCTCCCACATGACAATTCTCCATAAATGTCGAAAAGAATGACACAAAACTGTACACAACAACTTCACAAACCTGATGTGATGTGCTGTAGTTTAATTTGAGGAACGCACACTGATTGTGCTGTGATAGCGCTCTGAAGGGGGAGTGTCTTAGCGCAGAGAGCAAAGGAAGGGGAGACTTCAAAAGAGCATTTTTGGCAAGTATATAGCATTCAAAAAATAAAAGGTAACATGGTGATCTAAGTATGTTATGTGTTAGCAGTTAATACCTCATAGAAGTAAAATATCTCTTTAATATAACATAATAATATCTTTAATGTAGTTATAGTCTAGTTTAGTAATAAGTCACAATTTTGTCAAGATTTGAGCAAATAATTGTTTTTAAAGTTGTCAACTAAGACTTTCACGTCCTTTTCGTCCTTGAGTTTAAAATATGTTTTAATGGCACTGCTCTATCTTGCATTTATACAATTATGGGTGTCTTTGATGCTCAAAAATCTATTGGAAAAACTTGCATTCTTGCTGCGATTGGGCTCGCCTCACACTAGATGTAGCCTATTCAGAGTTTCAGAGTGATAAAAAATTACCACCGTTGCCGTGGCAATTTACAATTATATCTTCTGAATGGTCAAAAGTGCTCGAAATGTTGCTGAAAACCATTATAACTTGATGTGGTGGCGTCACCCGCTTGTCTCCATGGAAATCTCAAAAAATTAACTTTCAATGTGGACGCATAGGAATGAAAGAGTACCAGACTAGAGCAAACTCATCACACCATTACCAGTTCAGATTACCGAAATTCAAAAATCAGTAGTCAACCTCACTGTGTAATTGAATGGACTTTTGACTTTTCTCATTTTTATTCCCAAACTGGAGAAATTTCATGTGATTAAGTCAAATCAGCTCGGGCCCCGTGTGTCCCTGAAGAAGTCCCCCGGAGGTCCCCTGGGTCCCCTTTGCGCGGAGCCACTCTTAACGGTGCAGATTAAAAGCTGAGAGAGGCAGAAGCTAGGTCCCTGCAGACGTCCCAGAGATGCTATGCTATCTGACTGACAAGCAGGTATAGGCCCAGGTAATGTATGCCAAATGTTACACCAACGTAGCTTTTAACACGCTAACTACCGTACTTGGGTTAGCATTAAGTGCTGTAGAGCTGTGGATATATTGCGGTGGTATTTTGGTGATACAGTGTCGAGGAGTTTTGTTGTTTTGTACAAACTAGGGATGGGAGAATGCAGCCTCGTGAAGCACTGACACCTCAGTCGCAGTATTGTCTCAAATGGTTCGACGTGTCTGAGGCCTCGGAGAAACACTGACCTCTAGTGGACAAATTTAACCATTGCAAACCAGCACACAACAGAAAGAACGAGACGTGCTCCACAGCTCCATCTCATTTGCCCATCACTAGTACATACATTTTACATATTCACAGTTTTGATGAGTAACATTTCTTCTTTAATTATTATGTTGAAATGTAGTTATTTCTTAAAAATAGTGATATACTGAACTGCAGAATATAGTGCAATATATAATAAGCCATATTGTTATTTTATTGTATCATGAGCTATGCATTTTGTATCAAATCGTAAGCGACCGTGTGATTCCCAGGCAGTGACGGTGGTGTAGTGGAGCATTTGACCACCAGTCATAGGATAACCACTTCAAATCTTGCAGAGTGAAACGTGTTTTACAGAAAATGTATATTTATTTATATTTTCGAAGTGGGTAGAGGAACACTTAACTGTTTATTAACAAAAAAATACAGTATTTAAAATTGGATTAAATGAAAGTTGATGAGACGACGCTCTTACATTTACAACAATGAACAAGTGGTTTAAAAAATCTTTAGAACTAGTGAATTATAATTATATTCGAACGACGAGATATCACAAAACAGTAGGCACCTATTGAGTGACTTAGGGCACAGCAAATGGATGACAAAATAACCACAAAACAATATATACAGTATATTACAGTATATCCCAGTATCTTACATATATCTTTAAAAGGTGCACTGCGTAACTTTCCTTGTGGAGGTTCCGCCACCTGCTTTACCTGAAATGTCCCAGATTACAGTATTATCAATCCATGTTACAGATCAGAACTATGGATGTTTTTCACGGTATTCAAGTGTAGCCATAAAAACACTTGTTGAATAAATGCTTAATGCCATACTGCGGAACATTTCAGACAAACAGGTAGAGGACCCCACACGGGAAAAGTTACATATTGCACATGTGTATGATATGTGACAATTCTTACATAGATAGTCCGTGATAAATAGTCCTTGTCGTGTATTTACAGTACAAAACTCATCAGTAAACTCAAAACCTCGAACCCTTTGCCTGGTTTTCAGCGTTGCAGTAGTAGGTGCACCAGTTGCTGTAGTCGCTGGGCATGAGACCTCCGGTGATGAGCAGGATGAGGTCCACAAACCACCAGATGCCCAGGCCTCCCAGGGTCAGCAGCTTCCCCACAGCTGTGCCAGTGTGTCCAAGGCAGAAGCGGTCCACTCCAAAGCAGCCCAAGAAGAAGGAGTACAGGAGCGTGGTGATGAAGTAGTGACCCGTGTACCTGGGAGTGACAGGGCAGAGATCAATGCTGCGTTCGTGTAAACTCGGAAACTCGGAAGATCAGACCTCCAACTCGGAAAAACAGACTCAAACATCAACTCAGGTCAGAATTTCAAATGTTTCATTCTCTTTTTTATTTATCATAACCCATGTTAAACAGTGTTGTATATGTAGAAAAAGGGTTTACTGGCATTGCCCTGCTTCAGCAGTACGTTCAATATTATCATTTATTGTGACATTTTTCTGTATGAAGATATTTCACTTCTAAATTTGTTATTGCGACAGGCCTATTTTACATCAGTTACATAATACAGGACTTATATTACCATGAACAGACCTAAACTGTCATATTTTTTACTCTTTTACATTTTATTATAGGCTAATAGGTGACAAATGTGATTTTTATTTTTTATTTTTTTATTACTGGTTACCCAACTTTTTCCCAAGCCATTTTTTTCCTAACCATACAAGGAACTGTATGCAAGGTGTTAATTCTGTGCCTCCAGATATGATGTGTAACATACTACAACATTTATAGCCTAAGCTAATTTGCAATGTCCATCCCTAGAATGGCTTTTACGAAAGGTAAAAAAAACTCACAGGGTTCATGTCATAATCTGACAGTATACAAAGGCAGATGCGTGTCCTCACTGATGGTTTATCAGTGATGCAGCTCAGGGAGTGAATTCTGGAGGTTCTGAGCTTTCACATGAGACATGGCCTGTCCATTTAAAGTGAAAAAATGCATATGTGTCCTCTATCTGCAGGTTTCAGCACTGTAGTACCTAGGGCTGGGCGAATTTCTGAAAATAAAATTGGAAACTTTTTTCCTCTCAATATTCGTTTTTCGATTCAATTTTCACTCCTTTCCACTAAAAATGTTCTGCAAACCATAGAAAATGGTGAAAACTGTAAAGATTGCCTATTGGGGAGATTAAACAAGCTATTGCATCACGTCACTGATTTCAAAGCAGTGAGCGCTGCATGGCCCTGTGCGAAACTCTGCTTTTCTTACATTTTGAATGCAATTTCCAATAGAAGAAAAAGTGGGGAAAACAAAAATCTATTTTCTTCCAAACAAATCAATTTGAACTTAAATTTGATTAATCGAATTAATACATTTTTTGCTCAGCCCTAGTAGAACCTTAAATAAACCAAAAGAGTACAGGCTATACACAGGGTTTGTTAGGAACAAACATTAACCACACATTACGCAATCTTAATCATAGCCTTGTTCTTAACCTTCAACACTTTGACCAATCACAGCTGACATCCTACCACAGCCTTCTATCTACAGCACAATACCAAAATGGTCGCTACACTTGACCTCTTAAAGAAAATTGCCTCTCGAACAGCAACACTGATCTACACATAATAAGCTAGCTTTGTCACGTCTGTCAACCCAACATTTAACCCTTTCTTTAACCATGTGTCACTTGTCACTGGCACTATACATCCGGCCCGTCTGCCTCACCTCTATGCTTTTTCATTACAGATTAACCTTGTGAACTGACAGCTTTAGCGATGCCAAGCGACAACACAAGAGAAATTTGTCTGGATCTAGTGACACTCCATTTATGCAGGCAAACACTGCCCCCTGGTGGAGATGGGCGGAACGTGGTCAAATCAAAGGCAATGCTAAAGTCATTTCTTTCTTTTCGTTAGCGAACAGATAAGGATTCAATTAAAATGTGTGGATGGTGGTTTAGATTAAATGTAGTTTCACAGGTAAATTTTAATAAGATAAGGAATACAATATAATGAACAAGTCATCATTTGGAAAGACTGATGAATTATGAAAAAGGTTGCACTTGATTATTGATGAAAATAGAAAAAAAAAAAAAAGACTGCAAAATGTCACTGCTTTGATATGACGATGTCAAAATGAAATATCACAATAAGTTCAATTTGAAACATTAAAACTAAAATATTGACTGGTGAAAAAGTCTCAAAAAACTAAACACTGCCAAATTAGAATTACATTATTAAAAGAGTGCAACGAAAACTTTCAAATGTTAGTTACATCACATTTATATGAGACAGTAGGAAAAAAATGGTGGAAATTACTTTTACGTCGTCAAGTTGTTGTTGCAGTACTGTGACGGCAAAACTCTGGCCTCAGACAGTGGTTAAGATGCTGGAACTGACTCATAAAGTGCTTATGACAAGTTAGACTACTCATTTCTCTAAAACATCCTTAGTTCCTTCGATTTTACAAAAACATCTTGCTTAGTCTTTTATAGTTTTGTAATTTTAGTAGAAGTTATAATTTGACTTCCTGTTTGGACACAGGCAGAGGATATGACATACATAGAGCAACCGTAATGTTATCAAGGGCCAAAACATGTCTAAATTACACAACTATGATATGACAAATAAAAATAAATATAAGATTTAAGCCGTAAAATGTTGCATTAATTACGTACTAATAAGGACTCATTACAGATGCAAACTAAGTACTAAAGAGTTTAATTCTGCTGTTCATTTATTGCAGCTCATAACTTTTAACAATATTGTAGATTTAGAATGGTTTTTGTGGTTTAAATCTGCTCTTGGGTTATTGTGTCAGTGACAAATTTGTTTCAATATTATACTTTATCGTCTATATTTACTTAAACAATATATCGAACTTCAAACTATAATATCATGACAGGCCTACACTTGACTGATGTAAAATTATGATGAATATTTACCACTGGTACTATCCACCAAACCAAGTAATAATATGAAAAAGATATTAATCTGTCAAATGCACTTTACAGTCATGAAATGTGAAGACCTAATGAACATAATGGGACGTAATGGGACTATATAACCAGTAGCCTTCATAGTAGTAGTAGCAGCAGTAATAGGAGTAGGATTCACTTTGTAACTGAACAACAGTTAATAAACTCTACTCTAAAATGTGCATAGAAATGTGTTTTATCTAAATCATGAACAAATTCAACATAAGGTATTATAATGGTATATGTTGAATGTTAAAAATACGATAAAACAAGATAAGATCATTTTTTATTGTCTCCGTGGGAGTAATTTGTCTTGGGACATATTGTGCTTGTGTCTGCTCTTTAGTTATAATCTATAAAAAATGTGGAGCATTATGTTATAATTTGCACATTTTAAATCATAATATTCATCTAAAAAAACTTAATAAAAGAAACATGTCCCTTAACTTCCACCTTAGAAAACTGCGCAACGGGAGCTGACATCGCTGTAAACGTCGTCAGAACAAAGAGCCGTGCAGCCGTGCAGGTGTCAGTCCCTCTTATAGCTGCGTTTGTACCAAAATGACTATGTGTCGCTGCCGAATCCTATGCATGTTACCTTTTGAGAAAATGAAATGGGTACAAGACCAGATGAGTACAGACCAGTGGCCGTATGAAAACTAGGGATTGGACAATAAACCATATAGTTTTTTGTGATAAAAAAAAAAAAAAAAAAGGGTAGACAATAATAATAATTTATAATATAATAATAATAATAATAATAATAATAATAATGCCTTACATTTGTAATGCGCTTTATCAAAGCCTCTCAAAGCGCTACACTGAAGTCATTATTCGTTCACTCCACACTTGGTGATGGTAAGCTACTATTGTAGCCACAGCTGCCCTGGGGTAGACTGACGGAAGCGAGGCTGCCAGTTTGCGCCATCGGCCCCTCCGACCACCACCGATCATTCACACACACACACACCACTTTCATACTAGGCAATGTAGGTGAAGTGTCTTGCCCAAGGACACAACGACAGAACTTGGTCCGAGCTGGACTCGATCCTCCGACCTTCGGGTTGGGAGACCAACGCTCTAACCACTGAGTTATGAGTGGTTATGAGACATTTTATATAATCTGTGATAATCTCCATTATATCACCAGAATGTACAGAAAAAAAAAGACTTATCCATAATGTTTTCTTCTAGATCATTGCTGCTTTCACCTAAAAAAGTACAATTCTATAATACTTTCAATATGGAGATTATTCTGAGTATTACAATTATAATTATTCCTATCCATAGCATTTTTACCTGTCAGCAACATTAGAAATAGAAAAAAATTGAAAACGGGAGTTAATCGGCAAAATGGCGTCTTGAAAATTAGCGATTAAAGATTAATCAAACATGCACAAATGACTCCACATAAAACTTTAGGAGAGTGAATGGAAACAACTATAACATGGTTAAAAGCTCTGAAAAGTCGATTTTGCAGAATGGGCCTGCTTTAAGACAGAGCCCACACAAACAACATCCACCATTGAACAAATAAATAAGTGATCAAGAATAACCACGAGCAAAACACAGGAACCTTCAAGTCTCTTTATGCAGGCAACTACTTCACAGTCTGATCTTCTATTAATAATTGTACGTTCCCCAAAACACCAGTGACACAAATTCACTTAAATAATCTAGTGATAAACATTTATAATCACACCTGCATCTGTTTTTTTAATGTTTTAAATGGACTTAATAGCTTTGTTTGCTTTCGTGTGCATTTCAAACAGGGCGTTCATGAAAAAATAAAGATAAATGAAATGAAAATAAATGAAAATAAATGAAAAGAAAGCCTGATTGCACATTCTCTTGACCTATGTGCAGTTTTTATTCCAGTTTGATTTAAAAAAAAGGTTATTGAAGCTGAATTATTTAAAATATCTGACACCAGCACTTAAGACTAAAGACTAACTGCCAGAGTGGACTCAGGATGGGGTTGGACTTGTGCTCCTCACAAAAAGACACATTGAGCAGAGAGACCACAACCAAACCAGGACTAAACCCGAGAAGCAGCTGGATTATATAAATATTTATTGCACAAACTTTCACGGCAACCTGAAAGTATTAAATGTACAGTTCTTAATTTTTCTACATGCATTTGTTCAAAATGTATTGTATAAGCAGCTCTTGAGGTCAAAATAGGTCAGCTGTGTACTGTCTGCATCTAGTTAGAAGTGGTTTGTTGTCCGAGGATCTGGAAGTGCACGGTAGCTTGTTAGTTTTACTGTGATGGCAAAACTACGCTCTGTGACAGTGCTTACAAAGATTACGGTGAATAATTAGGATGTTCAGAATGCATAAGATAGGTGAGGAATAATTTCATGCAGTCATGTATGCATAATTTAAAACTCAGCATGGGTTAACAACTGCTAGTCTTTCAGTCTAGTAGCTGACAGCAACACTTGTCCAAAACCTAATTGCTGGAGCGGACTTGGGATGGGGGTGGACTTGCGCTCCTTACAAAAAGACACATATTGATCGGGGTGACTGGGTGCCCTTTCCCGTGGCGTGCGCATCATTCTGACTGCTGCTTGTCTAATGAGCGGACCTCCAGGCTCACTCCACCCCAACACAGCTCACACAGAGCATCATTGATTTAGGAGAGCGTGACCTTTTGTACCACCGGCCAGGTCATTTCAGGTTACTCGCAGCATATTCTTAACTAACTTTAAAACTATGTGATATTATTGACCTTCACTCTAGCAAAATATAATTGTAATGCAATGTGTACAAACTTTTGCATTGTGCCAGCCAAAAAGTGCTGAGGTCTATCCAGTTTAGTGAATCTTGTTAAATATATTTCCGCACAAAAGGTATGCACGTGATTGAAAATTGAATTCTGGCAACTGGGCTTTAGATTTTAAGAGTGAACATGTTTTGCCACGTATCCAGGTAACGTATCCATTGTTAATAATGTTTGTCCAGCTGACAGAATTGTATTTTCTTTTGCGATGGAACCTTTCCATACATTACTAGAATTGCCCCTTTAAAAATTTTACATTATATTAAAATGTAAGCACCTAAATGCACACTTTTGTAGCAGGAGCTAGATAGACCACGATCTTTTGCTCCATTTCAGTGCAGCCAACATGAACAAGCTACTTTAACTAAACTTGTTCATCTTTTGAAGCACAACACTGAGACAGTTAAATTATCATATTAATCCCACTAGTGAATACCATAAAATACAGTATAAATGTTTTAATTAAAGCTATTATAAAATATTTTTGGATTTACATACCAACAGCGCAAGGTAAACTGAATTCACAGTATATGATTTCATCGTTTCATAGATTTTCATCTAACCAAAAACATCTGGAAAATTGTATTGAGAGTGATGTTAATTTATTCAGTATTTGCCTTTCAAATGTCTTGTATGTATTTAGAGAGCAGTGAGCTAGTCTGAAAAAGACAAAATCAGGACTAGAATCAGAAGATTTAACCAGGACTTAACCAGGACTTAACAAGGACTTAACCAGGACTTAACCAGGATTTAATCAGGACTTAATCAGGACTTAATCAGGATTTAACCAGGGCTCTGCTACTAGGTCTAGTAAGGAGCAACATTCAGTAGACAAAATAGCCTCAACCAAAAACAACATATTTCAATGATAAACACATTTTTGCCACCTGTTTTGTATATTCTTGCATATTTGGCAACGCAATTCCAACATTGTTGCCATTTATACATTGGTGAAAGAAAGTTCTAACAATATGTTCCCACAGAAACACAGATCAGGTCAAGTCAAACACCACAGCACTGAGCGAATTCTACAAAATTATCAGGCTTGAATGGTAAATTAAATTCAATTACAATTCTCAAACACTGCCCTGCTTTTGTACTAAACATGCATCATTCCATAACTTACTTGATGCAGGGGACATGTCCTCGGAGGAACTCTCTGGGTCCGGCACACTCAATGTCATCCAGAGCCATGCAGATCACCGGAGTGTGGTTCACCTCCTTCTCAGTCTGACCTCCCCACTGGACAAGACAAGAGACAGGCTACATCAACTACAATTCAGAATGGTCAAATGTGTAATTTAAAAGGTGCTTGGAGAGGATATAGGCAGGACAGAAAACAGAATAGAGTACAAAGTTACCCCGACACAGCCATGGCCCAGTTCTTGTAGAGCAGTGTAGTTCCCTGCGTGGTCCACTGGGTCCTGGCAGTAGATGAACTCCTCAGGGCTAAGGTACGAGAATAGGAAAACTGTAACATATACTCTTATTCTGTGATTTTAAAACATTGTGCTCACATTAAGGTTAGTTGGGGGTTTAAACATTTAGTGGAAGTAGCACAACATTACTTAAGATTAGTGTTTTGAGGGAAAAAAAACACTAATAGCATAAGTTAATAAGTTAAATTAAGTTAAATTAGAGTTAAAACCAATGTATTCACTTGGATATTTTGATATTTACAAGAACATGACATTAAATGAGTGTCACTATTAGCCTGTTTGTACATCTCAATCAATGTTTCATCCATAATTAATTATATTTAATTTAAATACAGGATGTAGTGCAGTGCAGTACAAAACTGGACCTTACTTCTGATTATTCTAATGAGAAGTCGTAATAACAGAACGATGACTGTTTATAAAAAGCAATATTTATGTAATAATTATCAATTGTATGTATACAGTTTGTAATTTATTATGTAATTTACAACAAACTAAAAGTCAAACTGAGCTTATGATGTAATTAGGTCATTGAATTCTTGTTAGTGACCAATTTTGATTTCTCTTTTCCTCACAATGAACAGCCCATGTCAGAGCTAATGCTAACTGCTAACATTAGACATTAGCTTGCTTTAGACTGGACTGTTGCGGACTTTACTCACAGATAGCTGCAGAGGACCACGGGCGACGGGGGCTTATACTCGTACTCCGCTTGGGTCGTGTTCTCCGTGGGAATCTCGTATTGGATCACCACGGAGGGCTGCTCGCTGTACGGCAGCATCGTAGCCGTGTGCCCCGCTGTGGAGGTGGAGGTCTGGGTCTCTGCTGCTGTGGTGGTGGAGTTTTGTGAGTGAATCCCATCTAAACATTGTAACAAAATGACGGTCAGGAGCAGAAGAAACTGTCCGCCCAGGAGGATGTAGTTGACAGAAATCATTTTCAGCCGTAAATCAAAGCAGTTCGGAGGATAAAGAGCCGATCATGGCTGAAGGGTTTATTTTGGTGGTGGACGTCTCGAGTTTATGACGCAATCAGCGTGCGACAATAACGTTTACAGTTGTGCTTTTACTGACACCTAGTGGACCGTTTTCCTGGAGTTACATACGCTAACTTACGACGGAGTTCTACTGACAGCTAAAAAATATGAATTCTGCGGGTGCTACGAGAATAAAGTCGTAGCATTTCGACATTAAAGTCGTAATTTTACGAGAATAAACTCATAGTACAACGAGAATAATGTCGTAAAATTACGAGAATAAAGTTGTAATTTTATGAGAATAAAGGCTCCTGTGCGTGGATGAGACCAGTGCGTGATGCGTTATGGAGGAGAATATCCAGAGAGGATTTGTTGTTGTTTGTTCGTTAAGAGTATGAAAGATGTCCATCCAAAACTGAATGCATTGTTTATGCAGGACTCCCCCCCCCCAAGACTCTATTCATTGATCGGCGGCGCTGCATCAATAGATGAAGCTTTGATTTCTGCGCAACAACCGCTGCATGTCGCGGGCTTGTGAATGTTCTGTACCTGTGTTACGTGCTGACGCCCCTTTGCTCCATTATCTTATGTGTATTCTGTATTTAAGCTTGTTTTGGGACGTGGCTGGTCGCTGTATAAATAGGTTGTCTATCCATGGCGCGCTCGTGCTCGTGCTCACGCTCACTGCACCGCCTCGTCTGTCTCACCTGGGGCGCGCTCCTCGGCTCTGAGCTGCTCGGTGCGGACTGCACCAGGCCTGTGAGCTGCAGTTAGATTTGACCTGGTGGGACTGTCTTGTTTTCTTTTGTTTGATCAGGTTGGTTTGGGGATGGTTTGGTTTTAGGTCAGTGATGTCAGCACAGGCCCTGTACGGAGTTGGCCCGGTGCGGGTGTAACAGAGATTAAATGGTATTCTGTTCCACTTGTCATCACTTTAATTGGGCTCAGGTAATTTAATGGAGTAGCTCCCTCTGCTGGTGACCTGTAGCTATAAGTGCCCCTGGCATCGCGAGAACATTGCCAGTTAACGAGAGTCGGACACGAAGTGGGTCACTATCTTTTAGCTCTGTCACTGTAGATTGTGTATTTCTGTTAATCATTCATAATATAATCACTACCTGGGTGTACACATTGTTCATGTCATTGGGGAACTAATATTTTGTGCTACACATGAATTATTACACAGTAATGGACTAATTTACATGTCGTGACAAGCTAACTTTTTTACATGCTAACTGACTTGTTACCCTTGTAGAGTGCTGCTCTCCGTGTGCGCTGTGAGTTCTGACCAGTGTTTTTGATGATTGTACAGGTACATTTTATTTTATTTTATTGTAAAACCTTTTTCATTTAACTGTATTACATTTGCCAGTTAACGAGAGTCGGACACGAGAGTGCTGCTCTCCGTGTGCGCTGTGAGTTCTCCTGACCAGTGTTTTTGATGATTGTACAGATTAAATGCAAAGAACCACTCCGTGTGCTGGCCATTATTAAAACATAACGCAGACAAAGACAAACTATACAACAATCAAGAGCAGACGGGTCGTTCCTGCAACCAGGCTGGACTGTTGCACGGCCAAGTTCAGCGTGGTTGGGTGGGCCCTGTACGGGGCTGGCCCGGTGCCGCATCCTTTTGTAATGTTTGACTCATCAGGTCCACCTTTCTGTTGTTAGTTTGTTTTGGGGCATTTTAAAGTAAATAAATATTAATTAAAAATAAACAATTTAACTCCTCATATCCTGTTTGACTCCTGTGTCTCTTTAATATGTCTGATCCACCCGTACTAACCAGGCGTCTGAGATCTGACACTATCTGGCAGTGATACGGTGGAACATCTTAACCAGAGTGTGTCAAACATTTTGTTATATATAATTTAATCCTTGTTTTGTAGCTTGTGGGTGTTCTCAGTTTTGCTGTACCAAAGCACACAGACCTTATGAAAAAAAAACAATGCTTAGCTTGAATGAGCGACAAGAGGACACTGAAGCAAAAAAAGAATACAAATAATCCTAGTAATATGTGATCTATTTGTTTGTAAGATTTTTTGTTTTGGGTCAGAAGTGGTAGCAGTGACATGAGACTGGAGATATGACACAGGACCAGGAGACACGAACCCTTAAGACACTGTGATTGTCCTGTCTATTCCTGTCTAGTCCACTACAGTCTGGCTATGCTTCATTGTTCACTTTACCTGTGGAACTCATTAAACCTTCTGACTTTATGTTTCAGACTCTTGTTCCTCTTTGACTCTTACACTAGAAACGAATATTCTTACATTATTCTTATTATTGCAATAATAATTTCAAATGATAATAATTTATTCTTCTTATTATTTTTATTATTATTGTTGTTGTCTGGGAATAACTGCACATCCCTTTATCAGTGTCACTTCTTTTCTTTCCCTAAACCAGCCCAGAAGAATGTTTTGCAACATAAACCTGAGTGTGTCAGAGTTGCTCAGGTTTTTAATCCTCAAACACACTGCACAGATCTTTACTCAGATTCTACAGTTTCATGTCGCTCTGTTGTAGGTGACGTAAACCAGTACGAACATTTGAACGTGTATTGTGTAGCGGACTCCGTTTTCTCCCCTTTTTTGTGTAGGCGCGGTGGATTCAGGCTTCGGTTATGGCCGATTTCTATGGAAATGCTGGGCCCATTTTCACCCGCACTGAAAGCATGCATTCGAGCACACTGCTATATCCCATCATGCATCGCGCCTACGCAAAAAAGACGAAAATGGAGTCTGCTATGCAATTCGTGTTCAAATGTTCATACTGGTTTACGCAGGGCACATTTGTCGGGTGCATTGAAATGGAACAGCCATTGTCACGCCAGAAGTTACTTAAGTGCCTTTCGATGCACACTTGGAACGGTGCCTTTAAGGGCACTTTGGCGAATTGGGACATGGCCAGTGGTTGAAGTACTCTCCATGGCATAGGCCTGTCCCATTTCGGGGAGATGGCAGCTGCACGGAAGAGTACCCTCCGTCGGCTGGGTTCTTCAAACTGTACATAGAAGTGTGCATTTGTTGAATTGTGACACGACCAATCACGAACATCCATGGTTTTAGTCGTTTTTCACTGTGAAAACTGCATAGGTGCTGGTATGGAGAACATCCAAGCCATCAATGCCTCCGTGCCAGCGCCGTACCAGGCAGAGCTGAGGGTCAAGTGCAGGGCCCGGCAAGTCCCACTAAAGTGAGAAGAGGCATTAACATGAAACATATCAAGGTCAGGCTGACTTACATTGGACTGAAGGATGCACTGGGATCATGTGTTCTTAAATCAAGAGTTCTACTGTTATTTTTGTTCATCTGTTTTGCTCTAAAGGAAGGATTTAACTTATTTGCTAGGACAATTGTAAAATTATGGGATGGGGGCTGGGTATCAAGTCTTAGTATAATGCATTCAGCAGTTTCATTATTTATTTATTTTAAAGAAAAGCATTTTTGTGTTGGCTGCATATCAGCTGAGTATAGTTCAGGGACCCCTTAAACCACAAACAGGATCTGTCTGCACAGCGTCTCTCACCACAGCAAACTAGAGTTGTCATTGCATCATATTAGTTTGGATGTGTTCAAAATGTAATGGATACATGGATTATTTGATGGTGTTAAGGGCCTGACTGTCACATATAATCTGCTGATAATTATATTGTCTTGTACAAAATGTTTGTACACAGATTGTACGTGTTTTTTTTTTTTTTTTTTTTTGTATGTTCTCAAATTAAAATGGATGTATTTGTGTTCAAAAATGGTCATTTTTTTCCAAATGCTAGATTAGTTACTAAGTCTACACCCATATAAACTAGCACCACTGTTGGAGCACCACATTCTGTAAAGGTTTCTTGCTCTCGTGCATCACTCTTACCTTGTAAATGATTCACTGTTTTGTCTCATGCATGACTTTAAAGCAGATGTTGCCTCCAAACAGTTCATTTAGTAACCTAGTATTTCTGCCAATTACTTTTTACTCTTTCTTTCTACAACTACTTGAGTAATTTTGTTTTAATGTTAAAGTGCTTGGTCTACTTATAAGCTGAATTCATTCATTCTCTTCAGTTTAGCAAATATAACCTACCCCAGAATGGCTGCATACAAACCTTCTGCATCCTGATCATATTTATTCCACTCTGGGACATGTATCTGCACAGGTGCCCACAGCACTAGAGGACATCAGAGCAGGTATCTGCACAGCTGTCATCTCAGCCGACTGGAGCAAAGTACAATCCATCAGTAGGCTATTTACAGGGAACTGAGATCATTTTAGTTTGAAAAAAAAAAAAAAGGATAAACAGGCCACATTAGAAATCTGGCATATTTATTAATTTCAGCCTGGACATTTTAGGCTAATGGACTCTGAAAAGAGAGGGACATTCAGCAGATTGTCAAAGAGAGTCTGCTGTCCCCACATCGAGGCAGAACAGCCTGTGATGCCACGTAACAGCAGCTATAGATCATATTTAACAGGCTGTGGGTTATATACACTGGTGGAACGTAACAAAGTAAAAGTAGTAGTATTGTACTTTTAGGTATCTGTACTTTACTTAAGTAAAGTTTAAAGTAGATATTTTTTTACTTTTACTTCACTTTATTTGAGAGCAGGTATCTGTACCTTCTACCCCACTACATGTTTTAACTGGGCTGAAAACTAAAAGTGTTTTTTATTATTGTTTGAGCCCTGCTGAAAAGGCTGAGGGTATATTATATAACACGTTCATAATTTGAGCAAACAAAAATATGTAAATAAAAACAACATGATTTAGTCGTTTCTATTAAACAAAATTCAAGACAAATCTTTATCAATCAAAATCAATACATTTGAAGCCTTACAGGACCTCAACATATGCGCAAATCTTAATCTTAAACAGGTACTTTCTTTGCTCCTGTATGTGGACTTCTACTTAACAAAATAGAGTATTTCATCCACCTCTTATTATATTATTATATTATGGTTATAGATGACGCAAAGACGCGCGTGCTGACGTCAGTGCGCACGTGCGTGCTGCTGTTGTTGTTGTTGTTGCCAAGCGCGTGTTTCAAACGTTCCCGTCACTGCAAATTTGCAAATCTCGGCTGCGCCAACTTTCTGCACTTGTGAACCTTATCTGACGATTTCTTCGGAAAACAGACCTAACTTTGGAACCAGACTTCACCTAGACCTCTACTGACCGCGCCTTGACTCGGACTAGAGACTTTTGAGAAGAATAAGTGAGGTTTGTGACTTTCCATGTTCACGTTAGTCCTGATGCGGCATTACACAGAATACAACCAATATATCAAAATGCCATCTTAACAAAACCCAGATCATGCTTACAGTGAGTTTATTCAAAGAAATGTGCGCCCTTGTCCGTTTGATTTCCTTTTCATACAAAATGAAAATGATTAGTCCATGTGTTCAGGCCACAGGCAGAGGCTGGTAGTACTTAAATACAGCACATCATAATAATGTATTTACTTGAGTAATTATTTATTTATGCATTTTTACAACTATTTGAGCAATTTAGTTTTAACGTAAAACGTACTTGGCCTAATTATAAGTTGAATTCATTTTTGAGCTAATCCATTCTCAGAGCAGCGGCTATAACGCACCGCGGAGTGACTTCTGTGTACGTGCTGTTACTATGGCTACACACACTGTTAGCTCGGTACATATACTGTTAGCTTGTTAGCTTGGCTACATATATTGATAGCTTGGTACATATACTGTTAGTTTGACTACACATATTCTTGGCTTGGCTACATATACTATTAGCTTGTTAGCTTGACTACATATACAGTTAACTTGGCTACATATACCGTTAGCTTGGCTACATATACCGTTAGCGTGGCTACATATACTGTTAGCTATCGGCGGATGAACGCACGTGACTTACTTTGGGAGAGGGCCGTGACCCCGTGAGTCACAGCACTAATCCTCTTAACCGTGCACTCTGGTATTATTCCTGATTTATATATTTATTATCCTGATCATATTTATTCCATTCTGGGGCATGTATCTGCGCCACTGTCACCTAGGCCTACTGGAACAGAGCAGTAGTCTGGATGAAAGTGGTCAGGCAGTCTAGTAGCAACAATAATCCTACGATATTTAAAGGTAATTTTAGTTTCATTAAAAAAAAAAAGCTAAGTCGTTATAGATCATATTTTACAGGCTGTTATAGATGACGCAAAGATGCATGTGTGCTTACTTCAGTGCACACGTGGGTGCTGTTTGTTGTTGTTGCCAAGCATGTTGTTGTTGCCAAGGGCGTGATTCAAATGCTCCGCATCATTGCAATTTTTGCAAACCTCCGCTGCGACAAACACCTGCATTTATGAACTTTATTAGACGTTTTCTTCGGAAAAAAGACTTAACTTATTTTCACCCAGACTTCTCCTGACACCCCCTGATTCCAACTACCAGACTTTTGTGAGAAAAAACGTTTGTGACTTTCCACGTTCACCTTAGTCCTTTCGTTTTGCTCATTTTTGTGGTCTGTCATTTGAAAATACCAGATTTTGTGCATTATTCAATATTTTGTCCTTTCAAAGAAACCCATTAATCTTCTGGACTTAAACTTGGAATACCAGAAGACCATATGTTTTCACCTACTGCTTTTTGCACTGTTGCCTTTCAGCGGCTGAGAATACAGTGTTGTATAGGACACTTTAGAGGTCCACACAGATGAATGTGCATGCTGAAATAGAGATGCACAGAGGTACCTCTGTGCATAAAAGCAATGTAACATGTCTTCACTCTGCAAATATAGTTGACCTAAAAACACAGGAAATTCACTATATTAGTTCAGGGTATTACATAAGAGTTAGATAAATCAATCAAAATATTGTTGATCAAAACCAAATTTATTTCATAACATTCACATGCATTTGGGGTTATTAAAACAAAACTGTGTCTTCTAATATAGCATGTATGCAAAGAGCTCAACAATTGCTGTTTTACCATGTGCATTCAGCTTTTGGCATAAACTGAAATCTTAGAAACAAACGTGAGAAGCGTTTTGGTCTCTACAAGTTTTGCCATTTAGGTTTCTTTTATTGGGTTTGCTGTATTCTTGTTTGTGAGGCTTGTTTGCAGCATCAGTGTCTGACACAAATGTTTCTCTCCACAGATCTGTGTGAGCCAAAGCCCAGCTCTGCTCTGGACGTCCAGACCTCCTGCACACGTCCTAACATCTGGAGCTAAGTCTTCACACACTCTTGCACACACAGACATACACATTTGCACAAACACACACTCGCACACTCATGCAAACACACACACTCCTTCCTTCTCTCGCTGCTCCTGCTATGCCGCTGCCTTCTCCTACTATGTCCCTCCCTGCTGCTCCTGCAATGCCCATTCTTGCTCCTCCTGCTACGCCCCACCCTTCGCGTCCTGCTAAGGTGCTCCGTTTTGCTCGAATTGCTAAGGCCCGTGCTGCTCATGCTAACGCCCGCCAGGCCACTCCTGGTATACCCACCTCTGCTGCCCCCGCTATGCCCATCCCTGCCGCTCCTTCCATGCCCCTCCCTGCTCCTCCTGCCATGCCCAGCACTGCTCCCCCTACTAAGCCCCGTCGTATTCGTCCTGCTAAGATGCTCCGTATGCTTCGTCTACTTAAGGCCCACCCTGTTCCTTTTGCTAAGCGCCGCGTTGCTTCTCCTGCTAAGGTCCTCTCTGATCCTTCTGCTATAACCACCCCCGCTGTTCCTGCTGTGCCCCTCACTGCTGTGCCCCTCCCTACTGCTCCCGCTATGCCCACTTCCATTGCTCGTGCTATGCCCCTCCATGCTGCCCCTGCCATGCCCCTCCCTGGTGCTCCTGCCATGCCTCTCACTGGTGCTCCTCCCATGCCCCTCCCTGCTGCTCCTGCCATACCCCTCCGTGCTCCTCCTGCTATACCCATCTCTGCTGCCCCCGCTATGCCCATCCCTTCCGCTCTTTCCATGCCCCTCCCTGCTCCTCCTGCCAAGCCCCGCACTGCTCCCCCTGCTAAGGCCCATCGTATTCGTCCTGCTAAGCTGCTCTGTATGCGTCTTTATAAGGCCCGCCCTGTTCGTTTTGCTAAGCTCCGCGTTGCTCCTTCTGCTATAACCACCCCCGCTGCTCCTGCTGTGCCCCTCACTACTGTGCCCCTCCCTGCTGCTCCCACTATGCCCACTTCCGCTGCTCCTTCCATGCTCCTCCCTGCTGCTCCCTCTATACCCCTCCCTGCTCCTCCTGCTAGGGTCTTCTCTGCTCCTCCTGCTATGACCACCCACGCTGCTCCTGCTTTGCCCCTACCTGCTACTCCCGCTACGCCCACCTCCGCTGCTCGCGCTATGCCCCCCCTTGCTGCCCCTGCCATGTCCACCTCCGCTGCCCCTGCTATGCCCCTCCCTGTCACTCCTGCCATGCCCCTCCCCACTAATCCTGCTATGGTCCTCCCTACTGTCCCTCCTATGCCCCTCGCCGCTACCCCTAACATGGCCCTCCCCGCTACCCCTGCCATGCTCACCTCTGCTGCCCCCCCTATGCCCCACCCTGTTCCTTATGCTAACATGCCTACCGCTGCTGCCCCCGCTATGCCCCTCCCTGCTTCTCCTGCCATGCCCCTCCCTGCTTCTCCTGCCATGCCCCTCCCTGCATCGCCTGCCATGCCCCTCCCTGCTGCTTCTGCTATGCCCCATATTCGTCGTGCTAAGGCCCGCCCTGTTCCTTATGCTAAACCTCGCGTTGCTTCTCCTGCTATGCCCCTCACTTCTCCTCTTGCTGAGCTGCACGGTATGCTTTGTCTTGCTAAGGCCCACCCTGTTCCTTATGCTAAAGCCCGCATTGCTCCTCCTGCTATGCCCCTCCCTTCTGCTCCTACCGTGCCCCTCCCTGCTGCTCCTGCCATGGCCCTCCCTGCATCGTCTGCCATGCCCCTCCCGGCTGTTCCAGCAATGGCCCTCCCTGCTGCTCCTGCTATGCCCCACCTTGTTACCTCCACAATGCCCCTTCCTGCTAGCCCCGCTGTGCCCACCTCCGCTGCTCTGGCTATGCCCATTCCTGCTGCTCCTTCCATGCTCCTCCCTGCTGCTCCCTCTATACCCCTCCCTGCTCCTCCTGCTAAGGTCTTCTCTGCTCCTCCTGCTATGACCACCCACGCTGCTCCTGCTTTGCCCCTACCTGCTACTCCCGCTACGCCCACCTCCGCTGCTCGCGCTATGCCCCCCCTTGCTGCCCCTGCCATGCCCACCTCCGCTGCCACTGCTATGCCCCTCCCTGTCACTCCTGCCATGCCCCTCCCCATTAATCCTGCTATGGTCCTCCCTACTGTCCCTCCTATGCCCCTCGCCGCTACCCCTAACATGGCCCTCCCCGCTACCCCTGCCATGCTCACCTCTGCTGCCCGACCTATGCCCCACCCTGTTCCTTATGCTAAAGCCCGCATTGCTCCTCCTGCTATGCCCCTCTTTTCTGCTCCTGCCATGCCCCTCCCTGCTGCTCCTGCCATGGCCCTCCCTGCTGCTCCTGCTATGCCCCTCCTCGCTACCCCCGCAATGCCCCTTCCTGCTAGCCCCCCTGTGCCCACCTCCGCTGCTCTAGCTATGCCCATCCCTGCCGCTCTTTCCATGCTCCTCCCTGCTGCTCCCTCTATACCCCTCCCCTGCTCTCCTCTGTGTCATGCCCTGCACTGCTCCTCCTCCTGCTATGACCACCCACACTGCTCCTGCTTTGCCCCTACCTGCTGCTCCCGCTATGCCCACCTCCGCTGCCCCTGCTATGCCCTCCCCGCTGCCCCTGCCATGCCCCTCCCCCGCTGCCCCTGCCATGCCTCCTCCCCACTAAATCCTGGTATGGCCCTCCCTGCTGCCCCTCCTATGCCCCTCCCTGCTACCCCTAACATGCCTACCGCTGCTGCCCCCGCCATGCCCCTCCCTGCTTCTCCTGCCATGCCCCTCCCTGCATCGCCTGCTATGCCTCTCCCTGCTGCTCCTGCTATGCCCCCCATATTCGTCGTGCTAAGGCCCGCCCTGTTCCTTATGCTAAACCTCACGCTGCTTCTCCTGCTATGCCCCTCACTTCTCCTCTTGCTGAGCTGCACGGTATGCTTTGTCTTGCTAAGGCCCACCCTGTTCCTTATGCTAAAGCCCGCATTGCTCCTCCTGCCATGCCCCTCTTCTGCTGCTCCTGCCATGCCCCCTCCCTGCTGCTCCTGCCATGCCCCCTCCCTGCATCGTCTGCCATGCCTCTCCCCGCTCTGCTCCTGCAATGGCCCTCCCCTGCTGCTCCCTGCTATGCCCCCCCTTGCCCCCTACCTACCTCCACAATGCCCCTTTTCTTCTAGCCCCGCTGTGCCCACCTCCACTGCTCTGGCTATGCCCATTCCTGCTGCTCCTTCCATGCTCCTCCCTGCTGCTCCCTCTATACCCCTCTCTGCTCCTCCTGCTAAGGTCTTCTCTGCTCCTCCTGCTATGACCACCCTCCGCGCTGCTCTCTGCTTTGCCCCTACCAGCTGCACCTGCTATGCCCACCCCGCGCTGCTCGCGTTATGCCCCCCCCTGCTGCCCCCCCTGCTATGCCCCTCCCTGCTGCCCCTGCCATGCCCCCCCCTGCTACTCCTGCCATGCCCCTCCTTGCTACCCCCGCAATGCCCCCTTCCTGCTAGCCCCACTGTGCCCACCTCCGCTGCTCTGGCTATGCCAATCCCCTGCCGCTCCTTCCATGCTCCTCCTCCCTGCTGCTCCCTCTATACCCCTCCCTGCTCCTCCTGCCATGCCCTGCACTGCTCCTCCCTGCTAAGGTCTTCTCTGCTCCTCCTGCTATGACCCACCACGCGCTGCTCCTGCTTTGCCCCTACCTGCTGCTCCCGCTATGCCCACCTCTGCTGCTCGCGCTATGCCCCCCCCTGCTACCCCTGCCATGTCCACCTGCCGCTGCCCCTGCCATGCCCCTCCCCGCTATTCCTGCTATGGCCCTCCCTGTTGCCCCTCCTATTCTCCTCCCGCTACCCCTAACATGGCCCTTCTGCTACCTGCCTGCCCTGCTATGCCCTCCTCTGCTGCCCCTGCTATGCCCTCCCTGCTCCTCCTGCCATGCCCCTTTCTGCATCGCCTGCCATGTCCCTCCCTGCTGCCCCCGCTATGCCCCTCCCTGCTTCTCCTGCCATGCCCCTCCCTGCTTCTCCTGCCATGCCCCTCCCTGCATCGCCTGCCATGCCCCTCCCTGCTGCTCCTGCTATGCCCCATATTCGTCGTGCTAAGGCCCGCCCTGTTCCTTATGCTAAACCTCACGCTGCTTCTCCTGCTATGCCCCTCACTTCTCCTCTTGCTGAGCTGCACGGTATGCTTTGTCTTGCTAAGGCCCACCCTGTTCCTTATGCTAAAGCCCGCATTGCTCCTCCTGCTATGCCCCTCCCTGCTGCCCCTGCCATGCCCCTCCCTGTTACTCCTGCCATGCCCCTCCTTGCTACCCCCGCAATGCCCCTTCCTGCTAGCCCCACTGTGCCCACCTCCGCTGCTCTGGCTATGCCCATCCCTGCCGCTCCTTCCATGCTCCTCCCTGCTGCTCCCTCTATACCCCTCCCTGCTCCTCCTGCCATGCCCTGCACTGCTCCTCCTGCTAAGGTCTTCTCTGCTCCTCCTGCTATGACCACCCACGCTGCTCCTGCTTTGCCCCTACCTGCTGCTCCCGCTATGCCCACCTCTGCTGCTCGCGCTATGCCCCCCCTTGCTACCCCTGCCATGTCCACCTCCGCTGCCCCTGCCATGCCCCTCCCCGCTATTCCTGCTATGGCCCTCCCTGTTGCCCCTCCTATTCTCCTCCCCGCTACCCCTAACATGGCCCTTCCCGCTACCCCTGCCATGCCCACCTCTGCTGCCCCTGCTATGCCCCTCCCTGCTCCTCCTGCCATGCCCCTTTCTGCATCGCCTGCCATGTCCCTCCCTGCTGCTCCTGCTATGCCCCGTATTCGTCTTGCTAAGGCCCGTCCTGTTCCTTATGCTAAGCCTCGCGTTGCTCCTCCTGCTATGCCCCTCACTTCTCCTCTTGCTGAGCTGCACAGTATGCTTTGTCTTGCTAAGGCCCACCCTGTTCCTTATGCTAAAGCCCGCATTGCTCCTCCTGCTATGCCCCTCCCTTCTGCTCCTGCCATGGCCCTCCCTGCATCGTCTGCCATGCCCCTCCCAGCTGCTCCTGCAATGGCCCTCCCTGCTGCTCCTGCTATGCCCCTTCCTGCTAGCCCCGCTGTGCCCACCTCCGCTGCCCCTGCCATGCACCTCCCCGCTAATCCTGCTATGCCCCTGTCCACTGCTCCTGCTATGCCCCTCCCCGCTATCCCTGCCATGCCCACTTCCGCTAATCCTGCTATGCCCCTCCACATTGCCCCCGCTATGCCCCTCCCCACTGGCCCTACCATGCCCCTCCCTGCTGTTCCTCCTTTGCCCCTCCCCGCTACCCGTGCCATGCCCACCTCCACTGCACCCGCTATGCCCCTCCTCACTAGTCATGCTATGCCCCTCCCCTCTAACCCTGCTATGCCCCTCCCCGCTGCCCTTGCCATGCCCCTCCCCGCTACCCCTGCCATGCCCACCTCTGCTGCACCCGCTGTGCCCCTCCCTGCTCCTCTCACCAAGTCCATAGGTATTCCTCTGGCCAAGGCCCCCCCTGTTCCTTCTGCTAAGCCCCATGCTGCTCACCCTGCGAAGAATAGCTCTGCTCCTCCTGTTATGCCCCTCCCCTCTGCCTCCACCATGCCCCTCACTTCCCCTCCGGTTATGCCCCTCCCTGCTTCCCCTGCCATGTCCCTCCCCACTAATCCTGCTATGCCCCTTCCTGCTTCCTCTGCCATGCCCCTCCCTGCTACCCCTGTCATGTTCACCTCTGCTGGCCCTGCTATATCCCTCCCCGCTGCCCCTGCCAAGCCCCTCTCTGCCACTCCCTCTCTGCCCCTCCCTGCTTCTTCTGCCATACCCCGCACTGCTAAGCCCCTCCGTATTCGTCTTGCTAAGGCCCGCCCTTTTCCTTATGCTAAACCCCACTCTGCTCCTGCCGCTATGCCCCTCACTCCTCATGCTGAGCTGCTCTGTATGTTTGCTAAGGCCCGCCCTGTTAACTATGATAAACCCTGCGTTGCTCCTCCTGCTAAGATTCTCTCTGCACCTCCTGCTATGCCCCTCCCTGCTGCCCCCATTATGCCCCTCCTTGCTGCTCCCGCTAACCCCCTTCCTGCTGCCCCTGCCGGACCCGTCCTTGCTGCTCCAGCTATGCCCGCCGGCGCTGCCCCTGCCATCCTCCTTCCTGCTCAGCCCCACACTGCTCCTCTTGCCAAGCTCCTCCCTTGTCTTGCTGAGGCCTGCCCTGTTCCTTTTGCTAATTCTTTAGTTGTGCCTCCTGCTATACCCCTACCTGCTATTCCCACTATGCCCACCCCTGCTGCTCCTCCCAGGCCCCTCCTTACTTCCCATTCTCTCTCCAACTTTACTCCTCGTGCTTTGCCCCCCTCCTGTTGGAGGCTCAAGCTTCCACCTGCTTCTCCGGCTAGGCTGCAGCCGGACCGCTCTGCTTCTCCTCCTGCTTTGCCCCCCTCTGCTCCTTGTTGGCTCCCACCTCCTTCTCCTGCTAGGCCCCAGCCGGACCTCTTTTTTTCTCCTCCTGCTTTGCCCCCCTCTGCTCCTCGTTGGCGGCTCAGGCTCCCACCTGCTTCTCCGGCTAGGCTCCGGCCAAAGCACCTCTCTGCTTCTCCTCCTCTCCTTAAGCCTCTCTTGGATCCTCTTCCTATGCCCCGCTTTGCCCCTCTTGCTCTGCTTCCAAAGCCCTCCTCTGCTCCCCCTGTTAACCCCTGCACTGCTCCTCTTGCTAAGCCCTTTAATATTCATCTTGTTGACTTCCGCCCTGTTCTTTTTGCTAAGCCCTGCGTTGCTTCTCCTGCTAAGGCCCTCATTCCTCTCCCTTATAACGTCCGCACTGTTCCTCTTGCTATTTGTCGTGCTAACGTCCGCCGTGTTCCTTTTGCTAAGCCCCACGTTGCTCCTCCTCCTAAGGCCTTCTCTGCTCCTCTCGCTAAGGCCCTCCTTGCTCCTCTTGCTACGCTTTCGGCTGCTATTGTAGGGGCCTTCAGACCATTCATCTCCTGTATTATATCATTTCTGACCTGGGACCCCACAGGTCCCAACTAACTCTGACATTGTATCATATTGTACATAGGTGTGGTGTAAAAAAAAAAAAAAACTAAAAAAAACAAACAAACAAACATGTATGTGTTGATATTAGTATAATAGTAGGTGTTCTGTGTGCTGTGTTTAGCTGCTTTACATGTTTCAGCTACTTCCTATAGTCTTCCTCAGAAGGGTCACGCAATGGTGTAGTGACAAGTTTTGTTGGCGGCAAAACCATGTAAGCCGCCAACAAAACAGGTCGCTACACCACTACACCATCACGTGACCCTTCTGAAAATGTCCCTAAAATACATATAAACATATATGTATTAGGTACTGTTCTGGAGTTTTATTGTAAATAGTGTGGTTCTTGTGTTTTAGTGTGAAACAAAAAAAAAAATTACAAAAAAAAAAAAAAAGAAGAAAGAAATCCACAAAAATATGTCAAATGTTAAGTATAGTGCTGTGTGTATTGGTTATCATTGTGTTATTTCTGTTGTAAATAGCATGTAAATAGTGTGGTTCTTGTGTGTGTCAAGCAAACAAAAAAAAACACAAAAAAAAAAACATATTAAGGGATCAGATATTGTGTGTTTTGTGCCTTCTGCTTTCCCTCTTCTTGTGTTTGTTCCCACAGAGCTGGTGATGATGACGGCCCCTCCTGCAGCAGACCCCCCCCCCCCCCCCCCCCCCCCCCCCCCCCCCCCCCCACAAAAAAAAAAAAAGAAAGAAAAATAAGAAATATAGGCCAACTTACAACAAAAAATTACTTCAATAACAATATTTTTAAATCTGTAACAGATATGTATAATATGTAAAATGCATAAATTTCCCTTAACAAATTCAATTGAATACAAATAAATGTAATTAATATCAAATTAATACATTAAAATTCAGTATCAAATTAAAACGGTAAAATTTAATGCTAGAAACCCCCCAACTATAGGCCAACTTAAACAAAAAAAAATTTCAATAACAATATTTTTAAATCTGTAGCAGAAAATATGTAAAATGCATAAATTTCCCTTAACAAATTCAATTGAATACAAATAAATGTAATTAATATCAAATGAATACATTAAAATTAAATAAATATCAAAATAATACATTAAAATTCAATATCAAATTAAAACAGTAAAATTAAATGCTAGAAATTTACCCTCCTCCCAAACATGTTCAAAAGAAGATAATTCACTAACCAAGCAAAAAGGGATAAATGAATCTTTCAAATAAAATTCTTAAAGCATATATGTTGTTTTTGTGATTCTTGCCAAATGCCAATTGAGTGAATAAATAATAAAGTTACTTAAAATACAGTTCAGTTTTTGTCGTTTGTGTTCAATGCACTATAGAAAAGTTACACACTAGTAATTGATCAACTTCCAGTACCTGGTTTTCCTGATTAAGACGTCACTATTGTATCATTCCTGTACACCTGTATCTGTGGAGTTTGCATGTTGCAGTGGGTTTGTTTCCTTGTGTTCAAAATGACAGGTGACCAATAAGCAACTTTGTTTCTCGCATCACTGAAATAAACAAATCTGACTGCACAGTAGTCTACTGTCTGGCTCGAGGAACGACGAGGGAATGGTGCCAGGCAGAGACTGATATCCTGTTTAACAATACAGAGGTATTTAGTGTGGATTTGCCAGACTAGTTAATAGTAATCCCTTAGTTTGCACAACACCCTTCAGGTCATCACTAAGTACTCTGGCATGTGTCCTCTGGTTAGAAGAGGGCTAATTTACCAAGGATACACATGCAATATTACCCATAATGCATCAAAATAATTTAGAAGAAAAAAGGGGCATGGATATATATTGCCTTTGAATATATTTAAGTTTGATTAAATAGGCTAGGCGCAGGACAAAATGTGCCCTGCGTTTCCAGCGTTTCCATGGAGATCAGCTGTAACCAAAGCGTCCATCCATGCAGACTTCACGCACTGCTATATCCCATCATGCACCGCGCCTACGCAAAAAATTGATGAAAAAGTTCGTCCGCTACGCAACGCACGTTCAAATGTTCGTGCTGGTTTATGTCACCTACAACAATGCGACATGAAACTGTTTAATCTGAATAAAGATCTGTTCAGTGAGTTTGAGGATTAAACCTGAGCAGCTCTGACAGACTCAGGTTTATTTTACAGAACTTTCTTCTGGGCTGGTTTGAGGAAACAAAAGAAGTGACACTGAATAAATGAATGTGCTGATATTCCCAAACAACAATAATAATAATCATAATCATGAATAATTGTCATTAAAAATATTGCAATAATAAGAATCATGTAAGAAAGTTTGTTTCTGCTGTAAGAGTCAGAGCAACAAGAGTCTGAAACATAAAGTCAGAAGATTTAATGAGATCCACAGGTAAAAAGAAAAATGAAACAACGGATTCTCGGGAAAGGATAGAAGAGTCTGAGATGTGACTGTGACAGATTTTATAAGGTCCCCTAGAGTGTGTGTGTGTGTGTGTGTGTGTGTATGTGTGTGTATAGGTGTGTGTGTGTGTATATATATATGTGTGTGTGTGTGTGTGTGTGTGTATATATATATATGTGTGTGTGTGTGTGTGTGTGTGTGTGTGTGTGTGTGTGTGTGTGTGTGTATATATGTGTGTGTGTGTATATGTGTGTGTGTGTGTGTGTGTGTGTGTGTGTGTGTGTGTGTGTGTGTGTGTGTGTGTGTGTGTGTGTGTGTGTGTGTGTGTGTGTGTGTGTGTGTGTGTGTGTGTGTGGTGGCACGTGTCATTTACCTTCACATTAGTAAATCATGATATCAGTTTGATGTAGCGCTGCACTGTTAGAAAATCCCTCACAATAATAAAATAAGATGAACTGGCCAGACATAGGACAACAGCGCCATCTGCTGGTATTAAAGTGGTTTAGCCACGGATCAAATTAAACCTGCCCAAATACCGAATTTTTGAACTGTAATATCCCACTTTATGTACAACTAATCAGTGTTCTCTGGTTTATATTTTATTCATTAATTTATTAAAAAAAAGACAGCAAAAAGAAAAAAAAAAAAAAAAAAAAATGGTGGACTTTATCCAAAAATATGATTACAGTACATATAAATTTGATTTGATTTCATTTGATTTTATGATTCAATAATAAATATGGAAATGTACAGAAATATTGTAGTGTCGTAAATTGCTTCAGTACTTCATTGGTAAGATTAAATACATTTTCTATGTTTCAATTAATTAAACACACAATATAGTACAATTATAAATGCAATTTTACATTTTATTTTGTATCTACATAAACACCACAAAAACAGAGCATTGGGCATTTTCATTGTATTCACTAACCAGTTTACCATTTTATATATTTATTTGTCATACAGCAATGTGATGTGGGTTAAATCTTTTTTTTTTTCCTCAAAAGTGCTATCAAGAAGAGGTTTTGACACATCTCATGCAGGTACAGTTTAAAGTGCATATGACAGGTTTTCATGTTTTTTTTCATTCTGACTTGGTTTGGATAGCACCTGTGCTAAATAGTTAGCTTAGTTTTACATGAGTTTGTGGGAGAAAAAAGTACAGAAAATACAGGAAGTAGTGCTAACCTAAAACAGGATGTAAGTATGTCATCATCACTGAAAATGTATGCACAAGGAACCCATTTTCCAGACAAAATAAAGGTTGTCATTTAATTCTATCAGTAAATACATAACTATCATGCAATTTAGACACATTTTGGCTTTTGTTAACATTATGGTTACTAGGTAAAAGTTACAGAAATTACCTCTATGTATGTCATATGTGAAATTAGTCTGACTGTCATATGCACTTTAAGTTTCATTCCCGTTAATAATAATAAATTACAATTCCCATCGATTTAACCTTCGTGTACATTCTTTTGTCCACAGTCCATCTGTGTGTCTTCCTCTTCTGTCTCCCTCCCTTGTGTTTTACAGGCATGGGGCATTAACGCATCCGTAGGCAGGTATTTGAAGGCACCGTCAGCCGTGTCGCAGGCGGCAGAAGTTACAGAAGACCCCGACGGAGACACGGGCCGTAGAGATGAGCAGAAGTCCCAGCCGTGAACGCTCTGATCGCATTTTAAATCCGCCGTGGGTCTGGGGGGAGGGAGGAGGTAGTGACCGGGGGCAGTGCACAGGCCGGGGTAAGGGTAAAACACGAAGCTGCCGAAGTGGGATAAGTTCAACAGGTCCTATAAGAGATATAGAGAAGAGAATACGATATTTTAGATAGACAGTTTGATTAAATAAAGAGCTGATAAAGAATTGTGTTTTTTATATTTGCAAACTGTAAATTTAGGCTAAAATATACAAATCTCTGAATACTATATTTTGACTACACAAGACTCAAGTATTTATTTAAATGTTACTTTGGCTCAAATTAATTGGTGGTTTCCAGTTCTATAATGTGATCATGTCATATTCTCAGATGGGGGAAAGAGACAGATTTCCATATTACGATTACATTGTATTTTGCCATGAAATAACCAAAAGATAAATTCACAAATGTTGAACCTGATCATTTATATTAATGGCTACATACAAGAACTCACTGTATTACACCAAAAATGCATTTTCACAATATTAGCTGTTAGTTTTAGCTGCCACTCTTCTGTATTTCAAATAATTAGCCTGTTTTCAAACCCAGCAATATAACAATAGAGTAGAGACAGAGAATACAAATTTGCATAAAGACAGTTCAATGAAAAATTATTTTAAAAATGAACCACAAATATCACACAAGTTTATAATTTTTAATGTGCTTTTTTTTCCCCCTTTTTTTTTTTTTTGTATTGCATCTAAGCTACAAAATGCACATGTCTGTTCACTACATTTACACATTTATTTCTTAAAGTATAAACTAAACCAGATTTATATGAAGTATTTAGGATGATTAGGGTATTTATTTAATTGTTTTAATTGTTTCAAATCTGTATAAATGACCACATTAGGTCAACAATTACAGACATAATTTCTATGCAGTTCCTCATTTCTCACCTGACATTGTTCATCTCAGACATAAAAATTACATTGAAATATTAGAAACTGTTATTTGAATGTCTGCATAATGTAAGCTACAAATTAGAATTATAACTGTGGCTAATATATTGAATATGTTTTTTTGCAAATCTGCAACATATAGACAGCATTTATGGAGTTTTGAGTGAACTATTCCCCCTATATCCCTTCAACATCTTACTACATTTTGGTACCTCGGTCCATTTTAATCAGTTCTAATGAGAAACATGCTGTGACCATGTCTGTGCACCAGTTTGTGGCCTATCTTACCTGTACAAACATATGCTGCTGTAGGCTGATGGGAATGGGATAGCCTCCTAGTGTCCCTAATGCACAGTGCGTATCCAGAGCCGGGCACCTCGCCCACGGGCCCCCCGGCAGAGGTCCGCAGCCCCCCTGGTCCTGGGTGTGTCTGTGGGTGTCCGGTGCTGGGTACATGCAGCGTGGAAGTCCAGCTCTTTGAGAATCATTTGTGATACTTTGTTTCTGTGGACAAACTGAAGATGATCGTGCAGTCAAATCCGGTCCGGTCCACTCCGGTCGGGTTTGGGGCGCGCAACTTTCCTCCATGTTGTCACTGTCACTTTCATGGCCATCTGAAATGTTAAGAATTGAACTATAATGAAACTGTAAAGCGCACAAAGAACACATCTAGTTGTAAGAGAGAAAACTATAGCCTACATGTAGTTTAACCGAACATAATCACAATGCATAACTCAATCACAAATAATTCACAATAAAATACATTTAATGGGATTCCAGCTCCAGCCAGCGCATTCTGTTGTTGTGTCCTTGGACAAGACATTTCTCATGAGTGCAGTGGTGTAGTTATGTGGTGGCACGGTGCCCCTGTGACCTCCCTGTGCCCCCCTTTAACAACTGGGTCGAGCGTGATTGCATGAAACGCACCTTTTCCACACTACATTTCGCACTCTCTCTGAAAACCTTTGTCCTGTCAGTCACTTTTAATGTCTGATGACTTTACAATGCGCAGATGGCTAAGATCGCTAAAGTCTGCTTCAATCATCATCTATTACAGGGCATAACCGGCTCAAATAATGAACTTCTAAACCATGAAAGGGTGAGGGACTCGGAGTCAGGATGCAGCGTTTCAACACATCTGTATGAGCGTATCCAGGTCTAACAGCACAAAACGTCACACACATCCCTCACTAAGAACTTTAGCTAAACCGCTGACATTAAACCATAGCACTTACTGGGTTATTGTTAGTCTTATTGATCCCTGTCTTGTCACGGAGTCGTAGAGTTGCTCTCTGCTCTCCCTGTTCAGCGAGACTCTTCCACAAATACAATCTACAGTAAACATGTCCAAATCTTTTCTGTTGACAAGTTCTACTTTTCTTTTTAGAGATTAATAAACGAGATAGTGACAGTATGTGCGTAACATAAGCAGCATTACTTTGAATTGCTCTTCGCATGTCCAACTATAGGGCCGTTTACTGCTGATCCTGGGTCAGTTTCACTCTCTAACAGAGAAATAAAGTGCACTGGAATATGGAGGGTCTGTCTGACGCCAGGTCAGGTTAACAGCAAATTGCAGCAAAGAGAAATAAATCATTACACAAAGGTTGATCTGGCTCTCTGAGATAATTGTACATTTTTTCAATGGTTTACTTTTTTTTTTTTCTTTTAATTATTGATCTACAGGGACAAATTACTGAGTTAAAAATCTTCTTATTTTTTGCTCAATTGCACCGAGTTGTGTTTTTGCCTCTATTTTTTTTCTGAAATTCTCTTACACATAAACTGTGGTGCAGCCATGTAATTGTTACATTGGTACTATTAATGTGTACATATTTATATATACACACATATACACAATAGATACATATATTGCTAAAGATTGTGTAATGTACCTTCAGTTACATTTTAAATGTACATTTGCTGTTCAATTAATATTATTGCTCATTACTATTGCTATTAAATTTTATTCATGTTTGAGTGCCACCACAGAAACTTAACTGGCCCTTGCTGCTCCCCCCTGTAAAAAAAAATCGTCGCTACTCCCCCGTGTGAGTGAATAATGAGGGGATAAAGGGGCCACAGATTGGCAGCCCTGCTTTTGTCAGTCTATCCCAGGGCAGCTGTGGCAAATGTAGCAGCTTACAACCACCTAATGTTAATACATTCTTCTATGATATTATATTTATTTAATAGGTTACTATAATAAGGTACACTTGGACTGGCTGTTGAGCAGTGCCAGCTAGGTTGGCGCAGCATTGCTTAACCCTAGATCTGCACTGATAGTGATACGATCGGTGACGATCCCAAATAATTTGCTGGATGGGTTCAGCCAGTGAATGTTGGTTCAGTCAGGATCCTTGTTGGGATTATATCTTGTTGTAATAGAAATACTTACTGGCCACTTTTGGCCCAGAACATTTCATAATGTTATTTTTCTTATAGATAGCTGTTATGTCGTTCACAGCAGTTACATGACAGGTTAGACTGTATATTCTACTAAAACTTAGTTAATATTTAAGACTTTACAAAAAACTCCATAACCATTATCTACCACCCATAACAAGGGCCAAAATGTGTCTAAACTGCATTATTAGATTGAGAGAAAAGTTACATTTAAATTAATGTTTAAACTGACAGAAAACAGAGTTCCCTGAGCATAAATTGTCTCTGCATTTGGATGTATTTTTTTGTGTTTTTCACAGGTAGAGGTATTCCATTTAAGAACTTAGTGCTACTTCCTGTACTTTTTTGACACTTTAGTTATGATAGATATTACCATAGGCACTATTCCACCAAACCAAGAAGAAAACATGAAAACCTGCCATATACACTTTAATAAATCTTAATGTAAAAATGTGCCAGGTTTTTGCTACAACACCACATGACAAAAGTGGAGCCGTGCTTCTGTACCTGATGACTTGGAGTTATCAGAGTGCAGTACGGTCCTTGGATCCTGGCCGTCGCTCGCCCTCAGCTCTTTGCACTGCTCTGAGGCATGTGGCAGTTTCCTGTTAAACACAAGAAGGGAAAACTATCCACTCACATTCACTTCTCACAAGCTGATTTATGGAAAAGCTCACAACATCAACAGCTTTGGGCACCATGGCAACAATTGAAGAAAAAATAAAAATACTAAGTGAAGTCTTAAAGGTGAACTAAGTAACTTCCCTAGTGGCAGGACATGCTTGTCTTCACAGGGATGTTATAGCTTTGCCTGAAATGTTCCACAGTATGGCATTAAGGATATCTATATGTTTTTTTTTTTTTTTTTTTTTTTTTTTTTTCCTCAATTACTGTTGTTCTTATTGTTAAAAACTCTTGAAAATGAAGCATTCTTATTGTAAGCTGGGGCGCCTCTCCACAGATCAGACTTGTAACTTGGCCTAGTGATGTAATCTCCTTGTCTTTATGGAGATAGATAAGTTTAATGCCATATCATGGAAAAGCAGTAACATTTCCATGGAGACAAGCAGGTGGGGGTCCAGTGACCAGAAAAGCTACATAGTGCACCTTTAAGTGTACTGTATTAAGCTTAAACTATTACACCTTACTTTAAATATGTCAGTTCTGGAAATATTTCGTCTCTAGTAAGTACCAGTATAAGAACAAAGTAAAAGTAGTAAAGTACTGTACTTAAGTAAAACATTTAGGTATCTGTTCTCTATATAAATTCATTTTAATGTGGATTTTTTTTTACTTTTACTACATTTAAGAGCAGGTATCTGTACTTTCTACTCCACTACATTTTTGAGGACTGAAAAGTAAAAGTATTTTTTATTTTTGTTTGAGACCTGCTGAAGAGGCTGAGGGTTAATTTTAACACGTACATAATCAAATAAAAACAGCTAGGAAAAAAATACAATTCAATTATTTCTGTTGAACAAAATTCAGCACAAATCTTTATCAAAATAACTACATTTGATGCTTTATTAGATCTCAAAATCTGCACAAAATACTGATACTTTTTCCTCTTTAAGTAGATTTTTAAACATGCACTTCAATACTTTTACTTGAGTAGCTTTTCTCATGTGATACTTTTACTTTTACTTGAGTATTTTGTTGATCCAGTATCAGTATTCTTCTTATCTGTACAAAACTGAGTACTTCTTCCACTAGCAAAATGGAGCACTTGACACTGAAATTCTCATGTCTCACCTCTTTTCTCGTCTCCCGTTGCCCGTGTCTCGGAATCCTTTTGCGAACGGGTTATTGTCTATTTTCAGCTGCGTTATCTGCGACACAATATGAAGAACACACATCAATTTTTTTAATATTTACTCGTTACTTCTTCCCAAAACAGCATCTTTCATCATGCTCAAAGCTACCCAATGGTTCAGTTGTTCAGTTCATCTTTCGGTGTTACTATTACCAATCTTCCATTTCACTTCCTCATCTATAAAATAATGCATATGTATGGAATGTATATACTGTCTATTTTGGTACCTTGTCGTTCTGGTAGGCGGTGACTGCGATGAACTGTGTCTCTGTGAACACGTAGGTCCTAAAGGTGCTGTACGGGAGCTTCAGGACGTCATTGGCCTTCACGATGTGGAACCTGGGCTGGTACTTGTGCATGGAGTTCAGTATGGTCTGTGAGAGGAAAACAATTAAACAAATACTATTAATTTTATGATGATGATTTACATTTTGATTTGTTTGTATTGTGCTTTTAATGTCTTTCTTATTCTGTAAAGCACTTTAACTACTTTGTGTACGACTCGCGCTTCACAGATAAACTTGCCTTGCCACAAGTTGCATGTATTTTTTGTGTTTTGCTGTGGTACATAACAGGAAATGTACCGGCAACCACATCTTGGTTTTGCATTTTAATAACTTTCTCATGCAGTTGTAGATCTTAAACTTAAAATGAAAAATAGTAGTTTTATTATTTATCATATTTGAACGACTCTGGTGATGATATAAGGCCTTAAAAACTGCACAGAGTTTCTACCTGTGATGCAACAATCCTGGGAAAATTCAAACATGGATTTTGCAACGACTCAGGGAGAACGGACATATTGCGCAAGCCTCATCAAACAAAAAAAATTAAAGAGGGGGTATTACATTCCTATGGGGTAATAACTGCTAACACGTAACATATTTAGATCATCATGTTACTTTTTATTGTTTATGATATATTTGCTGAAAACCAGGTATGTTTTTGATGAAGGAGCATTGTTATAACATGGTTAAAAAAGGCCAAAAAAGGTTAATTTTGTATAATATGTGTCATAAACTGCAAATTTCATCACAATTCCATGACTTCCAAGGTTTAGAAAATCCTTAAAATACATTAAACCACACTATTACTATTGATTTGGCAATTCCCACAAAAAATAAATACGTAAAAACTGATGCTAAACAACATAGAAAGTGTTTTTCTTTTTAAACTTACAATATTATATTTGTTATCTCCGACCTCAAATTCTGCAGCCTGATTACTCTTTTAAAAATCTCTACAATTCAAAAAACGACAAAAGTGACTCACAAATCCGTGCTTGTCGGAGATGTTGTTGGTGAGTTTGACTTTGTGGAAGTTGATGACCTTGTTCATCCACTGCTGTCCGGTGGAGGGGCTGTCTGGGTGGATGTACATGCGTTTGGGCAGCTCGGGGTCGGCCTGCCCCGCCACAGTCCAGCGGCCTTGGTGGAACTTGTAGCGGCTCTCGTCTGCTGCCACTATGTCCAACAGAACCATGTACTTGGATTTAGGCTCCAGACCTGAGCATCGCAGTCTGAGCGGGGGGAACATGCGTCTGGGGAAAAAAAAAAATCATGTTAATATAGTTATGTCTGTGGATCATATGAGTAGTCAGTGTTCAAAGAGTAGGCTAAGCTTGCTGAAAACATAGAGACACTATTATGTTTTGTTGTTTTTTTTTGTATCTTAACCCATATTCAACATATATTCTAACAGACAAATGGTTAGATTCAAGTGTATTTTTAAATAATTACATAAATGTACTTTAGATTGTATATTTCCCCCTGCTGCTCTTGTTTAAAACCACTTCTTCACACAGTTAGTGACTCAAACATTTAGTTTCCCCATTGTGGTTCAAATAAAAGTTCTATCTTTACTTGTCTAAAATTATCAGCATGCAAATTCACCACATCTGTTGGTGAAGAGAGTAGGCCTCCCTCTTGCACCTTTACTAAAACTAATACAGATTCACTTTGCAAGACTAAATGTACGTATTTATTTTCATATTTGCAATGTCAAAAAAGGAATCTTTTTTTAAATTAGACTATAATGAGTAGGCCTATGTACTCTACTCAGCTTTTACGCACGCAAAAAACCCCAAAAACAAACAAAAAACAATGCTTGAATACCAAAGTACCTTCCGGATTTTGTGATAACCATTTCTGTCCCACATTTGTGAAACTGCCTCCACAAGTCCCCGGCCTCTAGGTGAACTTGCGGCTCCTCTTCGTCCGGCTGACCGCATCTGTCCTCCAAACTCTCGGGGCGCCTGCACAAACTCGCGCGCTGCTCCATCACTGACGCACCGTGACGCGCCACTTTTCTGCCCAGTGAAGCCCCGGTCAGACGCCTATCCACGGTGTCTGGGTGCATTTTCTCTGCTTTGGAACGCCTCTGCTTTGGTGGTACGACTCAGACAAGTGCATTCCCAAAAAACTTTTTTTACGCACGAGTTAAAAGAGCTCCAAAGTTCGTCGTGACGCGTGGAAAGTTGACGTGTCTACATCGCACTTGAGTTCCGTTATGATCTCGTCTCCTGTAATGAAGTGTGGCGTGGTCAGTTGCTCTTTTGACACTTTGCTCTTCGCAGTTGCAGCCAGCGGTGGGCGGGACCTGTCTGGCCTCTCTCTGAAGTTAATGCGCAGTGGAGTGCTGTCGTGTTGACTGTCTTGTCCAAGCTATTAGTTCACTCAATATTCCCTTTTATCTATAATAAGATTGAATGGGTAAACTGAGGTTAGACCAGTGCTTAACCAGGGCTATAACTGACTTAAAGAGCCTGATTAAACCCAAATGTTAACTGTGGACTAGGGCTTCTAGGGCTTACTTTGATCTAAAATGTAATAAGGAAAAAAATGTGAGACCATTGTTTTAATGTTAGGTCTAGGGCTGTTGTCGTCCATCCATCCATTTTTTTTTCGCTTGTCCTGGGCCGGGTTGCAGGGACAGCAGTCTAAGCAGGGATTACCCGACTTCCCTCACCCCAGACACATCCTCCAGCTCCTCCGGTGGGACCCCAAGGCGTTCCCAGGCCAGCCAAGAGACATAGTCCCTCCAGCTGTAGTTGTTTAGTCGATTAATCAGTTGGATGGTACCAAAATTTGTATTAGATTTATGTGCCACAACAGCAGAAAAGAGAAGTGAGTGAGTTAGCTAAATTTTGTATGTAAATTATATGTAAAAAGCCAGATTAAACTCATGATACACAGGTTTAAAGAGGGGGTACTATACTCCTACGCTAACACATAACATATTTGCATCACTATGTTACCTGTTATTGTGAAAATGCTATATTCACTGAAAACAACTAAGTTTTCAGTTTCATTTCTTATGCTCTTAGTCCCTCCTCCCTTTAAGCCACACCCCCTTCAGAGCCCTATCAGTCTGGGTCTGGGAGAGATAGCTAAAATACTCAAACATGTATGAATGACATCTAAAATCTCATCACAAATAATCGTTTCAGTCCAATAAAAGCAGTGGGTTGTCCCTGTTAGTGTGAGTGGGCGTCAAACCTAGTCGAATAATAATATGCATGTGTCTCTTTAACAGTGTAACTCAGCTCTTTATACTGGGGTGTGGTCCCCTGAGCCCCCGTCCCGGGACAGTCTGCAGCCTGAGCTTGTTGTGTCAGGCCAGCCATTGTCCCATTGGGATTATAGGCTCTGGCTTTGGTTACAGCCTGGTTTTTATGACTGAAAATCCCATAGCGATTCAGTGTTTCGCCGACAGGTTTAAGACATGTGACAGTGAGATATATGGAACTCTAAATGCTCTATTGGTCCATTCAAATCAGATGGTTCAGTTGGTATGTCTCTCATTACATAATAAAGTATAGATCATTTTTGCTGAATATATATCTTTAAGAAATTGTGGCATTATTCAATCATAAAGTTGGGATTGTTGTCAGTAAAAGATTAAAAACTAAAGATAAATGTTGCAAATTTGTGAGTAAGTTCCTTCATCCATTCATTTTCTTCTGCTTATCTGGGGCCAGATCACAGGGGCAGCAGTCTAAGCAGGGACTCCCAGACTTCCCACTCTCCAGACACTTCCTCCAGCTCCTCCGGTGACCCAAAGGTGTTCCCAGGCCAGCAGAGAGATTTAGTTCCTGTAGTGTGTTGTGGGGTTTCCCTAGGGCCTGCTCCTGTTGGGACATGCTCCCCAGGGAAGCGTCCAGGAGGCATCCGGAACAGATGCCAGAGCCACCTCAGCTGGCTCTTCTTTATAAGGTTCAATATGTGGATTTTCCATTTGGTTATTACTTCTGAAAACAGGCCTCTGCCTTCTGTGTGAAATTATGACATCAATTTGTAGAATGTCATGATTCCTTTTCTTGGGCTAGGTGGGGCGCTTCTGGAGTAGAATTATCTGTGTACTAAAACTTTAAATTTGATTTCCATAAGGAAGGGATCTCTATTGGTTTTGATGTCACCATGATTGTAAGGTACACATTTTTAGATTAAAACACACAATAATACACATACATTAGTAGGGCCTTTAATATGGTATGGTTTTATATAAGATTATTTTAAAATCAAAATGTTCTTCAGTATCAATACTTGAAATAATATTTAGATTTTGTATTGATTAAATGGTTAAACATTTATGTTGCGCTTTTCTCCCTTTAAGATCATGTTCACACTGCCACTAGTTAGGTCGATGTAAAAGAGCGTTCGCTCTGAGAGCGCTGCTTGGGCTGGTGTCATATTCTGGAACACAGTAAATGGTCGGTCCAAGAACGCCTGAAACAGGGGGTCTCTGAGCTGCTCCACATGCTCTCTGGAGAGTGGTGAGGACTGACCTCAAGCATTGAGCGTAAAAGTGTTTGGAATTGTGCAAAAAAGTGCTCAGATCATCTTTATTTTTATGAATGGGTGCTGCAGAGCTGCTGTTTGACACATTCGTCTTGTGAGGGAATTTAGATCAATTTATTATCAGCAACAATCTCCTCCAGCCTTTGTCTGCACAGGTGAGCCTGAGTCTATCTGCGCAGGTGAGCACAGGTGTTGTTCCAAAAGCTTTTTCTCCTTCGCCCCCAGCGCTACAGTCCTCACAATTGAAGGAACAGACCACTGTGTATTGGGGAGGCGCATGTATTCGGGCCTCTGTCTGCTTAAAGTGCATTGTCACTGAAATAAGTTCTTTGATCAGATGATGGACTCTCACGTGGTGTTTGGGGGAATGAATGATGTGAGATGTATGTGAACAAGACCGACCCAAAAGTAAAGTAAACAGAACTAAATCTAGTGCGCATTGGGGTCGCTCCACAGAGCCACTAATATGTGTGAAACGACCTAAGATACTCAAAAAGCTTTACATCAACAAACCACTCATCCATTTACACACAGACGCACACTCATGAACCGTTGTACATGTCTTACAACAACAGTATTCATCTGCAATCACTCCACCAACCTGTGAGTCAGACCAAGAACGTTCAAGTCAGGAACAGCATTCAAACCTTCAGATTAGAGGACAAGCAAAAGCGAATTACTGTCACCCACCCAGATGAGCATCAGAAGACTCACGAGCTAGCAACGCTCTTTGGACAGGTTCCTCTAACATAGATAGATAATATGCAGAGAACATAATTTGATATACTAATTTGAGCGGAAATGGCCAGAATGGTGAAGGTCAATTCGCTTTAAAAACAACAAGAAGCACTTTGGGGTTACTGGACGGGCCAAGCATTTTGAGCAGACTTTCTGCACAGCCCGATATTAGCTTTGGCTCATTTAGCGTAGCACCTCTAGAGTTTGTTGAGCTAAACTACATTCCTCCCACCTCCAGAAGCCAAATATGTTCTTTGACACTGGGCTGTTACCACTGGCTCATCCATCAGGTCCTGAGGTGTGAGAGAGACAGCACCAGTGACGCAGGCGCCACACACAGATACAGTTTGGACCTGTGCAAAATGAACTGGACTAGAAAACGTATATGCGGTAATCAGTGTTTGGACTGTTTGTGAGAAATGTGAACACCAAGAAAATAAAGTGCACTGTACCTATTTGCACCTCATTACTGTCAGTGTGCTGTCAGGTTTGAGTTGTTCACAATTCAACCTCTGACTCCCCAAATACAAGCACGCAAACAGTCAATTACTACGGCAAATCATACATGGACAAACTATAGCTAATATACTATCAATTTTCTTGCATGTTTAAAGTTAAATATATGGTGAAAACACATGTAACTGGTAATTAGATCAGAACATTGATGTTAACTGGCTTTAATTGAGTTGGTGATTGTGGCAGATATAGTACTTTGGCTTCGTCTTTGGCTCCCACACGAACCTCAATACTGCTCTGTGATTGGCCTGCCCGCTGCCCGAATTTGAACCTTACAGCGGGAGTATGTCAAGATGGATTCTCGTTAGTTTGCGAACTCACGATTATTGTGAGAATCCATCTTGCTGCGGAAGGTTAATTTCACGCTTTTGGACCACATCGAAACATTACAAAGTGAACTAATGAAAACAAGGCTTATGTAACTTATCAAGTGGATTGATGTTAACGCTTACCTGGAATGTTACGCAGTATGGCATTCATTTATCTATCTCGCATTGAATCACTTCCAGCTGTTTGTTTTCCACAGATCTGATCTATAACTTGGCTTGTCTCCATGGAGATACATTTAATGCCTTAGTGCCTGGAAAATACTCAAGGCAACAGAATAGCATTGCCTTTGGGACAGACTAGTAACCCTTTTCCTCAAAGTAAAAGTTCTCCATCAAAATAAATGAAGTAGTTATCTCCATTATCTCCTCCAGCTCTGTCCTGTAAAGCTGGCTGTATCCCAACAACAGTACAGTAGAGTGAGTCCAAACCACAAATACCCGCCCGGCATCTTGTTTGCCACCACTGTCCACTGTTTCAGATTACTGTCCTCTTTGAAGCTTTGAAGGGTTTTCCCCGCTTCTCTGCCAGAAAACATTGGGTCATACGCAGCTCTCTCAACCCACAACCGATCCAAACGCGTCTGCTTACTTAGGCTTCCGATCAGACAGCTCCAACAAAGGGCCCCGGTGTGAAGTCTTTAGCGATTTCACAGCACGGTCCTCATTGAAACTTTAGCCCTTCGTGGTGCGACGCTCCCGGAACAATGCGGCCGAAGAAATTCAAAATGATGGCACGCTATGGATAAAGTTCAAACGCAACACAGCAGCAGCGAGGAGATAGTAAAGAGTCGGGAGGCTTTCATGATTTGAGGTCGGGCCAGTTCATAATTCTAGATGGTAAAAGTGGGGGCACATGACACTTCATAATACACTACAGTTATGCAAGTTGGCCGGTGGTTGAGAATAGCCAAAATGGTGGGGCACAAGTCTAATCCCCACAATTATAATTAAAGTTTGTCAAAAGTTTACGAAAAGATAAACATACAACAAGGTGTGGGAACAGTTTTCATGGCTTTTTTTTTTTTTTGCCTCCTTTAAACTGCTTTCTCAACCTACATTGGTGTGTAGTACTCAGTTACATTTACTTATATACATGCACAAAACTTAAAAAACTAGTAATGCAATGGACTTACATAAGACTGAAGAAGAAGTAAGGCTGCCAATCTGCCCCGTCAACCCTTCCTCTCACCACTAACGCACATAGTGAGTGAAGTGTCTTGCCAAAGAGCACAACAACTGAATGAACTATAGAGTTAACAACCCCAACTAACCAATCCAACTAAGCAGGCCCTGTTTATCAGAGTATAAGTGAAAAAGGGCTTTATGCGGGAAATAAATACATATTTTTGTCTTGTTTTTTCCTTCACAGCTAATTCTGATATGATTTAGTTCTTTTTGTTTTCATTTTTGTGTTATATCCTTTGAAAATATCAGATTTTTGTCATTTATTGCATGTTTTGTACTTCCAACTGCACTACATCTTTATTACAAATTACTGTTACAATCATTACTACTTGAGAATTAGCTTCCCTGATACTTTTTTTTTTACTCTTGCTTGAGTAATTTCTGGGACCTCTCTGTCACTAACAACTAACTCTTACTTGAGTAAAAAAAGTTTGGCTACTCTACTCTCCTTCGCTATTGGGTCACTTTAGTTAAAACACACTCGCTTCCGAAAGTCGGCGATTGGGATGAAAAATTCCCCCTTGTTTTGCTCACACAGCACGAGGGGCAGCAAAACAAAGCTCTCGACTACAGAGAAGAATGGCTCTCACAGTCCCAGCATAAAGCATAAATCAGGAGAATGTGCAGGTGAGAGGAGCGAGGGATGACAGAGCGCACGCCGGAGGATGTGGAAATCAATGGTGACACATTAGAAGTATTAGTTATTGAGAGGAGGAGACGGATGGAGAGAGCAGAGCGGAGGAGAAGAGGAGATGCACTTAAATGTGTCGCTCATTTGTTCTCACACGCTCCAACAGATATTACTTACATTAATGGTGTGTTAGGCATTAACACTTTACGGGGCGGCGGTGGTGCAGTGTGTTGAATGTTTGCCCGTCAACCAGAGGACGGCCGGTTCAGACCATGTGCATGTAGCGATTCGCCGTCTTTCGATTGGCACGGTAACCTCGGTGCCGCTTTGGCTTGGGTCAGTTTGGTGGGTTTCCATGATTCCTCACCTTATTCATTCTGAGCATTCTATTTATTCACCATGATGAGTTTATAAGTGCTTTTCACAACTTTCAGTAAAACCAGAGAGTTTTACTGCGATGGTAAAGCAAGCAACAGCTAGCATGCTAAAGTGCACTTCCTGATTATCAGACAATAAGCTGAGCTGTTTATGCAATATATTTGTACTAGGGCAAGACAAATTTTCCTGAAATGCATGGGGGAAAAATGAATACATGGCCTCTACAGTTACACCAGGTGGTAATAAGCGAAGTACACTGCCTGGCATAAAAAAAAATACACAAAAAAAGTTGCCACCAGGATTTAACTAAGCAAATAGGTTGGGGTTGCTGCAGTTGATCAGGTCGAGGTTCAGCAACAGTCTGTGCTCAAAGAATGAGGTCAGCTGACTACCTGAATATACTGAATGACCAGGTTATTCAATCAGTGGATTTTGTTCTTCCCTGATGACACGAACATATTCCAAGATGACAATGCCAGGATTCATCGGGCTCAAATTGTGAAAGAGTGGTTCAGGGAGCATGAGACATCACTTTCACACATGGATCAGCCACCACAGAGTCCAGACCTTTACCCCATTGAGAATCTTTGGGATGTGCTGGAGAAGATCAGACTCGACCATCATCAATGCAAGATCTTGGTGTAAAATTAATGCAACACTGGATGGAAATAAATCTTGTGACATTGCAGAAGCTTATCAACAATGCTACAACGAATGTGTGCTGTAACCAAAGCTAAAGCCGGTCCAATGAAATATTAGAGTGTGTGACCTTTTTTTTTTATTTTTTGGCGGTGACTTTTTTTCTTTTTTTGGCCAGGTAGTGTATTTGTACCGGGGGAAGACAAATTTTCCTCAAATCTATGGGGACAAATGAGTACATGGCCTCTACAGTTACACCAGGTTGTAATAAGCTAAGCAGATTCCCAATTGACCACTGACCAATCAAACCCTTTCACACAAGCAGTGACCTTTCTTATGTAGATTGAACAATAGCGCTCGATTAGAAGCCAGCGCCTCATTTATCTTTTGTAAACTCTATAAACCACTCACCTGGCTTTCACTGAAATCAGAGAGGTTTTTTCTTAGATTCTTCGAAAGAACTTGACGCTGGCACATTCTTAGAAACCCAGCGTCTTCCACATCACAGCTGCTGATGCATTGTAAGACTATAGTTATTTTATAATAGTTTTGACATTTTTTTTATTCAATACAGTACAATTGTCTGCCCGTCTTGTTTAATAAGAGGTTAGTATAGGCTGGTACAATGGTTTGACACACACACGGTTTGCTTTGGAGCTTGCTAGAAAGTACCAGGTAGATGAAAGACGACATCAATATTTACACAGCCTACACTGTATATGCACGAGATCAAATTATATCCATAAGAAAATGCAGAGTACCCAATCCTGGAAACTCAAACTGGCATTTACGCTGATTAACTATACATCTGGCCAAAAAAGCAGTAAACAATTTTCTAAAGACGGATTTTACTTCCTAAAAATATTGACTGTTTAGAGCAGTGAAAAAGTACTCGAGAAAATGAGGTACATGTGCCAACTTCAGTAAATTAGCTGTAAAGTGCTGTGTGCGGTTTGGGCTGACTGCAGGCGGACGTGAATTTAGAGAGCAGACATCCATCCATCTCCTTCACACTTTAAACAAGCCCAACACACTGTTAACTCCGACCTGATCGTCACGGAAAGAGTATGCATTCTAAGGGCGTTTATTCACGGCGTCACGTTTTTATTAAAGGTACAATGTCTTTGGAATTGTCTTTGGAAGTGTTTCGTAATAAAGGTTTTAAAAAGTATTGCGCCTCTATAAAGTTGATAAAGGGGTAATGAAAATGTTTGCTTGTGAGTAGCACATTGTAGAGACTCATTTTAACCTTGGATTGTCACCGACGCCACACCAGGGAATTACAACTTTGAACCCATTCTATGCAAAAAGGAGCTTCATGACTGAGGTGACAGGTGTGTGTTCACTTTACTTATTTTAAATAGCACATATTGTTCACTCTTGTGGCTTAAATTCTCTTTTAAATATGCTTTTAGTCACTTAAGTGAAGTAAGTTTTTCACGTTTTCGGGCTTAAAACTTCACCTCCATTTCCATTCGTCCATTTCATCCATTTTCTTTCGGTTATCCGGGGCTGGGTCCTGGGGGCAGCAGTCTAAGCAGGGACTCCCAAACTTCCCTCACCCCACACGTCCTCCAGCTCCTCCGATGGGACCCCAAGGCGTTCCCAGGCCAGCCGAGAGACATAGTCCCTCCAACATGTCGTGGGTCGGGGCCTCCTCCCGGTTTTCCCCGTGCCTGAAAACAGATCCCTAAGCCACCTCAGCAGATGCCCGAGCCACCTCAGCTCTCCTCTCGACGTGGAGGAGCAGCGGCTCTACTCCAAGCTCCTCCCGTGTGACCGAGCTCCTGGGCTGTGGCCTCCGTTTCCAATGAGATATTTAGGCGTTGGAGCACCCTCTGCTGTCACCAAGGGGAAAGAACAATGAAAACTTATCTCCAAGCTGGAAGGGGCGAAAATTTAATTCTGTTCTAATGTTTGTTTGTTGAATTTGAAACACATTTCTAATCGAGTTTTTAGCTTTTGGTGGTTACATGTGCACAAACAGGAAAATAAAGACGACAGCTCAACTAGAGGTACACTACATTCATGATCTAACTGGGACGCTATACATTTCTATGGAAACAAGCCGGAGGTCAGGTCAGGTTTGTGGAGATGCAAGCTTGCTCACAATAAGGATGCATTTTTTTTTAGTTTTTCAGGGCAACCAAGATAAAAAAAAAAAAAAAAAAAACATGCTGTCTGTTTTTTGCTAAGAACGTTGCGTGTAAAAAGTGTTCTGTTAAGCTGTGTTCATTGTTTGAATTGGTCTTTTGTGTTTTTCCTTCAGTCAGCACAAACAGTTAAAGAGCCCGTTTAAGAAGTGCCTCTAACCCTCCCTGACAGTATGTTAGCGCTGTGGTCGTATTGTATCACTGCGATGCCTTTAACGGTGTGAATATTTATGTGTTCTCTATGCCTGATCCCAAAGACATTTACGAGCCCCTCTAAGTGCTGTCCATACACGGGCTGTCCTGCAGAGGAAGCATTAGGCCTGCTCATTATTCAAACACTGTTTCACACTCTGGAGCGAGCATAGGACTAAAGGAACACCGATGGTGACGTATAAGTAAATAACTGCACTTAAGTAAAAAAATAGGTATCTGTACTTTACTTGATTATAGTTTAAAGTGTATTACTACATTTGAGTGAAGGTATCTGTGCTTTCTACTGAACTGAAAAGTATAAGTATTCTTTATTAGAGTTTGAGACCTGCTGAAAAGTTTGAGGTTTTATTTTTAACATGTTCATAATTGGAGCAAGCAAAAATATATAGCTGAAAAAAACAAAAAAAACAAAAATCTTTATCAGAATCACTACATTTGAAGCCTTATAAGGCCTCAAAATCTGTGCAAAAAAAAAAAGTTTATTTTTTACTCTTTAAGTACATTTTTACCAGGTACTTTAATACTTTTTAATACTATTTTTTTTTTCATGTGATACTTTTATTTTATTTATTTATTTATTATTTTATTTTATTTCTTTTTTTTTTTTTTTTTTTTTTTTTGGTATCTGTACTTTTATTTAACTAACATAATGAAGTATTTCTTCCACCACCGATGGTAAGATTGATATAGATATACTTTTACTCTAACAGAGTATAAGGCATAGCATAATAAAGCATTATAATAACATACACCAACATATAACATTTCCAAGTATGATATTTAAATACCCAAAAAACAAATATTTCACTATCACAGGCGTTTATAAAGACATTTAATATGGAGGAAGGGAGGTGTTTCAGAGATGTCCCACCAGGAAGACCCAGGACACGCTGGAGGGGCTATGTCTCTCGGCTGGCCTGGGAACGCCTTGGGTCCCACAGGAGGAGCTGGAGGACGTGTCTGGGGTGGGGGAAGTCTGGGAGTCCCTGCTTAGACTGCTGCCCCCGCGACACAGAACAAATAAGCGGAAGAAAATGGGTGGATTAATGTGGTTAACTTTTACTTATTTCTGCTTTAATAATAATAAAGAACAGAACTTTTTTCTGTTTAAAACTGCAGGATTTCATAGCGGTATTTCACTGTAGCTCAAGTTTCAAATGCAGAACAATAGGTTTTCTCACACAAAAATGCATCAATCAATATAAAACTCTGAGCAAGCACGTCTTCTTAAATGGAAGGAATTAAAAAGTAGAACTGTCTTGAGGCCACGATGGGCTACTTTTACTGTTTTGGGATTGTTTTTTTTTTTTTTTTTTCAGAAACAAAAAAGTGATTGTCAATTTCCTTCCTTCCTTCCTTTGAAAATTTTATATATCCCCCATAACTTAACTCTATAGACGAAAATACTAGTCACTTACACATACAAACACTAGTCAAAACCCAACGTATTACCTATATTTCTGCATTAACACTCATAGATACTCAAGTAAAAGCAAAAGTGTCACATGAAAAAATATAATTAAATAAAATCTCATGAATTTTGTGTGTTTATTTTTGTTTGCTCAAAGCCGAAGCTTGAACTCGCAAACTTTAGTCAGGATGTTATCACGAACATGGTAAAAATAACTCCTCAAATCATAAGAAAAGTACTTTTTACTTTTCAGATCAGTTCAAAAATGTAGTGGAGTAGAAAGTACAGATACCTGCTCTCAAATGTAGTGAAGTAGAAGTAAAATGTGCTTAAGTAAAGTACAGAAAGTTAAAAATTCTACTTAAGTACGGTGCTTTACTGCTTTTACTTTGTCCCGTTCCACCACTGCCGTCTCGCTCCTTGTGTTACCCCGGGGAGGCAATGACTTTTCCACTTGTTTACACTAAAACAGGTGCAGACGGCTTTATTCGCCCAGGCCGTCGTACGTGGTTATTAAAATATCCCGTGACCTTGCAAACACGGATTACACTGCTCGTCTGCCCCAGCGTGAAGCCTGCCCTGCCCCAGTCAATGAGCCCTGCGCCCGGGCACAAACACGCGGGCGGAGAGGTGCCAGACGGCTCTAGTTTCGGATCAGATTTGTGGTTTTGTGAGTGTAAGTGAATGATACGTTTCTCAGGGGGCAAATAAAAGAGTAAAGAGGTCTTACAGGGTCTTCATGAATGCCGTTCTGTTTGCGTTAGTCCAGAGCCTACAGCGCAGGAGAGAGTCATGTGGCAGTGGTATTTTTCCCGTTCTGTCACGCTGTACACGCTCGAGTGGTTAAAAGGCGTGTGCTGATGTTATTTTAAATGTTTATAGATACATATATGGTCCTATCTTATGCAAAATTGACTCGTTACCTTTAAGCCATGAATGTTACCTCATCAAAAACATCCCCGTAGTTGTGTTTTGTTTCATTCACACATGTTGGAATAACCCTTTATTATGAGTCTGTCTACATCTCCAAAGATCAAAATGGTCTGTTCCACCTTGTGATGTCATGAAGTGGTAGTTTTTCATGTTAACAGCTCCTTTTACCTTTTGTTCAATAGAAATCGGCAACTCAGGACTGAACTTACTGAAATGATTCTAAAACACAGTGGAGCGCTTTTTGACATCACAAAGTGGAACAGAGCGGAAATCAGCCTGAGTATGCAGGATTTGTGTTTTAAACATGTGTGAATGAAACAAAACAAAACTCTGGCTATGTTTTTGATGAGGAAACAACAACAGATCAGAAAATAGCATAATATAGGCCCTATAAACAGCATTTTATCTGTAGTGTTGCAGTGTGTGTGTGTGTGTGTGTGTGTGTGTGTGTGTGTGTGTGTGTGTGTGTGTGTGTGTGTGTGTGTGTGTGTGTGTGTGTGTGTGTGTGTATATTTATGTGTGTGTGTGTGTGTGTGTGTATGTGTGTGTGTGTGTGTGTATGTGTGTGTGTGTGTGTGTGCATGTGTGTATGTATGTGTGTATTTATGATGCAAACACTAAAGATAAACATACTTTACGCTCATCTGAATCCATATAGTTCAGTTCTCTTTTTCTCTCTGTCTCTCTCTCTTTCTCAGTATCTCTCTTTCAGTTTATCTCTCCCCCTCTCTCCTTTTCTCTCTCTCCGTGTCTCTCTCTCAGTCTCTCTCTTTCTCCCTCTCTCTTTCTCTCTCTCAGTGTCTCTCTCTCTTTATCTCTCTCATTCTCTCAGTCCATCTCTTTCTCTCAGTCTCTCCCTCTCCCTCTCTCAGTCTCTCTCCCTCTTTCTTTCTCTTTCTCAGTGTCTCTCTCTCTTTCTCTCTCTCAGTCTTTCTCCCTCTCTATCTCAGTCTCTCTCTCGCTCTCTCTCTCTCTCTCTCTCTTTCACTCTCTCTCTCCCTCTCTCTTTCTCTCTCAGTCTATGTCTCTCTCAGTGTGTCTCTCTCTCTCTCTCTCTTAGGATTTAGATACTTCTGATTTGTGTTAGGAGGGCAGTGAGTTGTCCATGTCCTACTGTATGTGCTTTTTACCTTAAATTTCTGAAAAAAAGTGCTTCTCGGTATAGTCAGTTCAGTTAACTAATAAGCTAAGTAAATACGGTACTGATAAATCTGGCAACCTCTTTCGACCAATCAGAGAATGACAACAAGTGATCATCAGAAAGTTACATTCATTTAGGTAAGAAAAGGAGCACATCCTATTATCTGTCAAAATAAGACCACAGCTTTTATTCCTTAGGATTTTTGAATCATTGAATCATGTAGAAAGTTAAAGTAAAATGATGTATGACAATTGTTAATGTGTGGTAAGAGGCAGTGTGCATGTTTGGATGAAAACTGTTTTTGTTTTTTTTTGTTGTTTTTTTTGTTTGTTTGTTTTGTTTTTTTGTTTTGTTTTTTTTTATGAAATGAGGACTGGTGTAAAATATTTATAAACTACATTAGGGAGCTGTGAAAGATGGTAAATTTGTAAGATATATTCTTAGTTAGTTTAACAATAGAATAGAATTTTGTTTTTTTTTTTTTTTGTTTTTAAAAAAAAGTGAAAACGGATTTATACAATACTCTGGCAACTCTGAAAGCTGGAAAAATTGAATGAAAAATAATTATATATATAAAAAAAAACTTTTTAAAAAATGTAAAAAGTTCCTGAAGTTTCTGTGGGTTTTTGACTTTTTTTTTTTTTTTTTTTACTTTATTTTATTATCAACATACATGTTTATTTATTTGTCCTCAAAATTGAGCTAATCCTACAATTATCTACCTGTAAATATATCTATTTGCTGACTTAGATCTCCTGCAATGATTTGTTTGAATAGAAGTCCTTTCATTTCAAATTTAGAAGTTTTATTTTGAAACACCACACCGGAAGTGTAGCTGTCGCCCAGTGTCACGTGACCGGTTTGAAGCCGCAGACGTAAAGATGGACGCCTCTGTGCTTCCCAGTATGAATCGGATCACAAGTTTAGAGCTTTTAAGCAGCATGTCGTGTATGAACATTCTTCGTAAATGTACATATTTGTTTATTATCGTCTGTATCACGACTAGATCATCGCTAGCGGACGAGTACGAGCTGGAAGAGTTTTTGAAACGGGAATATTCACTGATCAAACCTTATCGAGGTAAGTACCTGTAACGGACTTGTATAATTAGCCTCATTTGTTCAGTTTTAATGTGTGAAATGTGCTGTGATCAAATAATCCACACATATTTATTGTTAGAGTATTGTCTATTAGTGTGTAGGACAATAATCAACCGCGAGGAACTTTATTTTCACAACAGGAGAAATCAAAACTGAAAACTCTCATTTAAATATTCAGATTTGTAAAGATTGTCAATTTCTACAAAAAATTAAGTAGTCCCATTTATAACTTTATTACACCATATAAATTAACTTATCTATAGATGCATTGATTTCATTCTCAGACTAAAACAAGTCAAAATACCTTTTTTATAACAAAAATGGCAGAAAAATTTAATTTAAATGTCAAAATGGAATGAACAATTTGTGATTTTTATCCTTTTGTAAATGGGATGTATGTATGTAGAAATCTTCAACCACCTTATTTTTATTTTTAATGATTAATAAGTGTAGTTAAAAATAAAACTACAAAAAAATACTCACTGTACAATGGAAATAATTGTTTGAGATTCGAATTTTTTGAGGTGTCTACAGTATCGAAATAGATACTAACTGATATTAAAACTACATACTTTTTTGAGCAGGTATCGATGAGGATAGAAATGAACCTCTTCTGAATAGCTTTAGAATGATCTTGAGCTGTATCAGAACAAGTATAAGACACACAGACTAGTATATGTCCAAGGACCACTGTGGAACCTACCTGCACGACTGAGGGATTACACAGATATAAGGCCACATGGGAATATAAAAGAAAGTACTACCATTTAATGTTGAAAATCACATTCTACAGTTTAAATAAAGATTATCTTCGGAGTAGGTATTGAAGGATGGGTATTTTCCTTAGCTTCGAGATCAAGTTTGAAATTTTAGTATCGTGACAGTACTGCATTACTGTAGATTTTTATTGTCATCTTCTAAAATGACCAATTTATACTTAGATTCATGTTTATATACCTGCTTATATTCTCCTACGTCATTGCACCTGTCCCCTATCTTAAACACTACACTGCTCTGATTCATTTACCGACCTGCTCACTCCCAACCTCTCATTTTTTTCTCCGCTGACTCACTTAAGAAACAAGTTAGTCATTATTTGGTCATGTTACGGTGTTGCGTCATTCTGTATTCTTGTCGTGCAGGTTTAGGTTTTTCCAGCTCTTCACAATGGGATCTGATGGGGACTGCAGTTATCACGCCCGACTATATCAGACTGACTCCGGACTCCCAGAGCAGACAAGGGGCGGTGTGGAGCAGAATTGTGAGTTTTTAGGAAAAGGGGCAACTACTATTAAAGGTCCTATATTATGCAAAATGGACTCTCTTGAGAGATTTAAGTCATGTTAGAGTGTTAATGTTATTACCACCGCAAAAACATACCTGGACGTGTGTTTTGTTTCATTCACACATGTTTGAGTAACCCTGGTTTATTAGTCTGTCTACATCTCCAAAGCTCAAAATGCTCTGTTCCACTTTGTGATGTCATGAAGGGGTAGTTTTCAAGTTGCTAGCTACCTTTTACCTTTTGTTTTGTAATGATAGGCAATTCAAGGGCTGAAATTATCCAAATGATTCTAGTGAAGGAGTTTAAAATCACCATGGAGCACTTCCTGTATTACCACATGACATCACAAGGTGGAACAGAGTGTTTAGTCAATAACGTAAAATTAAGTTAAAAAAACAAAACGTGCAAATTGGAAATGTCTCATCATTTTGAATCTGCAGAAACTAATTTTAAAGCGTTGTGCAATCAATAAAATCTTAACCATGATTGCTAATTATTTTAAAGGCGCTGCACCTGATTTTTCACCGTTTTAAATATGTGAAAAACAGTACTAGTTCATCTTAAACAGTTTGCAGTGGTCCAAAATTACTCCTCCCTGACCTTATCCATTACGAGCATCCTAATTCTTCACTGCAATGAGTTTACAAGTGCCTTTCACACTTTTTAGAGACTAGAGCGGAAATTTGCCGCTACAGTAAAAGCTAACAACCACTGGCATTCTAACATGCACTTCTGATTATCTGACAATTAATCACTTTATAATTAGATGCAGACAACACGTATCGGACATATTTTGACCTCAAGAGCTGCTTATACAATATATCTGTACTGGGGAAATACAAATTTTGCTCAAATACGTGCAGGAAAAATCATTCTGAATTAAATGGGCAACTATATCTTTTTGTCTACGGACTTTCCTAAATAATCATTATTTTAACTTCCTGATTGAAATCCTGATTATATTTTATCTTCTATAATTGAGCAGCTTTATTACATATTTTTTTGTTTTTTTTCAACAAACTCTTATCAAGGCAAGCCTTTGATTTTGGTAGGTTGCCATAATTGTGCTCTATTGGTAATAAAGTTGGAATTATCTTGTAGGTTTATTTTCACTTGCCCCACTATTGATTTATAGTAAAAGTAGCTCTTGAGGTCAAAATAAGCCATCTGTGTGCTATGTGGATCTAATTGTAAAGCCTTTTACTCTCAAATAATCAGGAAGTGCATGTTAGTATGCTAGTTGTTGTTAGCATTTACCGTGAAGGCAAACTCCACTATAGCCTCTGAACGGTGTGGCATGTGGATTAAAAACTTTGGACCACTGCAAACCTGTACGTTCTGTTTTTCACCTTTTTAAGATGCCTTTAACTTGTATAAACATGGAGATACGTTGAAACTGCAACACTAAATACATGAAACTCTGCGCTGGAATAATTTTAGTTGTAAAACAGGTTTTGGCCACAAATGCAGAGTACATACCAACACATCTACTGTAGCTGTTTGCTTCAGGCATCAACTTAAACCTGAGATTTTTACCCCTTTTTTTTTGCTAAATAACAATTTTTTCTGTTTTTTTGTAGCCGTTTTACCTGAGTGACTGGGAGCTAAAGGTACATTTTAAAATCCATGGGCAAGGAAAGAAGAATTTCAATGGTGATGGTCTTGCGATTTGGTTGACAAAGGAGCGAATGCTGAATGGTAAGTAAAGTTGCTGTACAGGTAAATAATACACCTTATTTGTACATTTTCATTTTTAATTGATTAAAAATGTACAAAAAACAGTAGAATCCAGATCTATGAAATCAAGTTGTTTTTTTTTTTTCATAGCTATTTAACTAAAAAGCAAATGCAGAGTGGTAAGTCAAGATATTAACCAGGGTAAGGAGAGCTAGTTGTACCAAAAAAAATTAACACACAAATTGAATATTTAAGGAGATCATTCAGTCAGTTCTCTTCTCAAACATGTAAGTTTTACATTCTTATCATTGCTTTAGAATCCAAGGCATTTGTGCTACATTTTAACAGGTTAGCAGGAAGTAGAAGACCTAGAGCAGCTGGGAACAGTTTAACCACAGATCTAAGTTATACGAGAAATACCCACATTATAAAAGTCAAAACTGATTCTAAAAATATACAGTTCTAACAAATATTTTTTTAAATGACATAAAAAAACTAAACCAAACCTGACACTATGGCTTGTTTCTTATAATCAAAAGTGCTTAGAATCATTCCAAACCAATATTTTACAAAAAAGTATTCTGGTAGAATTAAACAACTTTAGCTAGCTATGTGGAATGTAACATACTACATAGGGACACAAGCATTACAATTGTGATTAGATTTACAATTTATGTTTTAATAATAAGAATCTGTTCAAATATCACATTTTAATCGCATCCAGAAGAAGTGATAAAAGAAAAGAAACATGGACTTACAAATTAATGCAAGAATCCCATTTCAGAACATGTCTGTACAGATCAAATCTACAGGGTTAGCAGCTTCCGTGCAGAATAAGACACGAGATTGTGCTGTTTGTGAAATAAATTATGGTTCTTCAAACATTACAGCCTTTGCCATTTGCTTTTTACATACATTCAAATAGCAATTTTGATTTGAATGCGGTTAATCTTGCAGCACTACTTTATGTCAGCATTTCCTTGCTCAACTGAGTGTGAAACTGAACTGCCTAATACATTTTCTCATTTCCTATAGGCCCTGTATTTGGAAACATGAACAGATTCACAGGACTGGGTATTTTTGTGGACACCTACCCCAATGCTGAGAAGCAACATGACGTGAGTACTGCAAGCAAATTTCTTCCAAAAAATGCAATCATACAAAAAAATCTTTTAATTAAAGTTATAAAAAAGAGTGTTAAAATATCTATCTGGAATCTTCTACTTTTTTCCTTTACTGCCTCATGATTTGAGCAGAAACTTCAGATTGGGGCTCAGGTAGAATCACTGGATACACGCATGTGCAGTGTCTTGTGTTCATCTCATATCACCTCTTTCAGTTTATTTGTGAATAAAAGTGACAGATTCCACCTGACAAATGTACCTCGCATTTGTTCTCCATTTTTATGTGTCAGTAATACTTACACACAAGCATGCGATTTAAGTAGACACATTCATGCGTTTTATCTGGTGTAGTGCATTGTACACACACAGATCATAATTTTTTTACTTTTTTATTTATTGTAAACTGCACTATTGATTCATTTTACATCACAACTTGGGCTCCTGCGACTTCAAATGCAGAACAGTACAAGATTACAAACATGCATGAATCACTCAATATACAAGATTTATTGGCATTTAGTGTCTCACTTCTAACTCTGCCTGCTGTCATTGTGTCGTTGGGCAGGACACTAAACCCCGCCCCCTTAGGACTGAGTGATATATGGCCTCAACGATCTAGGCTGACATTAGCATCTGTCACAAGACTACAGATGAAAAATGGCCCTTCATGGCTAATTCCGGCATATTTACAGAAATGTTAATTAATATGCGCTGTCCCCTCATGTAATAAATCTCAAATCTATATTCAATAGGCAATCAGCACACTAGCTCGCTCACTGTGTGACTACTCAATTATTTGTATATGTAGAATACTTCGGTTTGCAGTGTGGTTTAATATTTATAATGCCTCAGTGTTAACATTAGCTCCAGCACGGAGACACAAACATGTCTTTTTGACATCCATCCGCAGCTCCCTGTCCACTATTTATTCACTTATGCGTGGCTCTGTAAAAGCCTCATAGAGATGCAATTGGACAGGAAGTAGTGAGTGATTTTTTTTTCTTTTCAGAAACAAAATAAAAATGTCCTTCAGTACTGATTTAATAAACATAACTATTCTGCCAAAGTATGAACTCCAGACCACAGGCTTTTACTGACAGAGGATTGGCTGTGGACATCCATTAACACCCATAATTGATGACTGGAAATGACAGCATCCCAGTCTTCATTAAAATTTGTTTAATTGCTTAATATAACTTTGTAAAACACTCATGAAAGTCAATTTTACATATGTCACATTGGCATTCAAATTATAGGCATTGCCCAGTACTCTGTCCTCTATGAGCCTGTTTTGTGTCGTTATACCTTATCCATCACTCCATTGTAAAACTGTGCCTGTGATTTTAAATGCACCTATTCACCCTATTTCGGAATTTGCCGTGGGTGCCATCATTGGCGTTCAGGTAATATTATTTTAGATGGGCTACAGAGCCATTTTAAAGCCTCCTCGAGAATCAAAATCAAATGAACATAGAACATTTTACACAAATTAACCTACTTTATATCAGATTTTCACAGTGAAACTTCCCAATTCTCCATTGAAATTAATGGGATTCCCGCTTAACCGGAAGTGCCACCACAAACAAAGCGTCATTTAGTCACATTTACAGCAAGTGGGCGGAGCGGATTAATATTTTTTGTTTTGTTTCCCCTGCTCAGAGGGCGTTCCCATACGTGTCGGTCATGCTGGGGAATGGCACTCTGGAGTACGACCATGACAAAGACGGCCGCGCCCACTGAACTGGGCGGCTGCACGGCCATGATCCGCAACTCCGTCCACGACTCTTTTCTGCTCATCAGATACTCACGCAATCAGCTCACGGTATTTACACAGCACTTTTTTTTTTATCAGTAGAAGAAACTAATTTGGCTCTTCATAGTCCAAAACGAGCTATACTTGTATATATAGATTAAGAATATTCATGTTATTTTCTTAGAAGAGTAATTTAGTTATTATTACTTTAAATCATATTTTTAATGTATGTGCTACATCTTGTATTATATATTTGTTTTGTATTTTGCAGCTCATGACCGATGTTGACGGTAAACAGACATACAAAGACTGTGCCTCTGTGTCAGGACTAAGGCTGCCTCTGGGATATTACCTTGGGGCCTCGTCTGCCACTGGTGATCTAACAGGTTAGCATTGACTTTTAGCAACGCATTTCAGTTCACTTACTTTCCATTAAGTGTAGAAGGAAAACATACCATATTACAAGGACTACAAGCTGCTACTTTTTTCAACTTTTTAACTGCTGCGGCTTATGGTGCAGTGCGGCTTATACATTTTTTTTCCCGTGGCGCCAAAAACATTTGGCCCAGCAACAGTCGACATAAAAGTGAAAAGAGTGGATGTTGCTCCTGACCTGTCTGCTTGTCACCCGCACTGTCAGTGACTCATTTCTTACAGTGATAAGAAGACAGTGGTCTGGTTTATCGCGGGGGTTAGTATAAGCGAAAAATGAAGTAGAAATCTTTTTTTTTTTTTTTACAATTATTCTATATGTTTTGCGGCTGCAGGTGTATTTCTCAGTTCCTCTGTCCCTGCCTCTTCGTCTTGGCGCTGCTGTAATGTCTCGTAATGTTCTTTTTCCTGCAGTCACTGATCCACAAACTAAAGCAAACTCCGTCCGCATGGTTACAGCCCTTTTTGCTCCTTGTTAAAACTTGTTGTTACTTGTTATTTTCCTCCTTTATGTTGTTTCACATGTAAAGTCTCTGGTGGACGCACGTCCAGAGCGTCCACAACGCGTATCAGAGGCGTTTATCCTCAAATACAAAGGTGTCCAACGCGATTGTTTCAGAGTCACGCTTTTGGTAAATTTGGCTGAACGTATTCTGTACTGTACAGGAGACACGGCACCTCCTTTAGCCAATCAGGATGCAGAACACGCGCCTGCATACACTGTAAAAAAAAAAGCATGCAAAACTGCACTAGTGGTCCTTTGCAAATGAAAGTTTTTGAGCTAATTTTTCATATTACTACGTAGGATACCTGCGGCTTAAAATCCGGTGTGGCTTGTACAAGTTTTTTTTTCTAAAATAAAAGCTTGTAGCTTTTAATCAGGTGCACTCTGTAGTCCGGAAAATACAGTACTCAAACTTGTTGCCTTGTGTTGTTGCCATAGACAACCATGACCTGATCTCGCTGAAGATGTACCAGCTGACCGTAGAGAGGGACCTAGAGGAGGAGGGGGAGGAGGAGGTGCTGCTGCCCAGAGTGGACAACATGGACCAGTTTCACGGTAAGTCTGTATTAGCCGCTATGTGGTTTAAAACCTTAACATCTGGTTCTTTATTTATCCAAGTGTATTGTTTAGTCAGGATGTGCTTTTAATACTAATTTGGATCGGTTCCAATCAGCGCTCTTGTTTTTTTCTTGAGTAAAACTTTCATCCCCCTATGAGTCAATGTGCTGTGAGTGGTGGATTTCAGAGGCACAGATGGGGTACCTTGTTTTCATCAGTCTGTGGTGGAAAGCTACATCCGTAAGCTTCCCTGGGGCAGACTGATGAAAATGAAACAAAAAAAAAAAAAGTATATAAATCAAATGCTTCACTCTTACACAAAGGAGAGGTCAGGCTGTGACTTAGCATAACTCTGTCAGAGCTGAAGAAGCTACTTGGATGATTAGTGAAACACATTCTCTCTCTTAAAAACATTTGTCCAGTTGACCATTTCCATTGCAAAAGAAATTGTTATTCTACATGGACCACGGAGAGATTACACAGACAAATTAGATTATTTCATTACTGTTGTAATTTGGATTCAGCCCTTGATGTTCTTGTCTCTGTTTGCAGTGGAGGTGCAGGAGGAGGGCATGAGTGGAGTCCAGATCTTCATCACCCTCCTCTTCTCCGTCATGGGCCTCGGGGTGCTGGGCGTGGTCGGCCTCGTACTCTACGGACGCTGGAAGGAAAACAAGCGCAAGAGATTCTATTGATACTATATCACCGTGGTATTTACATAACACCAGAAGAAATAATATAATGTTGAAATAGATGGGTCTTGAGGCCGTAGTAAACAAAATGGGTTGAGTTTACGTTTTAGAATTTGATAAAGTAAAAAATTTCAGATGGAAAGGTAAAAACGTACAGAAAATACAGATTTTGGTCCACCACTTTTTGACACATTTGTTAAAAAATAAATGTTTGTTATTTTTGCTGATAGAGAAGTCCTCAAACCTTCTGTCAGTCCAGATATATTTTGTAGAAAAACAAAAAAAAAACACTCAGCATTTTGAATTTTTATGCAAATACTGCCTTTGAACTCTGAGCTGCCCTCGATCTCAGTCGAACAATAGGCCCAATAAAATAATAAAATGGAGTGACATCGTAAGAATGAAACCTATTTGCTGTAAACGTATGTGAACATGTTTTTAGTATTTTTCAAAAAAAAAAAAAACAACAGAAAGCTGCTGATGTAAAGGCTAAATGTGTAAGTTCATTCACAAAACAAAAGTAGGAAATTAACAAATGAGCACTGAAATGTAACATAATTTTTATAAACGAGAAAATTACAAACAAAAAAAAAAACAAAAAAAAAAACAAAAAACCATAAACACATAGCAAACAGGGTAAAGTTGAATAACTACAATTGGGACATTTTCTCTGGTTGGTAAACTTCAACAGACAAATACGTTCTAGAAAATTTCTAGATTTTCACTGAAATAATACATTTTGTTAGATTTTACATAGTAAAATTTGAGAATAGTTTAGATTACTGAGGCATTTTTGATTTGCGAAAATAAATGATAGAATTCTAATTAAATCTGTGAAAGTCCTTATAGTCAAATTATTTTCAAAACATGGAAGTTTTGAAAGCCAGGCAAAGTACTGTGAATCATCCTTATGTAGCATATATTTAATTTCTGATTGAAATGTTTGATAATTACTACATGTGGTGCGCCATTTACACATTCAAACCAAATATTTACAGACAACAGACAAAAAAAAAAAAAAGATGTATATAAACTTGAGCCATTTCTGGTTTCATGCACTGAAAAGTCAATTCATGTTTGATTTTACATGGCAAATCTTGGAAATTTAAACTTTTTTTTCCTAGACTGTAGTTTCAACCGAACTGTATAACAATCCGTATCCTACATTTCATAATTTCACCAGGTTTTTAAACATTTTCAAATCTCTTACCTCTCGTGTAGATTCTGCCTCGTCTCTCTCACTGTGAATTTTTTCTCAGAATGAATGAACTGGAAATTTGAACAAAATTGTCGGGTTTTTTTTTTTTTTTTTTTTTTGGAAAATGTGTTTTTTGTTGGAGTGAAGCTGGTATAATAAAGGTGCACTATGTAACTTTTCTTGTCACCTGCTTGTCTCCATGGAGATGTAATTGCTTTGTCAGATGTGTTCCACACCTACTTACACTTGTATACTCCATGGAGATAATCAGGTGAGGCAAACAGGCCAAGTTACAGGTCAGATCTGCGAAAAGGCGAGTTCATTTTCAAGTTTTTTGAGAAATAAATACATGTGCGATTGAGTGAAGGCATGACGTTTAATGCCATAGTGTGGAAACATTAACAGACAAAGCAATAACGACTCCATAGAAATAAAATTACATAGTGTACCTTTTAATTTAGTTTGTTCAGCCAGTGCCTTTACTGCTACTGTCCAGCGGATGTACCTCAAAAGTTACGAGGAGGTTGTGGGTTGTATTTCCCGGGGCAGTTGACTCACTGTCTCTGCATGTAGCATCTGCTCCCTGTGTCACTGCGGCAGAGTGGTTATCCGTCTTCTCTCAGTGAGGAGGTTGTGGGTTAGACTCCTCAATTATAGATTATTTGAGCTACATCCAGTGCTACAAAGGCAAAAATGATATATGTGAAAAAGTTCTCTAAATGTTAACTTTCTTTACATTATTATTATTACATTATTACACTGACACTCTTTTTTTTTTTTTTTCAAATTCTACCTATTAACTATAGTATTCTAACTTTAATTTGATAATTCATATAAAACTTAACTGCAGTATGTAACTACTCGGGAGGACAGTATGTTGTCTGCTCGTCTCCATGGAGATGACATCGCTTTGTCTATTATTTTCCACAAAATGGCATTAAACTTATCAATCATGCATTTATTCAATTACAGGTGTTTTTTTATTACTCAGAAATGCCTTACTTAAAGCAAGGTCACCTCTCCACAGCTCTAACCTGTAACCTGCTTGTCTCCGTGGAGATTTAATGTCACACTGTGGATCGTGCCAGGCAATAACATCTCCATGAAAAGTTACATATTGCATCTTCAATATTTAAAATAATAATGTCACTATACATACTTTTATCTCATTTCACACATGTTACTGTTGATTTGGAACAGTTTTAATATTCAACTCACAAGCCTCATGTTTGTATATTTGTAGTTTTTGTGTCTGAACAAATCCCATGCTGTAGCCGATACTGCCCGATAATGATTTGACATATCTGTGTATAACTGTGCATCTCAATCCTGAACAACACACTGTTCTTGTCAATATCTAGTGCATCACCAGCTAATAATATGTTGCATACATTTTATATCAAATTGAGCCACTGAGATTAGTATTTTCATAGCTTCCGACAATTTCGTAAACCACTACTGAAGCGCATTTGGTCGTCATTGTCTTTTTTGGATGTGTTTTTTTCTTACGAATGTCTGTAGTTTGTACTGTCGAATGTGAGAAAGCTCTTTAACCAACAAACGCAACCTCTAGGTAATTATTAAATTAAAAAGAAAATTGTGAATCATTTTTCCTAAATAAATGTTTCTTACGTGATCTTTCTTGGCTTTGTGGGTTCTCATTGTCAGTTTATCGACAGGCCGCATGTGAAATGCTCAGAACCTCCAGAATTCACTCACTGAGCATCCAAAACTACTGGATTTTAGCACTGAAACTGGCAACCCAAATGCTCATTCTACTTTCTGGATATTCGTCTTGAGAAACTAATCATGGCAAACCACTTGACCATCATGTCCAATGTGAATTAGCAATTGTTATGCTGAATTTAAAATCTAAATCTTGCATAATGGTTCCTTTAAAACATACATAAAGTATAATGACACCAAAAAGAAATACTGTATCTTTAAAACTTGATGGTGTTTTAAAAATGTAACATCAACAAAACATAAATGTGAATAGGTCAGAAGAGGCTGTTGTGGAGTGTTCAGTGTTGCCATATCAAACACAGCTCTACAGACAGTAGAAACAGAAGAACCAGAGCAGCCTCCAATCTGCCTGCGAGTACTGGGACTAGCGGAAGTACTTGCATAGCTTGTATATGTGTTGTTTTTTTTTCTAACTGAAGTAAATTTTACACATTTTATCAGGTTTCATTGAGGAGATAATCAAGATGAATCGGTCGTGTGTCAACTGTCTCAAGTCCTTCATTCTGTTCCTCAACTTCCTGTGCTGGGTGAGTAAACGCAGTTGGCAATATTTCAGTTCTGGTAATCGAATTGTTAACACTGATATAAGTATTAAATGAAGGGTATGTACCTATATATCAGTACTAGTACTACTTCTACTACTACTACTAAAGCTCCTAACAACTTATTTTCCTGATTACTGTTACAGATAAAGGTACGATTTTGCATTTTAAGTGGTAAAATTGGTTATAATTGTGAGCCAGTAAATAATGCCTGTCTTTTACTGCTTTACAATATAAATTATTATTAATAATAATTATAATTAATAACTGAGTAAAGTTTAATGCCATTCTGTGGAACATCCCAGGTTTCATGGAGACAACAGAAAAGTTCCATAGTACACCTTTCTCATAGTAGTGCTACTATTATTATTACAACTACTACTTCAGTTAAAAATCCAATGCTATTTACGATTGGCCTAAATATAAAACCGGGCAAGAAATTCAAGTCACTATAAATTTACATTATTGATCTTAGTAATATTTGTTAGTCAAGCTATATCAATATGAAAATACAGCTCCTTAATCAGATACTAAACAAGATTGTCATAAAAATGTACAGTTATCCATTTTCTACTAATGTGGCTGCATCTTCCATAGTTTATACTTTTATACATTAACCAGATGGATTTCTTTCCCAAGGACACAACACTGAATGCAGACACTGAACCGTCAACTTTTAACCCATAAAACTCTAAAATCACTACAATACTTATTTAAAGATGGAGTATTTTACTTCTATGGGGTATTAATTACAAACATGACATATTTAAACTACTATGTTGCCTTTTATGGTTTAAAAAATGCTATATTCGCCTGAAAAGAACATATTAGCATGTTAAATAAGTTTCACTTTCGTTTTTGATGCTCGGGTCTCAACCCCTTTTGCTCCCCACATGCCACTCCCCCTTCAGAGCACTATCAAAACACAATCAGCATGCATCCCACTAATGAAACTACTGCACATCGCACCAGGTTTGTGAAGTTGTAGTGTATTGTTTTGTATCATGCTTCTTTTAATCTTCAGAACTGTTGTGTGGGAGCACGGGTGACGTTGGCTTGTGGGCGGAGCGATGGACAGAATCTTACAGCTGACCTTAAGAGTGATTGCTAGGTATTCAAACAAAATGACTTTTTTTTTCAGCTGTGTGGTGCGTTCGTAGTGGCCTTTGGAGAGTTCCAGATGATGCATTCAAAGTTCGCCTCCCTGGTCACGACGTTTTGGCCCATCTTTCCGGCTAACACTCTAGTAGTGACCGGGACCATCGTGACCTGTGTGTGCTACCTGGGAATACTGGGCGGATTCAAGGAAAACCGCTGTATGCTCATCACTGTGAGTCAGGATTATATTAGGAAAGCATTCAAACTTATCAAACCGACATCAGGACCTTACTGGGACTTAACCCGGACTTCAACTAGAACTAGACAATGACTTAAGATTATTATTTGGTAGTTTTGTCAAAAGATACCCAGATACTGCATCCTCATTTGAACAAGTATTGATACTGAAAAAAAAACAAACGCATAAATAGGCCAACATTTTTCCTTTTTTGATTGGAATATTATTGATCTATTCTGTAGTGTATCAGAACTACTATAAAATTACAGACTATAAGCCACTACTTTTTCCCACGCTTTGAACCCTGCAGCCTATACAACGATGCGGGTAATTTATAGATTTTTACTGGCTGTCTGCCACCGGGGGGCGCTCTCTAGCAGTAAACGCAAAAGTGAGATAGACGTAAGGAAAGACTATGCGCTGAGTAATACACTAGTTTTGAACTGTCATTTTGCCCATCATGCACACGCCCTCATCATGGAAAACGCACAAAGAAATCCATATAATGCAGCTTTTAAGTTAAAGGCAATGGATCTGGCTTCAAAGAAGGAAATAGAGCCACTGCACGTATGCTTGGGTTTAATGAACCGATGCGATATTGGAGGTGACGTTGGAGGAAGAACTTAGTCAATGTAAAAAGACGACAAAAGTTTTCAGAGGAAATAAAAGCAGATGGCCTGTGTTGGTGCTGTTTTATTTTCTAAACCTGCAGATATGTTCATCCCGCATGTCTTAAATTAAAACTCAAAAAAAAAAAACTCTGAGTACTGTCTGCCTGTGTAAATATCTCATGTTACAACTTATTTGTAACACGCGGCTTTTAAAATTTAGCTGGTGCAGCCTATATTCAGGTGCGCTCAATAGTCCGGCATTTACGGTATAGTCTGTTGTATTGTCTAAAAAAAGAGTTTGAAATTTCAGTATCGTGGCTGGCTAAGTAACTGTGTAATTAATTCTAATACAAATGATAGCCTAATTCAATTCTTAATTAATGAGGTCATAATTAAGTAGTTACTAAGCCTGAATTACTCTTAATAAAGTATTATTCAGTATAAATTCTGTCTTTCTTAAGGCTAAATGATGCAGATTTTGAGACGTCTAGGAATAAAATACATCAAAAGCAAGTTAGACAAAAGCAGAAGGACTTACTTCATTTAGAAAACATCTATTTTATATTGATTATTCTATATTTATTTAATTTTGTCCAACGTTCCCCTGTAAAGAAAGACAATGAGGTCCTTACATCATCAATCTCCTGGTTATGACTCCATCCTCGGACCTAAATCAAAACCTCATTAACTATGTTTTATCGTTATTTTAGTGAATCTATTTTATCCTTTTGCCTTGTTTCATGGTTTGGTAAGTTGTCTCTCAGAAACAAAAACAGAAACAGTCTGAATCACGTGGTAAAATAGGCGAGCAAGTTGATCGGGGATTCTCAGCTTTATCTCTTTACTCTAGGCAGATACAGAGGCTGACAGAGGACATTTTAAAGAGAGTGTTTTGTATACATTTGTTTCTCTTTGTCTTTTCAATGTCCAGCTGATTTGTGTGTCCCTTCTCCAGTTCTTCAGCCTGCTCTTCATCCTCATGTTGGTGGAGTTGGCCATGGCGTGTGTCTTCCTAGTCTACAGCAGAGAGGTACATGCGCATTGTATTCAACATCATAAACGATCTACAGTATCTAATAATATACATTTGTGTCTGTCCAGATCCACACTTATTTTGAACATGACCTGATGAAAAGCCTGGTGAGCTACAGAGATGGTGCTCCAGAGGCCACCAAGAAACTCATCGATGACTTTGACGCCGTCCAGAACCTGGTAAACCCTTCAAAAACACACCGAGTGATAACTCAGTCTTTGATATTTCAGAGTTATCCTGCCCTGTCCTGCACGGTGCTCTCAAATTACAGTTTTCACATAACCCCTATCCCCCCTCCTACAACTCTGCAATTATTCTAAAGATTTAAACTCCAGACCAATATTAAAGTTAATAATAAACAACTACACTATATGAAAACTTTTTATTATAGTATATAGCACAGTATATATTAGTATATGCCAGTGGTGGAAGGTAAAAGTAGTAAACTATTGTACTTTTTTTTTAGGTATCTGTAATTTACAGTGGATACTTTTGAGAGCGGGTATTTGTACTTTCTGCCTCTGCTACTGTTGACCAAAATATGTATAGTTAACTACATTTAACACTAACAAATTAACAACACTTTTACTTTTTACTTTTAAAGTACATTTTTAAATAGATTTTTTTTTATGTTACTTTGACTTGAGTAACTTTTTACCTCTGTATCTACGTTTTCATAAGTAAAAAAGTGTCGTACTTCCACTGGTATATGTACACTTTTTATTATATGCACACTTACTATCTACTATATACTAGCAGCACTTTATTAATGACACGTGAATTTCTCCACTGCGGAATTCAAGTTCAGTAGTACTATTCTTCTAATGCACTGGCCGAGGAAGAGTAAAAAAAAGGTTTGATTGTGTATGGTGAAAAGTGGTTTGTGCAGATTTGTAATGTCCCATATACTTTGTTGTTCAGTTCAGGTGCTGTGGAGTGCATGGATCCTCTGACTGGGGAGATAATGTGCCAATCTCCTGCTGCACTAAAGACCCATGTAACTCTGTCAACTTCACCATTTGGGAGGAGGTACCTGCTCTTATGGGATCTGGAATAACTTATAATGTTTATTCACAGCAATCTAAGAATGTGTTCATACTTGGTTTGGGCCTTATGAAGATTTGGTTTGGTCCTGTTCTAGTCTTTTCAGGCCAGGACCCCCAAAATAACCACCAACCTTTGAACCCTACAGTGAAATGAAATTGATAGCAGTAATAGTTTTAAAATTACACATGGTAAAAGACCCGTATTACACTGCTGGCTGATTTATGTTATAATGTTGTTTCCTCATCAAAAACATACCTGGAGTTGTATTTTGTTTCATTCACCCATGTTTAACACACAAACCCTGCAGATTTAGGCTGATTAATGTTAATGTTAATGATGTTGGATGATAGGAAGTGCTCCACTGTGTTTTTAAACTCCAAACACCTTCACTAGAATCGTTTGGCTCAGTTTAGCCCTAGAATTGCCCATTTCTACTGAACTTAAAGGTAAAAGGAAGCCATTAACTTGAAAACTACCACTTTAGTGACATCACAAGGTGGAATAGAACATTTTGATCTTTGAAGATGTAGATAGATAAATAATAAAGGATTACTTAAAAATGTATGCAGGAAACAAAAGATTTGTTTCTGATGAGGTAACATTATAACATGACTTAGAGCTCACCAGAGTTAATATAAAATATTGTCTAATTCTTTTGGACCCAATCTCATGGGAATTGTTTCTCATTCTATACTTAGAGATAAAATGTCATCATTTTGTATTTTATCTTGAAATAAACATACATCTGGAGTCACTATTTGTTAAGTTGCCAGGTTACATGTTGATTTTGTTTGTCTGTATCTCATTTACATGCAGGGTTCACTCTTCATATTTACATGCACATATTTCCATATTAAAGTGTTTTGCTCTTCCTTAGGGCTGTGTGGTGAAACTGAGGGACTGGTTCGCTCACAACTATCGCAGCACCGGAGCTGGAGTGGTCACTATGTTCATTATCCAGGTACTAACCACAGCTGTTTTGTATATAATCTTCATATAAACAGATTATTCATATAACTGTATTATTATGTCTTTGTTTGGACACATAAAATGAAGAAGCCTACATCTAATATTAGATGACACTATAACTATACAAAGCTTTAATAAAGCATGAACAAAAACTGAACTAATGAACCACCACCTGGCCTTTGTTCAGGCTCACCTGGGCCCTTTCAGAATCTATTTCCTCCTCCCTTTCCCTACCCAGTTCTACTAAGTCCTTACTGAAGGCTCCTTCACAGCTGAGCAGAGGTTTGTTCATTAGAGCGCTCGGAGCTTCGGCTTTCAGACATACTCGGGCAGGGCACACCCCATAGCACAGCCCACTATTGACGCAAAAGTCCAAAGGTTTACATTTTGATATAATAATACACTTTATCAGTGTCACAGTGGAGAAATGGTCCTAATGTTCAAATATATAAAAGATAAAGTTAATTTGGGCCTATTTGTTTTACAGTCGCAGAGCACAAAGATAAAATATATGCATTTTAGGTGCAGATGCAGTTGGGCATAGTAGCTAAATTCATGTGAGTCAAACTCATTCATCCCACAGTAGTATTTCCCAGAGCTGATAAAAGCATATTTGATCTCAGTGCTGTTTACTGTTTCATTTCTAAAGTCTGAGGCAGTAATAAAAGTGTTTGTGCATCTAAATAAACGTGAATTGGTGCACCTTGTACGTCGGGCTGCTCTCTGCAGTTATGCACACCTGTGAAGTCAGCTCCGATGCTGACTCGCTGTGAAGGAGCCGATAAACCACTTCTCCTCACTGCTCGTCCGTTTGGAACAGCACTTCATGTGGTGGCTCCTTCGCGGGAATGTGCAGAATGAGGATTAGTGCGTAGGAAAAGGAAAGAGGAAGCAGTGTCGGAAAGGGCCCTGTGCTCTCTAATTTCTTCTGTGTAATATTTCGTCTGTCCTTTTCTACACCTCTTTCTACACCTCTTTTTACATACAGTATTGTCCATTAATTTCTCCCTAATATGTTTTTTTCTGCTCTTTATTTGCAGTTCATTTCCATGTGCATAAGTGTGCCTCTCTTCTGCCACTTAAGTCGACAGGGCCTTGGTTACCAGTGAAAACAAAACCTCTTATCGCTCCTGCAAATGTACATGTATGGATTTGTATGTAGCCTTTTCATAATTGCACTTAAAGTAATTGAGTATCATTAACTATTGTGTATCATTAAGAATTGTGTAAATTGAACTAAACCATTTCAAATTTTTCATCAGTGATGTAGATGCACGTGTCTGTAATAGCAACAAATGTAATTAAATATTAAGGGTACGCTGTGTAACTTTTCTGTTGAGGGGTCCGCCACACGCTTGTCTCCATGGAGATGTTATTGCTTTGCCTGGCACAATAAGGCATTTAACTTGTCTATCTTGCAGTTTTTAAACAGGTGGTTTTATTGCTGAAAAAATACTTTGAAAAATATGCATTCTTTTTTGTGAATGGACTCACCTCTCCACAGACTTTATCTCTAACTTGGTCTGGTGATGTCACTTACTTGTCTCCATGGAGATAGATACATACTGTGGCAATAACATTTTTATGAGACAAGAAGGTGACAGACCCTCCACCAGAAAAGTTACAAAGTTGTAACTTTTCTTTTTCTTTAAAATAATGAATATATACATTAATAAATATACAAAATCATAAGAAGTACTTGTCTTGAATATAAATAATATAAATGATTGTCAATTTGATTCTAGCATTGGTCCTGTGAGGGCAAGGCAGTGACTTTAACAAGCCACTAGATGGAGCTATTAGTATGAGAATTTGAATGGGTGAACTACATTGTTTGGTTTAATAACAGACACACTGCAACATACTGCAAGACTAAAGTACATTATATACATTTGTCTGAATCAACAGACGAAGGGGCATTAGGGTTGAAAAGAATTGAAAACCAGATATGAATTGAGTATCAAAACTAGATATTCATTTGAACAAATATCAATACTAAATAAGGCTCATTCACAGGACAGAAATGAACCTTTTCTGAATAGCTTTAGAATGATCTTGAGCTGCATCAGAACATGTATAAGACACAAAGACTAGTATACTCCCATGGACCACTGTGGAACCTACCTGGACGACTGAGGGATTACACAGATATAAGGCCACATGGGAATAGAAAAGAAAGTACTATCATTTAATATTCAATATTACATCCTATGGTCTAAATAAAGATGTTTTTGTTTTTTTTCAAATGATAATCATGATATTGGAGTCAGTATTGAGAATCAAGTCTATACCTTAGTATCAAAATCAAGTTTAAAATAGTGACAACATGACAACACTCCTGTATGAAATGTAATAAGTCAAACAGACAGAGCAAGAGTTGGCAAAGACAGAACACAAGATTTATTTTGCTCATGTAGACAATGGACAGGCTTGAGAAATGAGAGTGCACCAAAAATGTTTTATAAATAAATTCAGCCACCACCAGTGGCCACTGCAATCTCATGTACTACATGACATCACACAGCACTGCCCTGATTGCAGCCAGGTGTTTCTGATGACAAACACCTTTTGTTAACATTTGTCTTCTCTTTGTTTAATGCAGGGGTGTGTCGTTACTTTTACTGAGGGCCATATTTAAATCCAGGCATGTGGCCATTTAATCTGTTATTATGTTTTATTAATTATCACCAAAAACTTGCGAGGAGGCTGGGGGCATGCCAAGGGCTGAATGTGCCCCACGGGCCGCAAAATGCAAAGGTTTGGTTTGATGTGTCTGGCATTTGACTTGCACACTGAAGGGTAGATTCGAATCCTGCTCAGAACATGCTCTTGTTTGTTTTAATACCCACCATGTTGTGCTCTTCACAGCTGACATGAGTTAAACTCGATTGTATAATCAGAGAAACCAACCAGAAAACCAACAGCTCCAACAGTCCAGAGAAATCTGTGCAAACAGTGGTGTAGTGGATGTACAACATGCCTTCAAATCCCAGAGTATCTTGGGTAATCCAGACTCTGGCACTAAAATGGTCACTAAGTGTTAAGGGCATCAGCCATTGTGAAAAGTGTTTTGAACAGATGTAAAACTGTAACATCATAGACTATATTGTTTATAACATAAAAACTACTACTGTAACCATAAGTGTCCCAGGGTTAGACTAATGTAAGTGATGCTGGTTATCTGCACTATCAGCCCCTCAAACCACCAGCAACACGCACTCCCTCACACATACACCATATTCATACTAAGCAAGGTCTGGAAAGTGTCTTGCCCAAGGGCACAACAACACTGTGGCACTTGGTCTTTGCAGCAGGTTTCCATCCAATTCACAAATACCTTGACACGAATCCAGAATTTTAGAGCCACAATTTGAACAAAGTTAAACAAGTCAAAACTTCAACTTGCACCATTAATCTTCTGAATTCCATCTTTTTGTAGACATTTTTTTAAAAACATAGTCAAATGCTGAGAGTGATACAGAGGATAGACTGGAGAAAGGTATTTTCTAAATGAAATAGATTTTGCCTTTTTATTGCCGTGAACATTTCCAGTTTGTCGATGCACTGCTATAAACAGGCTCACTAGAGCACACCACAACAGACTGCTTAAAAATAACACCATAGGACCAGCTTGTAAAACACTTATGCACTGCACCAAATCAATACGCAATAAAACTGGACAATATCTATGGATTAAAAACACATTTAGACTGGATTTAGTCTTATTGTGCATTGATCAGAGACATTATAACAAGAGGCAAGGGAAGTGAAGCAGATGATTATCTGTGCAGTTGTTTCGCGTGGGGATTACACAGAGAGATGAGGCTCTTTTTACTGCAGAGAGCAGATCAATATTCAAGATGTGGGTAATTTATAAGACCTATACTGATTGGCCATAGCATTACAACCACTTGTATGTTCAGATGTATTGCAATGCCATGTTTCAGATGACATAGTAACCTCACACGATTATTCTAACTATATCTATAATTAATGTCGCTATACTTGATTTCTACAGTCATAAAAAATGTGAAGTTCAAGTTCATTTTAAATGGTTTGCAGTGGTTCAAAGTTATTCTTCACTTACCTTATACATTCTAAGCATCCTACGTTTATAAGTCCTTTTCAAAACTCTGAAGAGACCAAAGTGGAGTTTAGCCATCACAGTAATGCTACAACAATAGCTGCTTATACGATGTAAAAATCTAGTTTATCGTGTTTTTCTGATGTCACCATCACTTGGTACTTTAATGTCCACCACAATGGCTTTGCTCTGTTGTTTATCCTCTAGCACAGTGTCTAGTTGTTTCATCACCATTCAGACAGTCTGTTTCTGAAGTCCCAGAGCATCTTGGCTCAGTCATTCTCCACTACCTTTAGAGGTGTTTCACACCTTGACCTTGGGGTGTCCAGTCCACTCTGTACACTATGTCTCCACTTGGTTATGTTGCTCCATGTATCCTTTACCCGCAGCATCTTACAACCTGCAATGGATTGTCTCAGGAGCCTCTTTGCACAGCCTATACCTTGTGTCTTATCTGGTGTAATAGATCTGGGTCTTGTCTGGTTTGGTAGGTCTACCACACCAGACAAGACCCAATGTGTAAGCCAATCGGACATTGTGGTGGTGGATAAATAACAGAGCAAAGCCGTTGTGGTTGACATTGCAGTACCAAGTTATGGGAACATCAGGAACATGAGAAACTAGAGAAACACCAAGGGCTCAGAGAAGAGCTGGAGAAGGCCTGAAAGGTGACAGCATCAGTGGTGCCCGTAGTCATCGGAGCACTCAGAATCAGAATCAGAATCAGAAGAAGTTTTATTGCCTTTGTCAGTGAGCAAAATTCACAGACTAGGAACTTACTTCGGTGAGAAAGTGCAACATAGAAACACACAAAAAAATCACACTGAATAAATACAAATACAAATAAGGGCATGCAGGAGGTAGAAAATATATACAATAGCTTCATCAGAACAACAGTGCAACATGGGTTATTTAGTGACCAGTGTTATAAAGTGTCCAGTTTAGTGCAAGTATTATGAAGTGTTCATGAGAGAAACAGCAGAGGAGAAGAAACAGTTCAGGGCAGTGACCCCCAAACTGGAGGAGTGGCTACAGCAGATCCCAGGAAAAACAATACATATTTAATAAAAGCAGCAGGAGTTTGAATAAGCAAGCCACAGAATAGAAACTGAAAAGAGGTTGTATGAGAACCCATAACATCTTATAGAGCTACATCCATGATGATGAAAAGGTAATGGCATAGATTATAAGCAGTCACCTTTACACTAGAGAGTAGCCGGTTCATCTCTCACAGTGCATTATTTTATTGTGTCCTTGAATGAGACGCTTTACTCACTTTGCTCAGTCTAATCAATGTAATGTACAAATGCTCTGCACAATGGCATGATACAAAAGTGTACTCAACAACTACAAAGCTGATAAGATGTGCAGTAGCTGCAGTATTGCAGTAGTGGGATGTGCGCTGATTGTGTTGTGATAGTGCTCCGAAGGGGTAAACAAAAGTGAAGCTTATTAAACAGCTTGGTACGTTGTTTTTGGAGAATACAGCATTTTCAAAAAAATGTAAGGTAACATGAGGATCTAAATATGTTAGAATAGGAGTTAACACTGTGAACCAAAAGTCCACATTGGCATAAGTTCTCCCTTACACTAGCTTGCTTCTCAAATTCTTGAATCCATTATTTTCCACATGAAACATAATGTGGTGTACCCAGGTAAAAAGTAGGTCAGGGCAGTGGGAGGTCTGCACATGCTAACGATGCAAACAGTGGCATGTGGAGAACATGCACGTTTCCTCAGACACAAACAATCAATGTGCCTAGTGACCTGTACAAATCCAGGCTGAATCAGTCCTGATTGTCCTTCTCTCCCCTCAGTCTACACATGATCTGCTCTGCTAATCAGGGTATATCTCGATTTCAAATACTCCAATATGCAGAACTGTAGTGTAGCCAAATATTATACTCAAAGGTGCACTATGTAACTTTTCTGGGGAGGATCTATGATGTGCTTGTCTCCATGGTAATAAGACATTAAACTAATCTATGGAGGCCACCAGGCAAAGTTACATTTCAGATCTATGGCGAGACGAAGACGTGGACAGGAAAATACATGTACAAAATGTGATATTTTCAAAAAGTAGACCACAAGAATTAGAAAGACCTAAATAATAATTTAAAATGGTCAACATAAAGCTTTTGTTACCTACAGATTTACTCTGTGAGAAGAGTAACCAAAACTTCTACTCAAGTAGGAGTATTGTTACAGTAAATGTATTACTATTACTACTATTACTACTATTATAAGTAAAAGTAGGGCCTGCCTTTGGCCCAATGCTCTCCTGGAAGAGTCCACTGTTAGTCCTTATTTCTTATTTATGACAAATGCATAGTTGCTAACTTTGCGCTTTTAATAATAATGCCTTATACTCATACTCATAAATCACTACACTGTTATTTTTAGTCATTATTCATCACTCATTAGTCATTACTCCACATTCGGTGGTAGTAAGCTACTGTTGTAGCCACAGCAGCCCTGGGGCAGACTGATAGAAGCGAGGCAGCTAATGTGGGCCATCAGTTTTTCTGACCACCACCAACATTCTCACACACGCCACATTCATACCAGGCAAAGTGGGTGAAGAATTTGATTTGAGTGAGAATCAAACCTCAGATCCTCAGAGTTGCTGCATTAATTCTCTAACCATGGAGCCACTGTGATCCCAATTTCAGTATATTCCACATCTGCGGGAATAAAAAGCACACCATCATTAAAATCACATAAGAGTCCAAATCTATAAAAAGCCCGGAGCTACTTCTCATTTTCAGTTTTTAGCTTAAGGCAATCGCTTCATTTTCAAAATCCTCCTCACAAGATGATCTCTCTCCCCCGAGCACTTGTGGAGATGTGGTCAGGCTGGTGTTGGTAGGGTCAGCACATGATGGGTTCTGTTTTTAGAAGCATGATGGGGACAGTGACGCACAAACGGGTCAATAATAGCCTCCTGTGAGCTCCAAAAAGCCAATCAGAGCACGACTAAATTCAGACAGCCCCAACTGTGTCGAGACCTGAATACATGCTAATACTTCACACAGCTGGAGAGTTCTGATATTATTGGTCAGAACTCATTTGTCACCTATCATTTCAAATAAATCTTTTTTTAACATTTTTTTTTTAGCTTCAGGTTGTTGCCAACAGTTGGTTCACCTTGTACACAGCAAAAACATCTCCATGGAACCAAGCAGCTGGTGAACCCTTGACCAGAGGAGTGACATAATGCATCTTTATCCAAAACTGGACCAATCAGGGTCTAATAATCAAACTTATTCCCCATCAAATTACCTACAAAAAGAAAAAAAGTTATTGTATGTGTTTGAGATTTTATTTTGTCCATCTGATTTTCAGTAGACGACTTCTAACCCAACTGTCTAGACACCCTAACTCCATCTGTCTGACAAATAGAAAAGCTAACCACTCTGCAACATATTTATTAACCTTCCCCTTTAAAACGTAGTGCTACCTCCTCCTTGTCACTGTTACAAGTTTATCTGCGCTGAGTGCCTTTATAACTCGGATCCCTCGATTATATTCAACCCATAAATATTAAAATTTATACAGCTACTGTGTCGTGATTGTATATTTTTATGAAGCCGTTTTACCATCCTGGCAGACGGAGCAACTTATTGGAGAGATGCCATAGAAATACATCATTGGTGAGGAGGCAGACCAATAGTTTATCTAGTGATAAAATAAAAGGGTGAGGCAAGAACATTCAGGCTATAAAACAGGTTCCGTTCATCGTCTATAGTACTGAAGCGACATGCTACTTAACTGCAGCTGATGGTTGGTACAATGAGAGAAATGCAAAAGGATTAAATTAAAGCCCCACTACTTAACTTTTTAGCCCAAAAATTATACTGAATTAAAAGCAGGCACACAAACCAACGCTATAGGCTTGCATCTCCTCAAACCTGACTCTTATTTAGCCTGGTGGAGGGATAAAGCAATAAAATCTGCCTAGTTAAACAAACCAAGAAAACTATTTGAAATGTTACTAATATACTTAGGTGAAGTACTACTATGCTCACTGACTACTGCTTCCACAAATACTTAAACCAATGCTGCACCTTTCTAGAGATGACATGTTGCCTGCATGTTTCCATAGGAAGTAGAAAATTAAAACTTAAAATATCCATCCATCCATTTTCTTCTGCTTATCCGGAGGCTCCCAGACTTCTCTCACCCCACACGTCCCCCAGCTCCTCCGGTGGGACCCCAAGGTGTTCCCAGGCCAGCCGAGAGACATAGTCCCTCCAGCGTGTCCTGGGTCTTCCCCAGGGCCTTCTCCCATTGGCTCAGGCAAAACATAAAAAATAAAATAAAATGTGAATGCATGTAAACCTGGGAGCTATGATTGAGGGGACAGGAATCAAATCTCAAAGCTGCATGTAACAGCACAGTCCAATTTACACTAGGCACAGACGAGGAGAGGTGTTCAACTGCATGGGGTAAAAAATAACAGACATGTGTTTGGACGTGTACTCACTCATTTTAGATTATCAGCAAACAAGCTTTCTAATCTATGTAAGTGTGGTATTACTACACTCTTTGACGACTGCTACCACAAACACTTAAAGCAACACTGTAACTTTCTGGAGGTGGCACATTACCTGCATAATTTCAAAGAAACAGAAAGTTAAAACCATACTTTGGAACATTCTTTATGGAGTTCGAAACATTTTATGCCATACAATGGATGATTATAGCCAAAAGAGAAAGGTTTTTGGACATGTAAGCCCTCTCAAAGTAAGTAAGGCAAGACAAGACAAGTTTATTTGTATAGCACAATTTGAACACAAAGTAATTCAAAGTGCTTTACAGAATATGAAAGACATTAAAACACAAACACAAATCGAAACATAAATAATCACAAATAATCATCATAAAATGAACATTAACACAAAAGAATACAGAAAAAACAACAACTTTCCATCATATGCACAGCTAAACAGAACTGTTTTGAGCCTGTCAAAGTAGAGGTCTGTCTCACATCAGAAAGATTGTTCCAGGTTTTAGCTGCATAAAACTGAAACATTGATTCTCCATGTTTAGTCCTGACTCTGGGCACCAGCAGGAGGCCGGTCCCTGAAGTCCTCAGAGTGTGACATGGTTCATATGGCACTAACATGTGGGAAATGTATTTTGGTGCTAGTCCATGGAGAGACTTGTTCACAAGCAGAGCTGCTTCAAAGTCTATTCTCCGAGCCACAGGAGCCAGTGCAGAGACACAAGTGCTCATACTTCCTGGTTCTAGTCAGGACCCGAGCAGCAGTGTTCTGGATGTACTGCAGCTGTCTTAAGGCTCGTGTGGAGAGGCCAGTGAGCAGACTGTTACAACAGTCTGACCTACTGGAGACAAATGCATGAATAAATCTGTCTAAGTCTGTTTTTGACTGTATACCTTTGATTTTTGCTATGTTTTTAGATGGTAAAAAGCTGCAGATGTTATTGATTTGATGTGGCTGTTAAAGTTCAAATCTGAGTCCATTATTACCCCTAAATTTCTAGCCTGATTTAAAGGTTTTAGAGAGAGAGACATGGTGACACATGGAAGGACACATGTTTTTGCAGGTTTAAAAAAAGAAAAAATCATGGTTTCACTTTGGCTGAAAATGTAGACGGTGGGGCTTTAATTTATGACAAGGAATTGCTGTAGCAGTATGGTATCTTTTTAGCACCTTTTAAGACAACTATCTCGCTTTCCAGGAAGAGCCTCTAGTGTATCCTTGGGTCAAACCATTCAAATGAAAAATACACCATTATTCTGCTTCTCCAACAGTCCATAAACCATCCCCGGCACACCATGACCAGAACAATACCAGGCAAACGTAAATCTGTCTTCTTGTCCTTTTCGCCTATCGGTCCAACCATTCTGGAAAAATAAAAGTCAGGATGGATCAGTGCAGTTGTTGAGGCGTAAATTGCAACACATCATTGAAAAATCATTACAATCAATCCAGAAAGAGAATCCATGGCTTCAGTCAGGTTTAACGTTCCTCTCTGCCAAGGACGAAAACAAAGAAGCAAAACTGAAATATTGCCCAACGCTCAATCAGAGAGAGGTACATTTCGGAAAGAAGTGATGGTCTACCGTTTTTCATCTTGACTTTTGGCTCTAAAGGCAAATTATCTGTCATAAAGTGATGTAATGTGCTTTCTGTTGCAGCCTTTATTTATTCGAGTTGTAATTTCTTATGTAAATAAACCCAAAAGGCAGATGTGAATAGAGCATATTTTACATAGGCTAATGAAAACTAAAACGCCAACATGTATAGAAAAAAATTGCTTTATTTGCTGCATGTATAATGACAAATAAAATTGTAATGACTGATTGGATAATATGTATTGATTGCATTTACTGTAGACTGGAAAGACTTATATTAACGGACACAAATGATGCATTCTTGTGGCTTTTATTCTCTTTTAAATGGAAAATGGTCACATTTTTATATAGCGCTTTTCCACCTTCAAGGCCCTCAAAGCACTTTACATCAAGGAATCACTCACCCATTCGTTAAGCGTCTTGCCCAAGGACACAATGACGGCATTCATCTGTGAGGCCTGGAATTGCACCGCCAACCTGCAAGTCAGTGTCAGATCTAACCACTCAACCAATTGAGCTACTGTCGCCCATCTTTTGGGCACCTTGGGATGATTATTTCACATTATCTAAATTGAAAAAGACCTATTGCACTTGTGTCTGCTATATAAACTATGACATCCGTGGATCACATTTTAAATCGCAATATTAATCTGAAATAACTTAACAAAAGAAACAAGTCCGCCCAATGAGAGCCGCATCTCTATCAAATGACTCCATGACGCTGCCAGATCCTAGCTTATCCTATTACCGAGGGTTGATTGGCAATATGGTGTCTTGAAAAAAAGCAGCTACAAATCACTCCAATACAATAAATACAATTAAAGTTGTATGTGAAGTTTAAAGCTTTAAAATGTTAATTTTGCATAATAGGTCTGCTTTAAAATAATCTCTACATTTGGAAAACAACACCTCCGTTGTTAATGAAGTATTTAGCCGCTAGAGCTCCCTCTCATGTCAGCAACAAGAATGAATAATGAGAAATAAACCAATGAAGCCCTTAGGAAATGTGAATGCGATGTTAATGAGTCCAGCGATGGTTTATGGATTTAAAAACGGTGCAGGAAAAGTCCAGATTTTTACCTGTGATGTAACAATCGAAGCAAAATGAGAACAGATTTTTGAGTGTTTAGAGCAGGGGTCACCAACCCTATGCCCGCGGGCACCAGGTCGCCCCCAAGGCCCACATGAGGCGCCCGCAGACCGCTTCTAAAAATAGAACAACTCACTAATGAGCTGCATCTAAAATTTAATTTTATTCTGTTGCTTTTTTTTTTTAAATTACCCTTACATTTATATAGATTTAACAATGACAACATCTTTAAAATATACTCATTATACATGAAGTTTAGAAAAGTTAAGGTGAACTCTGACCTCCTCAGGGCAAAGGTCAGTATTGTGCGCGTGACAAAACCAGTGCTCCGCTGTGAAGATTAGCGCTGAATGTAGTTTCACGACTGTAAAATAAACCTGTGTGTGTCTCAATTGCGGCGACTGTGGCGACGGAAAAGCGGCACAATGTGGAAGGACATTTCACTAAGTGTCACAAAAGTTACCGAGCTAACTACCACTAGGACGTAAACTACCACCAGGACGTAAACTACGGGCAGGAAAGGCACGTGAGCTAAAGGCAGCTTCAGGTAAACAACAGTTTTTTTTTTTTTTCACGAGACCAGAGAAAAAAAAAAAAATCATAAAAAGCAACAGAGATTTATTTAAAAATATGCAAGTTGATTTTTCTTTAACATTACATAATTGATAACTTTTTGAAACATGGTGCAACATAGTTTGTTTTGTTAAAAAGGTTTGTCTGTGGCCTGTGAAAATGGGACTGAGATGAAGTGATCATCTGAAAATTTAACAAGTACTGAGATTTATAAAGTTAAAGTGCTGAATATTGATATATGTTTCCCACCTTGCTGTCATTGTTGATTGTGAGAAATCATGAATGTGATCAGTGTCTTCAGAGATGATTATCATTAATTATTATTAATAATATATAACTAAGGGAAAACTGAACATATTTGTCATTTCAGAAGAGCGAATCAAACTGGTAGCCCTTCGTATGACTCAGCACCCATGAAGTAGCTCTTGGTTTCAAAAAGGTTGGTGACCCCTGGTTTAGAGAAGATGACTTTGGATTAATGGATTAACGAATCCAGCCAAATGAAGCAAAACACAACTCCGAGTCAGTTTTTTGATGAGGAGACAAAAATATACCAAATCCAATCCTTGTTTTGATCCAGGTCTTCCTCCAGCTCCGTTCAACTTTAGTCCAGTTCTGATCTTATCCAGTTCTAGTTTTGATCTATTCCTGGCTTTAGTCCAGGCTTGACTCTGATGGATCCTCTCTATGGGGTGTATTTAGGTTAAGATGATGCTGAGTGGGACTCTGAGGACTGGCCTGGAGCTGAGCACTTGTTAATCAAAGCTAGATTATTCCTTTGACAGAACCCTGCGCTCTTGAGGCAGATGTTGACTGAAAAAATAAACAGAAAATAAATAAAAGTAGGCAACCAGTAGATCGTTTAAAAAGGAATGACTAAAGAATGAATAAAGTTAAATTCAAATTAGTATTATTCTTTTTTTTCCCTTGCCATTTTTTTTTTTTTTTTTTTTTTAAAGAGGAAGACTACACCTCTATGGGTTATTAACTGCTAAGAAATAAAATATTTAGATAACCATGTTACCTTTTAGTTGGATTGAAAATGCTATATAAATACTACTGAAAACAATGTATTAACATGTTTGCTAAGTTTAACTTAGCGTACTTTTTGATGCTCTGAGTCACCCTCCCTTTGCTCCCCGTGCTCACTCCTCCATCAGAGTGCTGTCACTTTACCATGGGCGTGCATTCTACTAATGAAACTACTGCACATAGCATCAGCTTTGTGAAGTTGTAGTGTATTGTTTTATATCATGATTTTTGTACATTTAGGAAAAATTGCTGTGCAGGAGCATGGGTAGCATAGGCTTGTGGGCGGAGCACTGGATGGGGTCATACCGCTATCTGTAAGGAGGGTACGAATAGTGCCCAGGATAGATCACTAAATTACTCAGTCACGCACGGATGACATCTACAACCTCTTCAGGCATGTTTTTTAGATGAGAGTACAGCGTTATAACATGGTAGAAAGCGCCAAAAAGTCGATTTTGCATAATGCACACTGTTCCATATTGATTAATTGCATCAGGTCAAAAACCATCTTGTCTGTGCTGAGAATTTTATTAAAGTGCTCCAGGGTAGAGCGATCACAAAGCTCTGATACATGGTTTAAAAGCTTGGCTAAAAAGAGGAGTTGTGATTGGTCTAATATTCAATGTATCTACAAGTTTTAGTAAAGGTAAAGATAAGAATTGAGCCTAGAAATAAAACATGTTTCAATCTTTTTTTTTTTTTGGAGAGTAGATGAAAAAATGTAACTGAGTAGGGGAGAGTCAATTGTAGAACTGATTGGTGCTGTCACAATACTAAAATTTCAAACTCAATTTGGATACTAGGGGATAGACAGTGCTGATTCTGATACCATGATGATTAAAAAAAAACACTCCATATGTGAAATTTACAATCTAGTAGCAGCAATTCAATGATTTTGGAGTGAATCCAATCTGAGGTGGATTTATTAGTGGGGCCTTGGGGGAAAAAATCGAAACTTCATTGAAAAATCATTGCATGGACATGCTACCATCCAAGGTCTTCTGAGGGAAGGACACACTCATTTTTAGACAAATCATATACAGACCTAACATATTTCAATTACAAACACAAAATTTAGTTGTCTTTTTCATCAGATAAAAATACTTTACAGTTTTTTTTTTTTTTGTTTTTTTTGTCATGCTTATTATCCAGTGTCTAGAAAATAGATAAGGCGCAAAAAAGTAAACCGGATCTAACATAAGCCTGTTCAGTACTATCTGAACCATTATCTGTAAACAGGGGCCAAATATAACCCTGTGCACTTTCTATACAAGTTATTATGTTAATATCTGTTTTATCTGTTTTATTTATCTGTTAACCTGTTTCATCTGCAGTTTTTCTAGTGCCTAAAGCTTGGCCCACACTGCCCCACGCTATCTCTCTCTTCCTTCCTCCTTTTGCTCTTTTAGGGCGCTTCCTTCTTTTCTCTTTGTTCTACAAATCTTGACTAAATCTGGATTAGACCAGGAGAAGTCTACAAACGGGACTAAAATTATAGGACTCAAAAAAGATGTACCCTATGTAGTCCAAAGAAGTTTATTAAAATTTACCCACTACTGCATTATATAACCATTCACGTCTCTTATATAATATATATAATCTTAAAAGACACATATTATGTATTCTCTGGGCTTTTATTTCCTTTTAAATATGCTTTTGGTAAATTTGGGATAGGTGTTTCATCTTTTCTAACTTAAAATAATTTCTGCATTTGGAAAATATACTTTCATAAACTTCTAAACCTCTGTTTTCAAACAGGCATTTAGGTGCTGGAGCTCCCTCTGCTGTTAGCAACAAGAATGAACAATTTGAAAGTTGAAGTCCTTCTCCTCTGTGAATGCAATGCTAATAGAGCGTATATTGTCCAGTGATATTTTATCAGCTTAAAAACTGCATAGGAGAAATCTGAGGTTTTATCTATGACGCAACTAAGCAAGCATTTTTGAGTGCTCAGAGAAGACAGAAGACAACTTTGGGTTTAGTGGATTCATGAAACAAGAGTGAATGAAACAAAAGGCAACATTATAAGATGGCTAAAAGTCAATTTATATCCATCCATCCATTTTCCTCCACATATCCGGGGCCAGGTCGCAGGGGCAGCAGTGTGAGCAGGGACTCCCAGATTTCCCTCATCCCAGACACATCCTCCAGCTCCTCCTGTGGGACTCCAAGGCGTTCCCAGGCCAGCTCAGAGACATAGTCTCTCCAGCGTCCTGGGTCTTCCCCGGGGTCTCATCCCGATGGGACATGCTCGGAACACCTCTCTAGTTGAGGTGTTCCGCGCATGTCCAGGAGGCACCTGAACAGATGCCTGAGCACCTCAGCTGGCTCCTCTCGACGAGGAGGAGCAGGGGCTCTGCTCTGAGCTTCTTCCATGTGACTGAGCTCCTCACCCTATCTCTAAGGGAGCACTCAGTCACCCTGTGGAGAAAACCCATTTCAGCCGCTTTGATGCATGATCTTGTCCCTTTCGGTCATTACCGAAAGCTCATGACCACAGGTGAGGGTAGGAACTTAGATTGACTGGCAAATCAAAAGCTTTGGCTTTCAGCTCAACACCTTCTTTACCACAACAGACCGATACAGTAACCGCATCACTGCAGACACTGCACCGATGTATGTATGTATGTATGTATGTGTGTGTGTATATGTGTGTATATATATGTGTGTGTGTGTGTGTGTGTGTGTGTGTGTGTGTGTGTGTGTGTGTGTGTGTGTATATATATATATATATATGTATATATATATATATATATATGTATATATGTATGCACACACACATATGTATGTATGTATGTAATATATTCTTTAATGCAAGTCCCTACAAAGCTCTCGCATCACATCACATCTCTAACCAGAACGAATGTGGGAATGATGGGAGCCTTGACATTGATGGTTTAGTCACTCGCAGGCGTATCAGTAGCTTAATCCAATTACAGCTCTGAAACAATGAGATTACCCACCCTGTGCCAAACGCTCCGACTCTCCCATAGCCCGCACGTGATGCCTGTTCACATTCACTCCACTCTTCCAACTACGGCCCCCAGGCATCCTCCTGCTGGCTGCGGGCCATGTTACATCCACAACAACATGAATGCTTCTAGTATCTATATAGTGTCTATATACCACTTGGTACATTCTCACATAGGCAGTTGCTCAGGAGGCAGCAGCATCCTTTTGAATCTTGGTTGTTTTGTGATCTTGAAGAAAGGCAGAAAAGTTTACATTAATGGCACTGTAGCTGATTTTTACTGTGGAAAACAAAACTAGATCAAGTATTTCTTCCCCCAGGCTACCTAATGTATTCTGAAGATCCTAATTATTAACCACGATAAGCTTATGAGTGCTTTGTACAACTTTCAGAGACCAGAGACCATTAGTGTTCCCTAGCAAATCCAGACTGATATGTCTCTGTATTTTTTATACAGATAGATATCAATCTGATCACCACAATCTTCGTTGCATCTCAAGCCAGAACCAACGTGATTGTGTAATCAGATGTGTTTTTTCATTGACACATGTGAAACAAAGAAGCTCATTGGTCACTTATTATTTACAAATAAAATATATACTTTCTCTCCTCTCAGATTAATAGAGTTTAGTGCTTTGCTCATTGATTCTGCAGAAATCTGTCACGTTTTTTTTTCTTCATAAGCAGCCATATTTGTTTTGATACAGACAGATCATGCATGACCCTGACTGACTAATCCACCTGTCAATCACACCCATCTGAACACTGAGAGATTGAACTGTGACCAGATTTGCATCTTCATAAACTATTGAAGAAGTGTGTACTCTGCATCCCAGGCAATCATTTATGAATATTTCAGTGAGAAACAGAAACACAATGCCTGGAGATTCATTGCATCCAACTTAAATATTTTTAGTAGCAAAGGAGAAGAGAACATAGGCCAAATGTAATGACTATGGCGAACTATGGCTATGTGTGTGTACAGCAGCTAATAACCTATTCAAGAAATGGCTTTGGATGTACTACTGAAATTGGTTACTGTCTCAGACCAAATGATATTATGGCTTTAACCTTGGTGTTCCCCAGGGGTCAATACTGGGACCTTTTCTGTTAATTTTTTACTTTACTCAGTAAACCAGTTCATCAATGTGCAGCAGAAATGTGCAACTACAACTACACAGATGGCATTGAGACTTATTTCTCACTGACAGCAGGTGAATATGAATCAGTGCTCTGTTTAGATTAGAATTTTGATCAATGCACAAAAACAAATGCGTCATCAGTAACCCTGAATCTCTCTCTAGATATTAGTTTGAAAAGAAGGGGTAATAACCAACAACTGCAATAGAATGCTAGAGTGTTTTGTACAATTGTGCTTTGTAATTTAAAGTAGTTTTGTTATGCAGCCTCTGTGTTAGTGGACCCTTTTGAGAATAAATAAAGGTGTAATATGTTTCATGCTGTTAATATTGGTTTCCTGTCCTGTCTTTCAATTTGAGTGCACTGTATGCCCAGAACAATATTGATACAGGTTGAAGAGAGCTTTGCTTTGGCTGTGCACTGGGCATACACACCACAGTTTGAATAAGGGCCAATACATCTACATTAACCTTCATTGCTTCTTATATGGGTTAACAAAACAGACAAAAAAAACCCAAAACAACTTCCAAATTACAAAAAAAAAAAAAAAAAAAAAAAAAACTTCACAGCCCAAAAATGTTAATTCAAAAACTATTTAAAATAACTACATTACACACTTAGAGGCCCACTTTTTTTTTCCCATGTACCTGTTTTTTTCTTTCTTTTTTTTCATGTATTTGAGCAAACTTTGTCTGTCCCTAGTGCATATATAGGTTGTTGTACAAGCAGGTAAAAATAAGTCCGCTGTGTACTGTCTGCATCTAATTCGACAGTGATAGATTGTCTGAGAATCAACCTGTTACATTTGTTTTTGAGCAGGGCAGAGGTGAGGGCAGCTATGCGTTTACACCGGCACAAGGAGCCTTTGTAATGTAAATTTAAGCCCACTTCCACCAACTGGAACACATTAAAATCCACCAGAAATTTGTCTAGAATTCTTGACCCCCCTTATATGTTTGTCTACTGTTCTTACGACTATAGTAATTGTGACATTCTGGATGTTTTCAGTTTGGTGTTGGTCATATAAATACAAATACAATTCGTCAAGGTGATGAGATCAGTCATAATGTTGTCAAATGTGAATCACCAATAGCTGAGCCAGGAGGCATCCACTGCCGGGGCCCCAGAGATAAATTCAGCTTAGAGCCCCCTGAAGGCTTGGGCCGACCCTGCGTTCTGGACTCTAAAAGTTAAGTGTATAATAAACTTATTGCAGTGAATAATTAGGAAGTTCTAAACACACAAGTGAGGACTGTAGACCACTGCAAACAGTTTAACATGTTAGTTCTGTTTTTCATTTGTTTTAAGATGGTGAAAGCAGGTACAATTAAGTAGAAAACAAAAACACCACCCAGAGTCTATGTGGCCCTCTCCAACATGTGTAGAGCAGTCTGGGGGGCAGACATATAGTACTTAACTGCCTTCTAGTAATGATGGCTTCCAGCATTTGACTTATGGAGATTGGATTGGATTGGACAACATCTCCTTGAGCAAGGTCAGAATCCTAATGAGCTACAATATAAAAGACGCTTTAAAGTGCAGATAACAGGACCAGAGCACGTGCACACTCCGATAGGGCAACATTACGAGAATATGCCTGGCGTCGTTACAAGATAAATGGGGAAGTGCCCGGGGACGTGCCTGGGGTAACGCGGTACGAAGGAGAGCACTGTATCACTCCAATGGCTTTGAAAAATGGAGCGTGCATTCAATTTGTACAGTATACGTTGTTTTGACAAGGGATGATAATGGATGTAGCGTACAGTGAGAGTGCTGGTTGGAATTGGATAGATAAAATGCATGATAAAGAAGGTAGATCTTTATCCGTTTATGCTGGTTTAGTTTTTTTTTTTTTCAGTATAAGTATTGTAATGATTAATTTTGAGAACATGATGCACTGACTTGTGATGAGCACTTCCTGTTCCTTTGACTCAACTCCCGGTGAAGATTTGGCTTATATCTGCACCACAGGGCTCTCTATTAAAGTAGAACTAAACACTAAATCAACTTTTTGTCACCACCAAACTATATGGTATTTTCTTTCTTTATTCTTTATTTGTCAGGGACCATGTACAAATTCATTAATCTAACAAAAGGAGAGATGATTTTTACCAGATTTAGCTACTGCTACTTTACCTCTGCAATCCCTGTGCAGGTGAATACACATTAAAATACACATTTTATTACAATTACATTATCAGACTATCCGTTCATCATTAACATTAGCAGTAAAATACAATAAATGTCCCCATGTCCAATACAGTATGTTTCCTACAATATAAAAACAATCTATTATGTGCAGGTTTTTACAGTGAGACAGAACAGTACAAATGAACTAGACTGATGTGGACACATTTGATTGTCTAAAATGTACTTTTTCAAATTTCTAGTAAAATTATTCAAATCTACAGACAGATTGCCTGGAGCAGATTCCACTGTCTGATGGTTTGAAATTAAAAGGCTGCCCGAGCAAATAATCATATTTTTAATAACATTGTTTACAGTTCCTAGTGGGGGTTTTTTTTAGTAGTAATTTTTGCGCAAACTAGATACATTTGGAGCTTTCTGGTCAATACATATAAAAATGGCTCCAGTGGCCACTGCAGTTTCAGGTCCTTGGTTGCTCTGATTAAAACCAGGTGTTTCTGGTCACAAACACCTGGCTACAGGGGCAGAGATTGAAATGTCACACTGTTCCTTATACTTCAGGATCACACTCCTCCTTTCCCCTCGCTCTCTTCTTGAGTTCCTGCCCACTTTAGCAGCTCTATTTGAAATGTAGTTGTGGGTGGAGTTTTCTGTCACCTTCGCTAATGGAGTTTTTTCTATCTACTTAACCCTTCGAGGCTTCACTTGCTGGTTAAATCAAGGTTAAATAAAAATAAGGTAATTAAAATAACATCCCTTATGCTGCGTTCAGACTGAACTTAATTTCAGCGCCAAAGGTGTCTTGTTTACATGCAAAGTCTATAGGTTTTAATGTTTCTGCAGAGCTAAAAACCTAAGCCAAATAAAATTACATTAAGACAATGGCTATGAGTCTGTACAGAACTTCTGCTAATGTATTTAAACATGGCCTTGGAAGTGCTTTGTTAAAATTTGTTGCTATCTCAGACCAAAGGGTATTATTGCTTTAATTTTGGTGTTCCCCAGGGTTCAATCTAGGGTCTTTTTTTGTTCTTTTTTTTGGTTTTACGGTTTATCAATGTGCAGCAGTGATGTAGACTACCACAACTACACAGATGGCAGACTTCTTTCTCACTGACAGCAGGTGAATGTGAATCAGTGGTCTGTTTACATCAACCCACAGAAACAAATGTGTCATCAATAACAAGGAATTGCTCTCTAGATACCAGTTTGATATGTAGGGGTAGTAATAAACAACTGCAGTAGAATGGAACCTGGTCTCATGTGCCGCTCATCCAAATTGGGTAGTTCCAGTTCCTGTTCCTTTGGACGGCCCCCAAGTGAAGAGCTGGCTAATATGGCTTCTACACCCTCTTGAATAGCTTTACTCTGGCTTTCACTATTTTCTATAGGAGTTACAAAATGACCCTCTGAATCCATCAAAGCTTTTCAGTTTTTCAAAGTGATGTCTCCTTATTACTTATCTAATACACAATTGCACATGGTTATTTTCACTGTTAAGCTGTCACATCTGTAACCTTTATATTTGCAATCCAACAACTTGCTGCATACCTTCTAACTCCTTTACAATCCAATAGCTTAAACATGTGGTCGTCTGTGTTAAGCACGCAATAATTCCAGACAAGTTATGTGCAATGAAGAAAACTATACAGAGACTTTATTCAAATGGACCCAAATAATTTTCATAAGAAGTTATTAGTTATTAGCATTGCTGACATTATAACATGTTAAGAGACTGACACATAAATTGTTAACGGTCCGAGCATGTTGGAGATGAGGCCTTCAGCAGTCACTCAGAGGCTGCATTAAGCACATCTGACATAATGACATGCTGATGATGGTGACGGGCTTAGACAGACAGAGCGCATCTCCAAAGGGTACAACTGTCCGAAGATTCATAGTGATCTCACCCGATCACTAATCCTAATAAAAGTCTATGATTACTAGGGTTGTCAGAAGTATTGAAAGTCAGATACTAATCAACACTAAAACTACTATCGAAACTAAAGACCCATTTCAGAATGTATCAATACTAAAAAATCAATACACCAGACAGAAATGAACCTTTCCTGAATAGCTTTAGAATGATCTTGAGCTGTATTAGAACAAGTATACGCTCATGGACCAGTATGGAAGCTACCTGGACGACTGAGGGATTCTATAGATATAAGACCACATGGTAATATAAAAGTGGAGTTGTTCTGGCTACACAATGAACCTTTATGGATTTGTACATTCTCATTCTAGGCACACAGATCCAACTCATCAGTCTCCTGTTGATCTCCTTTCACAGCAGTTATTGGAGTGCTTCTTTTTTTTTTTGGCTATAAAGTGCTAGAAATAAAATGTGACTGATTAACAAATTCATTATGAAATTGCATAATGAATAAGAAATTTGTTGATTTTTTTTTTTATTTTTATTTTTTAGCTTTCTACCATGTTATACCCTCACCAAAAACATGCCTAAAGTGGTTTTAAACATCATCTATGCATGTTTCAGTCATTTTGAGACCTCTCCTGGGCCCTATTTGAACCCTTCTTATGGTTAGCTGTAAGACAACCATAACTATATAAAAACACGATACAAAAGATTATATAACAACTTCACAACTTGCACGGTGATTGTTTTGTGATAGTGCTCTAATGGGGGAGTGACTTACAGCGGAGAGCAAAGGGAGGAGCGTCGAAAATGATGTTGTGTGTATGATGTATATTAATATTTTCGCATAGATCTTTAACATGGTGATCTAAATATGTCAAGTGTTAGCAGTTAGTCTGAAAGGTTAAGGAAACTCCCGCACACTGTCTCACTCTCACTCAGTTTTTTATTCTTACAATGTTTCGGTCGCTCTGACCTTCCTCAGGGCGACCGAAACGTTGAAAGAATAAAATTTAATCAAGAGAGAGACAGTGTGCGGGAGTTTACTTAACCTTTCAGACCAAGTCGCCCAGTCAGGTGTGCAGAGCCTACACAGAAAAGTGTTAGCAGTTACCCCATAGAAGTACAATACCCCCTCTTTAATATAATACTCTCCTTTCATCACACAGGTTGTATGCAATGTACTACAACATCTTTATTTAGAATGAGGTCAAAAGAATAAAGCCTCTAGAAGTAAATGTGATGCAGGTAGTGTAATGAAATTCTTGTGCTATAGTCACTTCCCTCCCTTCTCTGCTATAAAACACGTTTATGACCTGTGTGGCTTGCTCCTATAGTGGTGGATGGGGCTGCACACATGGGCCAAACGTTGCAGTATCGTGCAAAGGCAATGTACACACAGAACATCAGCCAGACCTCCTCCGGTGCTCATCAGGACCTCGGGGACTGTCACGCTGCTTTTACTGCACTGGGGCAAATGACTGATGATGCTTTGTCGACCCGATGAAAACAAATATTGGCGATCTATCTCTACATTCAAGCTAAGGTCTTTGATGTATTGATGACATTAAAAATAATCACAAAAATAATCATCAGAACTGTTTTGTGTGACAGATGGCAGTTTACTGATAAGAAAATTATCTGCTTACGGTTTGCAAGATCGTGCTTTTACGCTTATATCTTTTACAAGAAAAAAGTCAATTTTATCCTTGTGCAGAACCCCCAGGACACATGCCTTGGTCCTTGTATTGTGTTAATTTATTTAACAAACAGCAAAAGATTTTCCTTTTAAATACAGCTTTTGGTAAATGTCTGTATGTGCAGAGGACTCGTGTCATGACATCATTGGTCTAGTTGTTGACATCTTACATGTTCTTGTAAATAAGGACACTGCAGGTGAATACAAACAAATGTTACATTTAGAGATATCAATTTGAGTTGTTTTTTTTTTTTTTTGTTTTTTTCTGTAGTTTACTGACATAAATGTAAGAAAATAATGTATTACATGTTTTTCATTATCTAATGTTATTTAAAAATTAGGCATTTTATACGTAAAGCAAGGCATAAGGCATTTTATATGACCAAAATTTACAAATATGAAATTGGAAAAATACATTTCTTGCTTCTTTTTGTTGACATCTTAGATAATAAAAATAATTTTTGAGTTAACTAAATCAGATTGAAAATTTGCCTAAAAATTTTTGGAGTTAAAACTTGGATATATTAGACATGGAATTTTTTTTTTTTTTTTTTTATCCTTCTGTATGTTTCGTCAAAATCTTGTTCAGTACAAGATTAGAAATTTTGGTGTTTGTAGGTGATACTTTAAGGGCCTTATGTCCCTATGAGGGGAAAATGCGTTTTCAAAACCAGCCTTTGAAGTTACAATGTCTCATATAATTCTACAGAGGCAAGTTGATTAAATAAAATATTAAAACATCTTTCAGTACAGAGAGGGCAATTATGTTGTTTCCACATGAATGCTTGTAGGCTAAGAAACCAAACTGACTAAAAAAAAAAAAAAAAAATTGAAAAAAAAAAAAAAAGAAAAAAGAAAGTTTTACCTCTAGTGTCTCCCTTTAAAGCATATATTTATACATTATATCTAAATGAAGTATATAGCAGGACTATTCCAGGTCTAATCTAGGGCTAAAGCAGGTGTAAAATTGGACTGCATCATTTCCACTATAGTTTTAAACTAAAAATTATCCAAGGAGAACAGAAAAGTGAATATAATGAACGCCAAATAAGACAAAGCCACATACTGAAGAGCTGTCCAAGTACTATGTGAACGAGCTCACGTAGCACCAGTGTTGCTACAGTTTGAAAAACACTGCTTTATGCTATTTCCCACATTTGCCTCAAGTTTGGTCTGTGTGCTCTGGAGCGCTCCTGTCGAGCTGAAGGGCTGGTAGAGCATTGCACTGAGACCTCACTCATCCCCACTGTCAACTGATGCATCAGTACTGAACATAGCTTTTTTGTGAATTCTTCTCACAGAAAATGAAACTTTTTTTTTTTTTTTAAGCTACAGTGAATTTTCAACTGCAAGGCCACATAATGCATTATTGCTAATAACTAATACAGGCTATCCAGGTGAAATTCGCCACACCTACATCCATTTTACATTATGATGCTTTAATTGTGCCGGTGAACTACTCTGACCTTATAGCTGTCTCCTCTGACTTCATAGCTGGCTTGTGGATCAACAAAGTTTGATTAAAGTGCTAATATTTATTATATTATATTTTACATTTGCTTCATTGTTTTCATAGAATGTGAGTTGTTATTGCACCATAAAAAGTTATAATATATCATGTTGTGATTGTGTTAGTGTTGTGGTTTTGCAACTTGTAACATTTACGTTTGAATCAGCAATTTCACTGACCAAAGACAGGATCTGACTAACTCACTTTTTGCATATCAGCTTTTTAGCATGAAGGCAGTTAAGGCCCCATTGAGAAACACAGGATACAGTTTATTCCCATTTCACATGTCAAGTACAGGACATGTTTCTTGGGCACAAATATACATCTGACTGAATTGTTACTGATTCCGGGATGTCATTCTTGTGCAAGTATTCTGTGTGTAATTGGAGGATTAGACCAGTGTTTTCCGACCAGGGGTACAACCACTTGCTAGAGGGTACTTCAGATTTAAAAGGCGCTGAGTTGTAATTGAAAAAATATTCTTTATTGTACACATTTTATTAAAACAACAAAATATAATGGTTACAGTGGGGCAAAAAAGCATTTAGTCAGCCACCAATTGTGCAAGTTCTCCCACTTAAAAAGATGATAGAGGCGTGTCATTTTCATCATAGGTACACTTCAAGAATCAGAAAAAAAAAATCCAGAAAAATCACACTGTCCGATTTTTAAAGAATTTGTTTTCAATTTATGGTGGAAAATATGTATTTGGTCAGTGACAAAAGTTCATCTCAATACTTGTTATATACACTTTGTTGGCAATGACAGAGGTCAAATGTTTTCTGTAAGGTTTTCACACACTGTTGCTGGTAGTTTGGCCCATTCCTTCATGTAGATCTCCTCTAGAGCAGTGATGTTTTGGGGCTGTCTCTGGGCAACACAGACGTTTCAACTCCCTCCAAAGATTTTCTATGGAGTTAGGATCTGAAGACTCCTATCCTTTGTTGCCCGGGCGGTGTCTTTGCGATCATTGTCATGCTGAAAGACCCAGCCATGTTTCATCTTCAATGCTCTTGCTGATGGAAGGAGGTTTTCACTCAAAATCTCACGATACATGGTCTTGTTCATTCTTTCCTTTGCATGGCTCAGTCTTCCTGGTCCCTTTGCAGAAAAACAGCCCCAAAGCATGATGTTTCCACCCCCATGCTTCACAGTAGGTATGATGTTCTGTGGATGCAACTCAGCATTCTTTCTTCTTCAAACACAACAAGTTGAGTTTTTACCAAAAAAAATCTGTTTTGGTTTCATCTGACCATATGACATTCTCCCAATCCTCGTCTGGATCATCCAAATGCTCTCTAGCAAATTTAATAATTATAATAATAAAAATCCTATGTGACTTCTTTGGATTTTTCCATTCTGTTCTGTTGAAGTGTACCTATGATGAAAATTACAGGCCTCTTGTCTTTTGTGGGAGAACTGTTTTAGATTTTTTGGGACTGAGCAATGAAATAAACAGATTTTTGTTTAAGAAATAAACTCCTAAGTTAAAGAGGCTACACTTCTGCCACATTTAAATAGGCACAGACCGCATGTGTGAGTTTTTTTTTTACTCGTGTTTATTAGTGTGCATTGTCCCTTTTCAAATAAATAAATAAAAAATAAATAAATTGTATTTCTCAAGCCAGGTTCACTGGGAAGGCCATGTGTAATGCTCATCAAAATCAAAAATAGAAAGACTCCTGCACTCTGTCTGTCTTGCAAAAAGTGAGCTTTACTAACAGTGGAGCAGCAACATTTTGGAAACTAGGCCTTCTGATAAATTTTAATGAGGTATTCAGAGTGTGAGACAGTGCTTAGGGGGTACTCTGGACAAAAAAAGTTGGTAACCACTGCATTGGATTACTTCAGCTACTTTAGGCTAAAGTAGCCTAATCATTATTGTACTGACATGTGTTATACCTGTGCTTGGTTAGAGGAAGGACATGCAAGATGAAAACTAACAAGAGCTCTAGCATACGTGCAAACAACAAATGCTGAATTAGCAATTGTGCAATATCAAACCACTGGCTGTGCTGTTGTTTCCAAAGAATAATCAAATATACTGCACTGTTTCAATATTAGATTTTTAAAGAAAGCATATTGTGCTTTTGTTTGCTATAGTTTAATCTATGACACCAATGGATCATTATGTTGTATAGTATTTTAGACATTTTAAACTGCAATATTGATCTCAAATAAAAAATAAAAAAAAACAAGCCATGGGTTTACCAGCATAATGTAATCAAAATAAAATCGATTGTCGATTTTATTTGGATTACATTATGCTGGTAAACTCGTGAGTTGCTAATAATGATTAGCTTTTCCTCTCAAACTATTACTATGTAAATGCAGCTCGTGAGTGAGTCACACATTACTTCATGATCAAAGGCAATGCAGAATCCATCTTCTACTCTGCTATGATCGTGATCGTGAAAAATGCCATTCTGATCCAATAAACCGAGGACACACATTGCATCATCTCCACTGAGACAGCAAGTTTTTTTTCAAATCCTAATTGCTCTCTTATAATTGTGTGTGTGAGTTTATAGAGGCAGTCGTGGGGGAAGCCTATACTAGCTTAAGTGAAATATAGCCATTTTGATCATTTTAACTTTCACAATACACCTTTAACAGTTCACTACTTTTTAAAAGAAGTAGATATTTGAATATGTAAAGATCAGTGGGTGTGTATTAGGGGAAACCTAAAGACACACCCACTACTCTTTGCTTACAATAATTTGCGAAGCAATGATGTCTTACATTAGAATAAAGATCACGCCAACATGCTCGATACTTTTGACAACCCTAACTACTATCTACTTGAGTCATATTGTTTGAAGAAATGTCACTCTTGAGTACAGTTTTTGGCTTCTTACTCTGTCCATGTGAAAGTGCACATTGTTGTGTGCAGACACTGGAGTTTAGGTGGGTTAAAAGCAGAGACCATAAACAACTACCAAGTACCCAATGTTCCTCTTTTTTTTAACAGGAAGAGGAGCAGATGCATTTTAGATTTTCTTTCCTCAACATGTGACAGGCAAAAAGGAAGTAACCGACATCTACAACTCCAAACAACAACTACTTCTTGGCACCCATGAATGAGGAAAGACCGTAAGCTAAAACCACTCCAGCTGTAAGTACTGTGTCTCTGTGAAGCTACTGAATACTTCAAAATTCAAAATATATCTGTGTCTGTCTTCTAAACAGGTTTATAAGGAAAAAACAATGATTTTATTGGGAAATGGAAAGCGACAATTTATCTGGTTCATAAGTGAGTTGTTGAATAATTTAATTACTGAACCAATATGATGGAGATTGCAAATTTTATGCAGTTTTTGAACTTTTCTTTTTTTGATCTTATTTATTTATACATTTGTTTTTTGTTGTTGTTTTTTTTTTTTTTTTTTGTTTCTTGTAGGTTTGCTGAGTTTGCCACTGTGTGCAGGTAAATGTGGTTACGTGTTTTAATTTCAGTTCCATGAGAAGTTTTTGCGGGGTGTTTTCTAATCAAAAACATACCTGGAGATCTGTTTTGTTTCATGTTTTAACACAAAATCTGCATATATAGGCTGTGCTCTTTTCTCAAACTGAAATCACTCTGTTCCTCTTTGTGATGTCATTAAGTGGTAATACTAAGAAAAGCTCCACTGTGTTTTCAAACTCCATACACCTTCACTAAAATCATTTTGACAATTTGAGCCCTGAATTTGCCTAACTTTGAAGTTACTATGCTATTGTTTAGCCTCTTTGAAACATCTTCACTTCTCGGTGCACCAGCAGATATTGGAGACTGTGACAAAATCAACTGTACAAAATGCAAAAAATAAATAAATTCATTCAAAACTAAAAGCAATAACTTTTTTCAACAGTAAGCAAAAATAGCTGTTACCCTTGACATTTTCAATAAATGACATCACCAGGTGAAACGAAGCATTTTGAGCTTTTGGGATGCAGACACCCTAATAATCCAGGATTATTCAAACATGTGAATGAAAAAAAAAACCACTACTCCGGGTTTGTTTTTGAGGAGGTAACAACATGTCTTACATGGCTCAAAGCTCATGAGTCAATTCTGTGTAAGAGAGGACCTTTAAAAAAGAATTAAAAATTCAACATATATTTGAAATTCCTCCTGCTTATGTGTTTTAAGTGTCAGTGTAATCAAAGATTGCCAAAAAAAATCAAAAAAAAAAAACCAAAAAAAGGCACATAGGTGATTGCAGAAAAAGATAAAGGTGCACTATGTAACTTTTCTGGGTGAGGGTACATTACCTGCTTGTGTCCATTGGTTTGCTGGGAATGTTCCACAGTATTACATTAAAATCTTACAATACATGCTAATAATTGTGTTATTATTGCTCAAAAATAACTTAATAACCAAGCACTCTTACAGTGAGTGGGGTCGCCTCTCCACAGATCTGCAGACCTGTAACTTGGTCTGGACTTGTCATTCACAGTATGGCATTAAACAGAGATATGTTTAATGCCATACTGTGGAAAATTCTTGGCAAAGTAATACCATCTCCATTGGGACAAGAAGTTGGCAAGCCCTCCACCAGAAAAGTTACATAGTGCGTCTTTAAGGTTAAAATAGAGAAGAATCCCTAAACAATCCGACAATTTTTCTTTTTGAAGGGGATGGGGGCAAACTGTTTAAAATCAACAAATTAATCAGATATAGACAGGACACAGCTGACTTATTTTGACCTGAAGAGCTGCTTATACAAAATATCTGTAGAAGGGCAAGACAAATCTCAAATATATGGGTGAAAAAATGTGCTACAGGCCCTTTGATCAAACTGGAATCATCAATAATAAATCAGTGTGTAGAGTCATTTATTCATTTATTGTTCTGTTTTAGAGGGTTCTAAAGTACGACTCTGGCCCACTAAGTGCACCGGCAGAGTGGAGGTGCTCTATGATGGCCGCTGGGGTACAGTGTGTGACGATCACTGGACCCAGAGTAACTCGGAGGTGCTGTGCCGTGAGGTGGGCTGTGGGCCTATGGTGAGCTCCAAAAAAGGCGCACACTCTGGAGACACAGCAGACAAAGAGATCTGGCTGGACGATGTCAAGTGTAGAGGCAACGAATCTTCTATCCTCTCATGTCAACACAGCGATTTCGGGGACCACAACTGTGACCACTCAGAGGATGCTGGAGTTGTTTGTTTAGGTGAAGTTTATATTCTCAGTAGCTCAAATTAATATACCTTTGTAAAACTATAGATTTTAGTTTCATTGCTTCACTTGTGAATATATTATTAGTATTGAGCATTTAGAGAGGTGAGCAGGCTGTTACTACATACAGACATATGGAGACACGGAGATTGATTCACATAATTGGCTCTGTGCACATGGATAGCACTGACGACATGTTAAAGCACACACATGCAGACAAACATACAATCGTGAGTAGTTAATCGGAAATCAAGGGGTCCCAGCATGGATCTCTGTTGAACCCCACAGGTCAAAACTCTATTTTAGGATGACACAAGCCTTCTCGACACAGTCACTACATATCCATGCTTAATCCAATTTGTCAAAATGCATGTAGTGATAGGAAACTATGGCCTCTCCACCGAGCGTATGTTGCTTTGTTTTGGTCCACTTCGTTAAAGTGAAAATGAAACTTACCGGAACTTCAATGTTCAACTTCAATAGGTCTATTTGTGCTTCAGACTTGGAGGGCAAACAACTTGAGTAACACAGTTCGTAGCATGTCTAAAAATCAAATGCTTAGTGCAAATGAGATACTGCTGATCTATTTATGACAAAAGTGTGGTTATATGTATGATAGTTGTTTTTATTAGTAATTATAGCTCTGACATTTCAGTGCTAAGGCTAACTTACTAAATGATCCTGAACGCCTCGTATCCCCATGTTCACACTTAATTGGTTCTTTGACCTGCATGTAAAATGGCACAGGACTGATGTGACATGTTTTGGGCCAAAGACAATTTGAATTTGGATGTGTTATTCCCCTGTGCATGTAAACGTAGTGACCAATCTGAGATTGTGTCAGTTCAAGTCAATTCCAAATGTTTTCCAAGTGTATAATTGATGTTATGCCTGTGTTCCTTCCATAGACCCAATGAGACTGACTAACGGCACAGACCGCTGCTCTGGGGTTCTGGAGGTCTTCCACGAAGGCCAATGGGGTGTGCTCTGTAACAGGGACTGGCCCCCAAATCTAGCCACAAGAATGTGCGATCAACTTGATTGTGGACGTCCCAAAAAGACAGATGTTACACTTCAAAACTATATGGGATACATGAGCAGTTGTCCTGGAAATGCAACTTCAATTTCAGAGTGCACTCTTACAAAAAACAACGATGTTTGCCAAGGGATAGCTCTTTCCTGTGAAGGTAAGATACTGAGAATACACAAAAAAAAGGAATACTTGCATATCTAGTTACAGAATTACTGAATACCTGCATTTAAATTTATTCCATAACATATTCTGCTGCTCCTTTCACATTAAAATGCATTTAAACTATAGTAGTTTCCTTGTGTCATTTCATCTGTCGTATGGCTATGTAATTGTTAATCCTCTGCTCTGTTTTTTCTCGGACTATAGTAGCTATCTTGCTTTTTAAGCTTTCTATTTTAAACTTCAAGTTATCAGTAAGAAAATTCAGACACTGATTCTAAGGCCGAGCATTTTCCTAAGGTAGCTCTGAGTTACACCGGTTGCTCTGTGCCCTTGGTTCAGGTGCCTTCCTCTGTAATACCTTGGGTATAACTAATTCTGTCGACATCTAAGGTTAAACCATAAGTGATTTTTTTTCTCTGCTATTTTCGTGGCAATATTTTCCAGCTCTCTTGCCAGTTTGACAGTCGTTTGCCTGCCCGTTACTTGCCTGGTCAAATACTGCAATGTATTCCTTGTACTACAGTTATTCAACATTACTGTTTTCTGAATATTGTCAGCCAACTAGCATTTAATTGGAATTGTATTCATGGAGACCCTCTTGAGATGCATCTTGTTTTCAAATTGGACCAAGAACATACAACATATAAACAATTTAAGCACATAGTTCCATATACCATAATAGCCTAAATCATTTTTAAAGGTTTTTGGAAAAATACAAAAATAAATAGCCAATTTCAATGAAATGACTGGGGTAGTTATGTTTTGTTGGCTGTAAAAATCTTTCTGCTTTTCCAGGCAGCTATGCTCAGTGAATGCTGGTGAATGTATTTAGTTACTTACTTACACTAATCTGGCTAATGCCAAATTAACATGTGTAGCACTGAGTTGAGCTCTACACATTTATCAATCTGGAATGGCTGTCATTGAAAGTGATCGTACAAAGGTTGAACACCATGATAAATAGTTTAATCTGATTGATTGAAGTGTCACAACAGCAGAACAAGCCTGAAAATTAAACTTTTGTTACATCCAGTTGAGGGAAAAGCACACAAATGTTAACATGGGCTGGAGTAGTCGTCAGTCGGCATCAACATGTTTATTTGGCTCATTTGGGCACTTCATAGAAATTATGATTCCAATGAAGCGCTTCGCCTTTGGCTTCCGCCTAGTCCACAACGCTGCTCTGAGATTGGATTCTTGTGAGTTTGTGAACTTACAAATATCACAAGAGTCCATCTTGCATGGTGCAAGGTTATCCCTGCACTAGTAGTAGAAAAATCCATCTTCACCAGCTATGTCTAGAAAACCACATCAACCTAAACTTTGTCGTGCTTGTTTGAATATCTATCAATAAATCATTCATTCTAACTCACTCATTTGAGCAATTCTATCTTTTTCCTATTTTCTTTCTAGGTTTGAAAGAGATCAGACTAATCAATGGCTCTGACCGTTGCTCTGGCAGAGTGGAGGTGTATTTCCACAAACAGTGGGGGACAGTCTGTGATGATAACTGGGACATGTGGGACGCCCAGGTGGTGTGCCGGGCCATGGACTGTGGCGTGCCTCTGGAGGTCAAGCCCCACTCATTCTTTGGTGAAGGCTCAGGGGACATCTGGTTGGACAATGTGGAATGTGCTGGGAATGAATCCGCTCTGGCACAGTGTGCTCATAATCCTATAGGTGATCACAACTGTGGTCATGGTGAAGATACCGGTGTGGTCTGCTCATGTAAGTGAGGCTGTTTGTATGGCAAGACTATTTGGTGAACCAATGATCTAGATTATACAGGTCAAAAAAATGATTATAAGAACTCAAATGTGATGTTATACTCCCAGATGGAGGCCAACAGCAAATTTCCACTATTGCCCCCTATTGATAATACAGATAGTATTATATTGGCCTATAGAATGTTGAGATGTGAAACCTAGCAATAATCATGAGAATTTAATAAGCAAAAATAAGTCTATTCAATTTTTATTCAATCTATACTATAAAAAAGTCATCCTAAATGTAACATTTTTATCTAGCTGTTAATGTCACTTAAAGGTTACCTTTATCATTCAGAAAGTTTGTTTTTATAAAGATGATCAAACGGAGACTAGTAGCCATGCTTCACAGCAAGAAGGTCACGGTTCGGTTCCCGGAACGAACCAAGCCTAGCCTTGCAAAGTGCAAGAATTTGATAGACTTGACAGCAAGACTAGCCTCATATAGTGTAGTGTAGTGTTACACTGACCAAGCTAATGTATTGCTAAAATAAATTATTTCTCCTATAGCTCACATCAGACTGGTCAACGGCACGAATTCCTGCTCGGGCAGAGTGGAGTTTTCTGTTGATGGTCAGTGGTCATCTGCCAGTAGATCCTCCTGGGGTAAGAATGAAGCCAGAGTTGTGTGCCGAGAGATGGACTGCGGAGAGGAGGTGTCATTTTCGGGATCCAATTCTGCAAATGAACCTTCGAGAATGTACGATGTTAGCTGCACGGGGACAGAGACCTCCCTCAAAAAATGCACAGTGAAAAAATTCAACAAGACAAGTGGTGGTATAGCTGAAGATGCAACTGTGGTTTGTACAGGTGAGGTCTACATAGTAAAAGTTGCTTCCTTAGGTGGTAGTGGCGAGTTTTTGTCTTATGAAATTTAGAATTAGAAGGTTTGAAGAGATACATTATATGCAAAATTAATTTTTTTGAGTTTTTAAAAATGTCATAACATTGTTCTCTCATCACAAACATACCTGGAGTTGTATTTGAGTTCATTCACACTGTAAAATGTGCCACCAATACATTTTACAGTGTGAATGAACATCTTCCCAGTATTGTTTCATCACATGTAGAACCTCTGTCCAGTCCATAAATATCACTAAACTCATTATTGGGCAAGCCAATTGTCAGCTAGTTTAATTGTTTGTCCCATGGTAATTCCCTCTGCTGTCAGCAGAAGCTGAGTTGCACCAGATCAAGGTATGAGGCACACTCAAGCTGTGAAATAATGTGTGGTTCTTTGTAGGTAAAACCGTTTTGTCAGAAGGGCCCAATCGCTGCGCTGGAAGAGTGGAGGTCTTTCACAATGGCCAATGGGCGGATGTGTGCACTGACTCCTGGGACATTAACGATGCTCAGGTGGTCTGTAAGCAGCTCAACTGTGGCGCTCCTCATAAAGTCATCAGTGTCTCGGGCCGGCCGTCTCAGAGTCTGTGGGTCAACCAAAGCCTTTGTAATGGACGCGAAATGGCCTTATCATTCTGCCCACTACAATTCACAAACCAGTCCTGTGCCAGTCCCACCGTGGCAGGAGTCATATGTTCAGGTATGAATGTGAGTCCAAAATGATAAAAAAAAAAAAATGATGACTGCTGCCATGGCAATTACCAATTTCAAACAAAATATTATATCTTGTGAAGTGAAAAATGTTGGGGGAAAAAAACTCAAAAAGCTATATATAACAAGAAGCTGAAACCCAAGAATAGGTTACATTCATTATCTATTCAAATTGATGATCCACAGATATTAAACCTTGTCTTTATTTGTTAGACATTGGCTCCATCAACTTCTCATTTTAATCTTATGTCTTAAAATCCTTGTCAGTGACATCTTAGGGGTTGAATATTGGCTACCACCTGAAAAATATTACTTTCCCTTTTGTTTATTTTATACTGACAGCGAAAACTTTGTGCCAAATTTTTTTTCATGTGGATAGGCCCAGTAATTTTATAGATAATAACCATAAACTAGATCAACACATCTGCATTCTGACAGTTAAACAAGTATCACCATAGAAATTGAACCTACACTCTCATTTTAATCGTACAATGCTCTGTAACCAAGCTAGTTAAATGTTTGCAATGCTTGTAACATCATGTTTTTTATAGCCTTTTAGTACAGTTAGCGTTTTATTTGGTGGCTTATAGAAAACCTTTTTTTTAAAAGCAAAGAAATGCACTACAGTAAGTGGTCATGCAATTTTTCCTTGTTGTTATTAGTGATAAGTTTTAATGCATAAAATATTGCAACACACATAAAGCTGTTTTAACCCTATGTTACATTATAATTACTTGAAAGCATAATCATCATCATCATCATCATCACCACCATCATCATCATCATCATCATCATCATCATCATCATCATCATCATCATCATCATCATCATAAACAATGTATTAGTCTTATAAATTGATTTTTACATATGCTCAATATTGCTTAATGCAACTCAACATGAAAGTATTCTAAGTATGGATATACCTTACAAAATACATTCTAATGCCATCTGTGTAATCCCTCAGTTGTCCAGGTCTGATCCAAAGCAAAAGAAGAAGTTTAAATCTTTCAACTGGACAAATCGTTGTAGGAGTATTGTTCTCTTTTGATTCAAGAAGAATCAAAAGACCAGTAATCTGACCAGAACTGAAGAAGAGGCTTGGATGAGCAGTGAAACGTCTTCACTCCTACACCGATTTGTCCAGTTGACAGATTTAAACTTTATCTTTTGCTACATTTTAAGGCAGGTATTCAAATATAAATCTGTACGTATTCTTCCCAACAGTTTTTGTCTCATTTCCATGTTTTAATTTAACAGATGGCCTGGTGGTACGGTTGGTCAATGGTCAAGATCGGTGTTCAGGGCGTGTTGAGGTCCTGCATGGAAACAAATGGGGAACAGTCTGTGATTCGTCCTGGAACCAGAACAAAGCCAAAGTAGTGTGTGACGTCCTGGAGTGCGGACATGTGATGAATGTTTCCACTGGGCGCACGTACCCTCCGGGAGTCGGGCCTGTGTATGATGCAAGTGATGCCTGTTTCCGCAACGTGGAGTCGGTTCACCAGTGCTCATTCAGTGGGTTTGCAGCATCATCGTGCAGGCATGACAAGGACATCGGGATTGTATGTGGAGGTAACTGGGCAGGGAAAATGTTGTATATAATATAAAAATATACAAATATTGATTGTTTTAGATGGAGAGGCTGAGGAAGGTTCTGCTGCTACAGTAGATGGGAGACAGTATATTTACTATTAGGGATGTAACGATATCCAAATCTCTTGGTATGATGCCTTGAAATTTTGATTCTGTCATAATCCAAAGGATTACTTTTTAAAGTGCAAATTAATACTTCTTCTTCGTGTAGTCTGCACTGAAACAGACTTACTGCTGCACTAAAACAATGAATGTAAGCAAAGAGACTTATAATTTGATATATTGTGATGGCCCATGATATTATTGTGATACTTCTGACGATATAATATCACAATATTTCAGTTATTGTTACATCTTTATAAAAATACCTGATATAAGTTAAATAGTCCTTTGTCATTTTGGTACAGAAAAGAAAAGGTTAAAGAAGATTTGACAGACGTATATATTTTTTCCATTTATTACTATGTGGTAGTGCTAGTACTAGTTGTAGTAGCTGTGATAAATATTTAGCATAGTTTTACATCGTTAAGTGGAGGTTTGTGAAAAAAAAAGTTGGAAAATACAGGAAGTAGCAGTAAGTTCTAAAAAAGAATCCCTTTACCTACGTCACCAACTGTCATCAGTACATCCAAAATGCACAGACACTTTATGCACAAGGAAGAGCATTTTTCTGACAGTTTAAACATTGGTTTAAGAAAATAAAAGTGTTGTCATTTATTTTTATTTTTCAGCTCTTATAACTTTGTTTAGTTTTGGCCCTTGTTAACATTTCAGTTGCTAGGTAACATTTATGAAATTACCTCTATGTATGTCATACACACCCAAAGTCATGATTTTAAATACTTTAAATTCAATATAGGCTTAATCTGTCATTAAGTAATTCATTAGTCTTATGTAGCTCACTTTACAATTTCGTGCACTATTCATTCATTCAAAAAAAAAAAAAAAAACAGTAAACGATGCATTTTTTTTTTTTTTCTGAGACCCAAAATGTATCCAACTTAGTCAATATTCTAACCCCTGTATCAAGATATGTATTGAATTGTGATAAGGCTTTATCTTTGCTTTCTAATATTTGCAGTATATAAAAATTTTACAAAAAATATACATCGAAGGCCTATATCACATTGTTGAGAGGTAATTCATTGTGAGGTGAAGGTTGTGAGTTGTGTTTAGCTGACAGCACTAGATTAGCACTAGATTTAGTAAATAAAGCTGTTTCTGTTTTTCTAATTCCAGGTGATTCATCCTTAAGACTTGTGAATGGCACGGATCGCTGTTCGGGCAGAGTGGAGATACTGTATAACGCTAAGTGGGGGACCGTCTGTGATGATGACTGGGACATCCTAGATGCCAAGGTAGTGTGCCGCTCTAGAGACTGCGGATCGGCGATGATGGCTGTACCGGGAGCCTTTTTTGGCGAAGGGGCTGGAAATGTTTGGCTGGATGATGTTGCCTGTTTGGGGAATGAGTCTTCACTGGTACAATGTGCGCACCCTGACCTTGGTAACAATAACTGTGGACACGGAGAAGACGCTGGGGTCATCTGCTCAAGTAAGTCTGTGTTTTCTTTCCAGAATCACTTCTCGGTATTAAAGGGCCTATATTACGCTATTTTCTGATTTTTTTTTTTGTTTCATTCACACATGTTGAAACACACAAACCCTGCATATTTACGATGAGTTCTTCTCTCAAACAGACAACACTGTGTTCCACTTTTTTTTTTTTTAAACTCCATACTCCTTCACTAGAATCATTTAGATAATTTCAGCTTTGGAATGGCCTATCTTTACTGAACAAAAGGTAAAAGGTAGCTGTTTACTTGACTTGTTAACCCAAAAACTACCCCTTCATGAAATCACAAGGTGAAACCTAGCATTTTGAGTTCAGAGATGTAGACAGACTAATAAAAAAGTGTTACTCAAACATGTGTGAATGAAGCAAAACACAACTCCGAGTATGTTTTTGATGAGGTATCAGCATTCAAAATGATGTCTAAAACCTCACAAGAGTCATTTTAGCATTGAAATGTGCAATTTACGTGCAAGGAAGGCATTTTTCTGACTGCTTAAACTTTTTTTAAGACAATAAAGTCACATTTTGATAAGTATAATCATAACCATTGAGCAATTCAGAGGTTTGGTCCTTGTTTACAGTCATGCAATTACCTCTATGGATGTCGTATCTGCTGCCTATGTCCATCTAGTCTGGTTTAATATAGTCTTAAATTATGTTAACAATGTTTTAGTGAAATGTGTAGTCTAACATTTCATATGCACTTAAAAGCTCAGTTACCAGCACTGAAAAGTGTAGAAAAACATGCGTCCTTACTGTGAGCAGACTCCCATCTCCACAAAACTACCCTGCTTCTTTCTTTTGACTATATTATTCCACAGTATGGCATCAAATGTATCCATGTCCCTAGAGAATGTTTGAAGTATGGTTTTAACTTTCTATTTCCATGGAATCGTGCAGGTGATGAGCTACCTTCATAATGTTACATGGTTCTGTTTTAAATAATTCTGGAGGCAAGTGACAGAAAATGAATAAACAATGCAGTGAAAGTGCTCATGCAATAGTGATGGGATTTTCAGCTCGTTTATGGGATACGAATCTTTTGGATCCATTAATTTCAAAGAGCGGTTCAAAAGATGGTCAGTTTTTATATTTATTTATATGACAGACACCAAAGTGAGAACTTATTTTATCTTCAAACTAATCATAGAGTGAAATGACCAAGAATTAGTTTGAAATGGTTCAAACAGAGTGGGAGTGTGTTTACCCATTGGAAGTATGTATAATCTGAATAAAAGGTTGCAGTACAATAATAATAATAATACCTTGTGATGTCAAGTCTGTTTTTTTCTGCACAAAGCTCTCATTTGTGTTGTTTACGATGTTTCTATGCTGATTCTTTTGTTGGTTCAAGGTTATAAAAAATTAGAAAGAAAAAAGATTTGGTTCTTTTAAAAAAAACTGACATTCATGTAAAGGAACTGCGCCAAAGAGCTGTCTCATTCACGTATCACTATAAAATAATGTAAGCAAAAGCAGAGATCACTAAGAAGTTTTCATTTTCAGGTCACCTCAGACTTTTCGGTGGGCCTGACCAGTGCTCGGGCAGTGTGGAGGTCTACTATGACGGAGAGTGGTTACCTGCACTGAACACAAGATGGGGAATGAATGAGGCGGCTGTTGTTTGCAGAGAAATGAACTGTGGTGACCCGAAGACTGTTTCTGGGTCTTTTACTCAAAGGGAGGTGCAGAGGGGCTTTAAAGTCACCTGTACCGGCAGGGAGAACTCTATCAGCATGTGCACAGTAATACCCTACACCAAGCTTAGCTATGAGCAACTTAAATATGCTGTTGTCACATGTTCAGGTAAGATCTTGAATACTCCACTATAAAATAATATTGCTGTGTTTCAGATAACATCACAAAAACGACTTAATCAACTATGCTATGAGGCTAACGACATGTATTTGAACTGCAGGTATTGTGAAATTGGTCGATGGGCCGAACCGCTGCGCTGGGAGACTGGAGGTGTTTCACAAAGGCAAATGGGGGGATGTGTGTGGACAATCTTGGGACATGAACGATGCGGAGGTGGTCTGCCAGCAGCTCAACTGTGGCAAGGCCTTCAAACTCACCACTGATCCAAACCACTATGGCCTCGGGAGGGGCGGCTTTAACGTGGAGCACATCGAATGCAACGGGCGAGAGTCTCTACTGCAGCAATGCGCAGTCAAGCATGGAGGAAAAGAATGCAACTCCTCTTCAGTTGCTGCAGTCGTCTGTTCAGGTATGAGAGTGTAAGACTGTTAATATGGTATGTATGGACAGTTCAACCAGTAAAACATGATAAAGCTTGATATTTTGTAGCGATTGAAATGACTAAATGAATTTTTTTTTTTTTTTTTTGTCTCTGAACCCAACAGACAGTCTGAACATCCGGCTGGTGGGAGGTGCAGACCGATGCACTGGCAGGTTGGAGGTGCGTATGGGCAGTGTGTGGGGCTCGGTGTGTGCTGCAGACTGGACCGTGGAGAAGGCTGAGAGTGTGTGTGAGCTGCTGGAGTGTGGACAGGCGGTCAACGTCTCCTCAGTGCCTCACAAAACAACGGTGCCAATGTCCGACCCTGCACGGTCCTGTTTCAGCAACACCCAGAGTCTGAAGCTGTGTTTAAACAATGGACTGCCACGGGCCACATGTGCACAGGACAGCGACGCCAGTCTGGTGTGTGCAGGTAAAACATTTGTAACTCATTTTTATTTTTGAAGAATGGTTACTGAACATTTTTTTTAACCCTATGTGCATGACTTTGAGTGATATTTTTTATTTCAAATGAGTGCAGGGATGTGGGCAGGGAAAGGCGACAGGTGAAAACATAAACTCTGAGCACTCAATCTTCAAATGCTGAACAATACAGGATTGCTCAAACATGCATCAATCAATCAAAATACAACTTTGAGTAAGATAATGATGCTAACAAAAGTCAACTTTGCAGTATGAAATGAGAATATAAATGAAATGAAAGCCATTTAACACCACTAAAACAAATACGTTTAAACTAATCAAAACACTACTCCAAATATGGACCAACATTACAACATACATAAAAGTCCTGTTATACATTCATTGATTCAGTCTGCTTTGCCCTACAGCTCAGATCCGTCTGGTGGGTGGTCAGAACTTCTGCGCCGGTCGAGTGGAGGTTCTTCACAAAGGAGATTGGGGAACTGTGTGCGATGATGATTGGGAAATGGTGGAGGCTAAGGTTGTGTGCAGACAGTTGGGGTGCGGCCTCCCTGTATCCTTGGGCAATTTCGGCAGAGGCACAGGGCAGATATGGTTGGACAACATGGAGTGTAAAGGCACAGAATCGGTGCTGACGCAGTGTTCTCATAACGGCTGGGCCAATCACAACTGTGGCCACGATGAAGACGCAGGGGTTACATGTTTGAGTAAGTCAAGCTTGTATGTTCCTGGGTTTTACATGCTGTGACAACATTATATACGTCAGTAATTTTTAAGACAGATTGGGGGCAGCTAAAATGACTACTGTTGACGTGTTTTTTGTTTTTTCTTGTTTATATATAGAGTCAGTTCTAGGGTTAACAGAAATTATCAGGTGCAACATTTGTCAATTAAAATTGTGCATATTTCATAGTGTAATTAATAGGAAAAAACTATCCCTTGCCCCCCATCTGGGAGTATGACATAACTGCATCCTAGAATCTGAAAAACACCAATACACTAGGAGTCAAAAGTATGGACAGCGCTTCTTATGCAATGTTTACTACTACTTCTACATCGTCAACACATAAGACATCAACTATATGAAGCAAAATGCATGGGATACAGTCGTCCCTCACCTTTCGCACCGCTGTTTCGCAGGTATATTTAATGCAATTTTACATGCTTTGTTTGCAGCGTATGAATGTGCATTGTGTTCTGCGTCCTGATTGGCTAAGGGACTCTGAACCATTGTCCATCAATCTCCTCTGTGCCGTGTCTCCTGTACAGTACAGAATGTGTTCAGCCAAATTTACATAAATGTTCGATCGCAGTGTGACTCTGAAGTGCTGTATGTTTGCAAGTTTTCTCCCCAACAAAACCCACAATGTTGATGAAACGTTCTGCACCAACAACAGCACCTGTGGTCATTAAAAGTTAATTTGTTACAGTATTTCTAAAAGCTATCATCTTTATTTACAGTATAGGAAAACATTTGTATTTTTATTTCTCATACAATTGCAATTTTTTCCATGAATATTTATATATATATATACATACATACATACAACCCGTATACAAACTTTTGACTGCTGTATTTGTTCTGTCCAAAGCTAAGGAAATGTGTTGACTATGTGCTAATGTTTTAAGTGACCATAAAATTCCCAATGTTTTTAACTACAGTGTATCTATTTTACTACAGATACACTTGAAAGACCCAAAATTACTATGAGCCCTGGCCCTGAGGTGATCTGGGGGGAAAGAGTGGACATCACCTGCACATTATCAAACCATCAGAAGAGTGGGACTTTTGCCCTGAGGAAAAGCAATGACACTTTTAGAATGGAAAAATACACTGAGAACCACGCAGCTGTGTTTAGTTTGCTCAAAGTTAACCTCAGCCTCAATGGTTTCTACTATTGTGAATACCAGAAGAAGGTGTCAAGGGAAGTGATCTATTTTCCTGAAGGAACTGCTCTTCAACTCACAGTCACAGGTAATCTAACATTTAGTTTTATTTTAATGCTTTTGAAAGGTAAAGATTCCACAGATTGTTATTTGCAATGCAATATTTGACAAAATTGTCAGGGGTACATTGCATTATTTTATCCACCCATTTTATATCTTTGCAGTAATGATTAACATAATATTATTTGATAAATCTGTAATGTAAATAACCCTAGTTTTATATATTGGTAATATATTCCTGAACCACAAAATCATTGCCACACTAACAATTATTTTAGTAGTAATACACTAAACATGGATTATTTTTTTTCTATTATTTCTATTGTACATTGATATATATATTTTTAAACATCAAAAGAGCTCCTCGGGACTCCAGTCTGCTGTACATCTTCATCTCAAAGCCATTAACCTCTCCTCTGAAGATAGTGAGTTACAGATCTTAGCATAAGAAAATGAATGGTTTGAGAGAGGAGTTAAAGAGGCAGTTTTTCTTAGGAAAGACAATGGAATGGAACATTTTAAACCAAATAATTGACTGAAATTTGGTAAGAATTCTAGTAAGAAAATATTTAGAGCTATATTTTTGTTGTATTATTGATAAATGTCAGAATTTATTTTATTTATTTATTATTTATTTTTTACATTTCTGTTCTTTGTTACAAACAGATCTTTGACATGTGTTTTATAACCTGTATGGTTCAGATAACATTTCTTACAAACACAATTACGATGATTATAATAGTCGACTCGTTACAATCGTTCAAATTCGTAGCCCCAGCAACAATGTTATGTCACCAGTATTACATCACAAGGCATGCTGAATTATAAAGTTCCAAGTAATTCATATCTCTATTGCTATTTTACAGTGAGACCAGAAAAGCCCACTATCTCAATGACATCGGTGTACCCAATGATGATTACCAGTAAAGACAACATATCCATCAGCAGAGGGCACAGCTGCAGCATTACCTGTTCCGCACATTCTGCCTTTCCCGATGGTTTCTTTTACATAACCAAGTCTAAGGTTAAAATCTCCGACTCAAAACCTGCAGTACCCCAATCTGACCATGTGGAGGCGGTCTTTAAGTTTCCCTACATTGACTATTCACACCAAGGGGAGTACCGCTGCATCTTTGGTGTCAACATGGCAGCACAATCTTTTGAATCCTCTCCATCTCGAAGCATTCAAGTCACTGTGGCTGGTGAGTTTAAAAAGTGGAGCTAAACACTAAATCAACTTTTTGGGGGGTACAAGATGTTTTTATAGCTTTGTCATCTGTTATTAGTCCTTATACAGTGATTTAAGTGCAAACTAGGTACATTTTCAGCTTTCTGATCAAAAACAGTCAAGTGTGTGCCGTCCCCAGTGGTTGCTGTAATTTCAAGTACTATGTGACATCACACTGTGCAGGCTGAATTCATTTAGTTCTTATTTTCGTTAGGTGAATCATAACTATTGGGTAATTTGGACACACTTTTTGTTTACAGTATGGTTGCTATATAACAGTTGCTACCTTTACCAACATATATCGCATTTTGCTGCCCATTTCCAGCCAGGAAGTACAATATAAACCTCACCAAAATTATGTTGTCTAACTTGTCTTGTCTAACCTGTAATAATGCATTTTAAGTATTAAGTATTGTTATTTAATTTGATGCAAAATTAGAAATGTTTAGTCATATTTGTAGCTCTATCCACTTTGTTTAATAATATTTTGTCGTCTGATTTTGCCCACAGCCAATAATTCAGCTTCTATTGCACTTGGAATTGTGTTTACCCTGCTTTTGGTGGGGGTTCTAGTGGGAGTGGGGTATTTCGTATGGAGGAAGAGAAGATGGAACACTGGTAAATCCCAGATGCAGAGTACACATAAAAAAAAAAAAAAATCTAAATAGTTGTATTTTGGTAACGATTTGTTTCAATCCTTTTAGACAGCATTGTTACATTTGTTAACAGACTTGGAGGACGATTACAAGAGATTGGAAACAATGGAAGGTAAGAGCTCTCAGATTAGATGAGAGAACCTTTATTTGTTACACAGAACAACTATAAGGCCACAACCATCGACTGTATATATAAATGGACATAGCTAACCCCCGAGCATGGCCGTGTTTCATTGACTCCAATTCACTTTACATTGAAAAACTCACTCCGTTCCTGCTCCTGTCAGACTCAACTTGACAGAACAATTTTGGTCTTAAAATGTTCGTCTTAGCCCGCTCTACATGATTGTGGTGTTTCTATTTCATTATTTTGTCCATAAATCAAGATATGAACATTAATGACAGACAATCAGGTGCCTTCTTTTCATGAGAGGTGGCAGTGGTTGGCAGGAAGGGGCATTACCTTCAACAGCCTGGCTCCAAATTGGCTCTTTGGTTGCTATGATACGCAGTCGGAATTCCATTTGTCCCTATAACTGTTCGCCTCAATGAGCTTCATTTGGCTGGAGCCGAAATCACTCACTTAGTCCACTTCTTCATACAGTCCATGGCTACAACACTGTACTCGTCCTGAGGCAACATTATTGTTCCCATCAGTGTGATGTATTATTGTTTGATGAGTGACGATTATGTTAAATATAATGATTATCGTACATCTGTCAACGCTACATTATCTTGTTTCCTCTCTTCTCTCTTCTCAGAGCCGGAGCTGCAGTGCCTCAAAGTTTCTCAAACATTAATATGGATATGGATGGTATCGAAGACGCTCCAGGAACAGTCTTCAACGACCATGAGCCACTTGTGTATTCTAATTAACTGTTTTTTATCTGTTTTAACACTCTATGATACTTGTGGATCATTATGTTACATGTTGGACATTTTAAATTGCAATATTGATCTGAAACAACTTAATAAAAAAAAAAAAAAAAAAAAAAAATAAAAAAAACAAGTCCACTGACTTGGAAAGTTTCGGAGCCCAATGGGAGACGTAAATGTCATCACGACAAAGTGATTCTGCCGGCTCCAGCTGTGGATGGCAGCAGATTATTTTTTTCATGCGCCGCTAATGAATCCTATGTGTATCACTGGTTAGGGAAATAACTAACAACATTTTGCACAATGTGTCTCCTTTAAAAGTAGTTCCTATTTTAAAGAGGGTATTATACAAACTAGACTTTTTATAACATGAAAATTAAAAAATTTTAATTCCAGCCTAATTTGTGTGTCATGCAGTGTCATTGCACCGCTCAGACAGTCCACACCAGCTGTGGACTGTCTGAGCAGTTAATTATAAAAGCGCTTCTGTGCTGAGTGAGGCGTCACTCACGCTCCCGTCACCACAGGGGATGTAGGCTTGTGGGGTGACGCATGGGTAGCAGAATGAAGGGTGATAGTAATGTGATAACACAAAGGGAGGAGGGATTGAGAGCATTAAACATGAAAGTGAAACTCATTAAACATGTTAATACATTGTACTCTGTAAATATAGCATTTTCAAAAGTATAAAAACTAACATGGTGATACACAGTATGTTATATGTGAGTAATTAATACTTCATACAAGTGTAATACCCCTCTTTAAAATGCAAGAGTCCTGGATTTTTAGGAGGTAAACACATTTTCATGATATAGACAGGGATTGATTTCAGATAATTACTGTTTCCAGCCCAGTACACCCTGATGACATGCCCTAAGGAATGTTTAATCTTGTGTCACTCCAGGGCCCTGTTCAGTAGGTTTTTCATACAATTTCTACTGTCCATTTCAAGGTTCACGGCAATTCACAACGTCCGTGTCACTGTTACTCTATTATGGAAAATGGTCTAAATGTGTTTGGTTTGGTCAAGGGAGTATCACATTTCCCCAGACGCGGCCAATCTGCGGAGAGAGGTTTGGCTATTAAGTGAATGTCCCCCATGTTTGGAAAGGGAGGGCATTTCATTTGTGCCTATGACCCTGAAAATGCTGAGCTGGTGGTTTGGACAATGTGGCACGTGCCTTTAATGGACAGTTGGAGAGCGTCGAGAGCTATGTTAGACAAAAGTCAGATGAGATTTTTCTGCTGGTGTAGCAACACATTCACTACTTCACCTTGGGATTTTGGCTGAAATGTCGTTTTAAAAGAGCTGTATGTAGCCGGTGATCTTACAGTTTTAAAAAAAAGGCACTACAATCACAACTGAACATGGGTTGCCAGTGAAACTGCATATAAGACGCATTCAAGTTTTTCTCATTCTCAGTATTCATCTCATTCCTGGAAGTTGACATGGGTCATTCGGGTTGTCATTTGGGTTGTATTATTTGGCATGGGGCTGCTGAAATTGACAGTAAATCAATTCTACAGAGCCATTTTAAAGTCTGCAGAGAATTGTGCAGTGCTGACGTGTTGGTCCCATGAACGTAGAACATTTTATACAACTCAGCCTACTTTATATCAGATTTTAGTGGCAAAACGTTTCCCAGATTCTCCATTAAAATAAATGGGATTCTCGTGGAACCGGAAGTGCCACTGCACAGAAAGTGCAGTTTAGTCACATTTACAGCAAGAGTGGGCTGGGAGGAATAAGGTCAGTATTGACAGGCCATGCCTCATGAGAAAGCTCAGAACCTCCAGAATTCACTCACTGAGCTGCAGAGGCTGCACTAGCACTGATTCATGATTAGCTGCAGGTGCTGGAGTTTAGGTAGTGACGATTCAGATTAGAGAGAGGCCTTTTAGATTTAAACTAACTGGATTTCAGCACTGAAACTGGCAACCCAAAATGAGAGAGTCATGTGAGGCTTATTCTTCTGCTTTTCTGATTGGATAATTGTCTTGAGAGATGAAAAAAAAACAATCATAACATAAACACTTTGGTCGTCATGTCCATTGTTTTTGTAATGAATAATAAATCAGGATTACAATTGTTGACCACAGGAGACCTGGAGGAACCAGTTCCCTCCATCTGAAAATACTACACACTACTACAGTACTTTTTTCATCTACCAAGTAATGAGTGTGCTTTCTAAAAGCACCAGAGCAAACTAATATTAATTTCACATTAATGAATACCCTACACATTTCTCAGTGTTAGCTTGCATAGTGAGTAAAAAGTTTAGTGAGAAAGCTAGCTTCAACAGTTTCAACTAATGTGGTGTCCATTCTACTTCTGTATTTTTATACGAATTCCCACTAGCACTGACATTAGTTTACCTATTTTAACAAGAGAAAGCAGCAGTTCAGCATAGAGCCAACATCAAAGCCAATACAAAAACTTCTGGCTTATTGCCATTTAACATTCTACCTTTTTTTTTTTTTTTTTTTTTTTTTTTTTCAGATCGAGGTTTAGTTTGTTTTCATACCTGACAGTTTGGACTGCTCACTAGTGGTCTTCTTCAGAGTGGTCATGTGATGTTGTGAAAAACATCAACGGGTTAAAAAGGTTTTGGCACTATCTTCCTACTGGTGGAGGAAGGACGACAGCAGCATCTGCAGTCCGACTTCAGGACAGTATCTCAGGTGTGTGAGAGTAAAAAAGCCCCCTCGTAAAATAAAAGCCCTCCTCATCTCAGTTTAAAGTCAAAATAAATGAACAGGAGACCAGGTGAACCTCACTGGATTATAACATTATCCCTTGTTCATTTATGTAAACAGAGCAAATCACATTAATGTGAAACACTGACTGCTTGACTGTTACTGCAGATGATTTACACAATACACTCCAATATGATTAGCTAATGATTTTACCACAGTTTAGTGTAACACTAAAGGTTTACTGTGATTGGATAATAATAACTATATAAACTTGTGTAAACTTAAAAATCTGATGTTCTGAACATAGTAGCACAAAATAGAAGTAACACTAATTGTGTTAACATTCAACACACCATTTATACAAGTGTAGAAAGGCTTTAGTCTTCTTTTTTTTCTTCTTTTTTTCTTGCTTTTTTCTAGTCAGGCTTACTTCCAGGTTTGCAAATGATAAAAATGCTTTATAATTAGATGCTGACAGCACACAGTGGTCTTATATTAACCCTAATATCCGCAGACTGTATTATATTGGGTACAGCCATTCTAAGATCAATATGAATATAACTTAGAAATCTTTGTTTTTGCTCTCCCTCCTGTGATCAGTATTCTGCTCTGGTGCCATGTTTTCAGAAGGTGTCCAAGCCCCTCTCCCCTTATGGACTGTGTGATTGTAGAGTGTGTGCTTCTGTGAATTAGTGCTGTGCCGAATGTGCCGTGCCGAGTGTGGACATGGATCAACTCTTACAGCCAGCGCAGACTGTTGTATTACAAAAGGCATTAGTTATTTTCTAACCACTGCTGTCTCTGTCCTGGCACCCACTACAGATCTGGATAGACTGTGGGGCCAGAAATGAGGGTACAAGGAGGGCAAGCAAGAGTAAGAGGGAGTGTGGAGCATGGTTGTTGGCTACAAGACTTTACAAAGCAATAATTCCATAAAAAAATGAAATTCCAATTTGGGGAAGGTTGTGTTTTAAACAAAATCGTTACAAAACAAAAAATCATCAAAATGCATCTTGTTTGACCCACACACATGGACTTCACCAGCCAAAAAACAACACTGAAGATTAATTACATTGTATTTTCTATTAATGACATTGTTGAGCTCCATTTGATGTTCGGAATGAGCCTTTTATTGGCGTTGCCAGTTTCAATGCTGAAATCCTATTGGTTTAAACCTAAAGGGACTCTCTCTGATCTGAATCCTCATTACCTAAACCCCGGCACCCGCAGCCAATCATGAATCAGTGCTAGTCACTTTGAGAGTCTAAAAGGTTCAAAAGATCATATCTAGTTCAGTTGCAAGTCCAAACTGTTTTAATTACTTGTGAAATTTCGTACAATAGTTCAGAATAATGCTTTTGACCCTCTGTTTTATCGGCTGGGGCAGCAGCAGTGATGTTTGGTTACGATATGACAGAGCATCTCGGAGTTGCACGGACACCGCACACGAGGAGCGTCATGGATTAAAAATCGCAAACAAAAATCCAAAGTTGGAGAAGCAAATCGGGGGCGAAATTGAGCAAATTATCCTGCAGTGTATGGTCGGCTTAAGAATGCCCATTATTCAAGGTATATCTTAGCAATTAAAACTACTATAATTAAAACACTACTACTACTACTACTGCTACTACTACTAAAAACTACTGAATAAATGCAACATATTTATATTTAATGCAATACTGTGGAACATTCCAGACAGCTCAACATTTCCATGGAGACAAGAAACGTGGCAAACGCTCCACCAAAAAATAAATAAATTAAAAAAAATACCAACATTACAGGTCTATTGATTCTTTGACATCAAGTCTAAACTGAGTAACAAAGCTTCAGACAGAGCAGTGCCTCTAGTTAGCTTCAACCCACCAGGGAATGTTGCCGACCTCTGCTGCAAAGTATCAGCAGAATATTGTGATGCCACGCCAAGTTTTTATACCCAACTCTCATACAACCTCTGGGACTAAGAAACAAAGATGGCGGAACATTAATTCAGAATAATGTGAGCCTGATGTGTAATATTTTTGCCTGTCTATTAAGAGCAAAGCCTGCAGACTGCACTCAGCTCATTGACATTCACAGTCAGTCACTAGTGGACCAGGCTGCTTATAGTCTGCTCTAGTGAAGCCTGTGTGTGGTGTGTGATAATGGAAATGAGAGAGTAGCTTAACATCACAAGTCACAGTGCACTGGATGGAGCTTTTGTAGGCCTGTATCGATTTAGCTACATTTGAGGGGAACACTTTCTGTTTCAAAGGGAGAGTATGTGGAATTTTTTCTTGTAAATATTTCATTACCTGCCTGACATATTAAGTAAAGAAGTTCTCTCAGCTATTGATTTTACCATTAAAACCATATTATCTTGAAGTAACACCCTTATAGTGCTCTGGAGGTGGCATGTTGCCTGGGTCATTCCATGGAAACAGAAAGTTAAAATCATACTTTGGAATATTAACCATGGAGAATGGTGAGTTTTATGCCATACTGTGGAATATTATAAACATTTAGCTTATCCAGTTAATATTTGATTTTTTTTTTTTTTAAGTCCATGGGAAAAAAAAAAAAAAAAAAAAAATCCAGAACCAGGGTGGACTTTCTGAAAAAAAAAAAAAAAAAAGACTGACGTAAAAGCATGGTGTTTTTTTGGGTTTTTTTTTTTTTGTTTTTTCATTTTGGATGTTTTTATTGCATTGAAAAACATAGAAAAGCATGCATTCTTGTGGTTAAGTGAGTTCAAAGGCATCACGGAGGCTAACCAGCTATGTGGTAACTAATATCCATAACAAAATCTGTAGGCTTAAGTCCAAAAATCACGTTTAAAACACAAGATTCAGCAAAATGTTTTAATGCCTATGTGTCATATTTTATGTATATCTATTTTTGTTTGTTGTTGTTTGTGTGAAGCGCTTTGGGCAGTTTAAGTTGCATTTTAAATGTGCTATATGAATAAAATTGAATTGAATGTATAACTTAGCGGCTTATAAAGTGTGAGAGACATCAGTCTTTTATTACGACATAGTTGATTAGCCCTGAGCCAGCATGCAAACATTTATTATTTATTTATTTCGGGAACGTCTATAGGAATAATTCGTGGAAAATTTTGTTCTGAAACCGGGGGGGGGCGATCACTGTTGAGCTCCATTTCTTTTTTCATTCTGAAGATGATCACCCAATCAGAAAGCAGACTGAGCCTTATATTGGAGTTGCCAGTTTCAATGATGAAATCCTGTTGGTTTAAACCTAAAAGGAGTCTCTCTGATCTGAATCCTCATTACCTAAACCCCAGCACCCGCAGCCAATCCTGCCCATATACAAGGAATGCGAAAAAGCTGTATGTGTCCTCTATCTGCAGGTTAAGGCACTGACAACTCAGGTTTAAGAGGAAATTGGCATGAAAAATGGCATTTGTTACCAGGTTAATTTGTTGACACCGTGGCTGATTGCCTGTCCAGCAATCAGTCACCGTGTCTGAAATCGAATTGGTCAAATCGAGAAGGGTCTGAAATTGGACAAACGTCCATCCAAACTTGGGACTCTCCAACCAAAGTTTCAGATTTGTAGCTCGTGTCTCTCAAATGCAGAAGACATCTCCTCCTCATTACCTAAACCCCAGCACCCACAGCCAATCATGAATCAGTGCTACTCACTTTGAGAGTCTAAAATGTTCAAAAGATCATATCTAGTTCAGCTGCAAGTCCAAACTCTGTTATAATTACTTGTGAAATGTGGTGCAATAGTTCAGATTAATGCTTTTAATGCACAGAAGGCTGGAGATAAACTACATAGGAAGTAATGTCGTGTTTATTGTAGCAGCAGCTTCAGCCTGATCCAAGCTGTGAGGATGTAAGACACGCATGAGGATCTACTCACATGGGATCAATCGCGCTCGTTTATGGACTGGCTGTCAGTATTTGCGGAGTACACATCCTAATGAATAATATGGATGAGATGCTTGGATGGATGCTTAACTTTACAACATTACTAGAGGTGAGTAATAAAAATCACTTAATTATTTTCGCCATTTCCTGAGTTTGTAACTTCTGTGCCTCTGTGTGTCCGTCACAAAGTCACCAACTCTGAAATACAGAGAAATACACATGGCAATAATCCTATGCCATCTAAGGTCTGGAAATGGATCCTTGGGCACTGCACTGTAATCAATGTCCTGATTGCTGGTTCAAAGTCAAGATCATCAACGTTTCTTTTAACATGTTCCGCTGGTATGATTCTCATGAAATTGCCATAAAACTAATATAGCAACGATGGTTCCTACTCTCATCTGATAGTATCACATTCTATGATACGAAAACAACCATTATAAAGGCAACCAAACCCCCTACATGGGAAAAAACATGCCATCTCAGCCACTTTCAGCCATCATTTCATCTCCGTGGTGATGGGGGGGCTGGTTGTTTAATATGCTGGTAGCCTCGTGTAGACCTCTCTGGGGACAGTTTAGAGCCATCATTCACCTAGCGTGGCTTTAAGAGGTGTTAGAAGCAAAGAACTGGGAGGACATGCTGGCCCGGGAATGTTCCCATAGTAACACTGTAACTAAGCCTCTGATATTTTAGAAACTCCATTTGAAACAGCATCAAATAATACAAGGTACTGCCACACTCAGTAGCTCTATGTCGTAATTTCCACCATTTAAAAAGTGTACTAAAGTGTAGTGAGTAGTATTGGTGTAAAAATATAGTTAGCCATTTCCACCTGTTCTGTTCTGGCCATGTCCTGATACAGAAACTGTATTGGGAAGTATATGTTACAGTATATATATATATATATATATATATATATATATATATATATATATATATATATATATATATATATATGCCTGATGCTGCCTGTCAGAGCAGGCCAGGTGTAAAATGCACTCTGCGTTGTGTTAGGTGTGGACAGACGGGAGTATAGGATGCTCTGACTCCTGCTATCCCCTTTGCGCCATTATCTGCTCCAGAGGGTATACAAGGGACGGTAGTGGGTGAATGGTGTGTTCAGTCCCTCAGAACATAACCCATTAATCTTTTTCATTGCTCTCATTTAGTTGTCATACCAAACAATTTTTTTTATTTTTTTTTTTTTATTTTATGAAATCAGCCATGATTCAATAAAGGCTTTTATTGTTTTCTAAATCCCATGAGTGCCTCTGTCCTGCTTAAACCTTGTCTGATCCTCAACCAGAAGAGCACCTGAGTGAAACTCTTACTATTACAACAAGTAGCATTCCAGTAACTTGGCTTTGAAGAACACCAACCATATTTTATTGTTTTATGTTCAACCTTGAGTGACTGTACTCAACTGAACCCAAGAGTACTCTCATGTGTGCGCTTCATGGAGCAAAGAAAACCAGCTCTAATTATTGGTGCTTACACTAACCAGCCAACAAAGACAGTGAAGACAAAATACAACATATAATAAGGTCAGAGGTGCCCAAACTTTTTTTATCAAGAGCCACATCTCAAAACATATTCGAAGCGGAGGGCCACAGACCGGTGATCAGTGCAGTGCGGTGCTTTAAACACAGCTTTGACAGAGCTGCTGTGTATTAATAAGGCTTGAAACACATGCTCATGATCAGTTGAGTTCAGCAGGAGGCCTGAGGGCCAATAAAAACTGGTCTGAGGGCCGCATTTGGCCCGGGGGCCAAATGCGGCCAAATGCAGTTTGGACACCCCTGTTTTATATAGTAGTCCTTATTGTCCCCGTAGGGAAATTACACATACTTCAAGATTACATACTTCAAGATCTTAAGCTTGGTTAGACTCAGGACTACCTAAGCTGGAGGAATTTATCTCTGAGGCGTGTTTTGAGCTGATGGAGAAACTGGAGTGTCCTAAAAAAAAAACACCTACGGGAAGAAAACTCTGGCACTCAGCCACTGTGCAGTTATGCCATCAATCACCAAACCTCCAGGTTTGCAATCCAGAAAAGAGTTTATAACACTGCACCATACTGGTAGCATTTTATTTTAAGGGAGAACAGTTAGGTGCACTCGGGGTGAACAGAGATGGGAATTACAATAGCAGTGCTTAACACTGTTTTTTATGAGTCTGTGGTGGCACAGGCAATCCTTACTTGAAAATGTAAATATGTCACTTTTTGCCTCTTCTAATCAAAAAGGTTTAAGATTAAATTAAGTTATTTCTATATGTTTATACAACAGAACAAGAATAAAATATCATTATTAACCAGTTTATTGCTCAGCTTGTAAAATTATGGAGAGTCGCCATAGTCTCCTCCATTTATCTTTTTCTGATGCTGCAGTTATATAAAAATAAATGATAATAAATACATACAATATATTATGCAAATTCACGTTTTTTACATTTCATAAGGGAATGGATGAATGTATATTTTACAGTATGGCATTGACCTTATCTTCCACCAAATATGTCAACTGTTAAACACTGTATTCTGTTCTAAAGTAAATACTTGAAACTCTCTGATAGATGACTTTCTAAATGAGTTGTTAGTTAAAAGCGTGTTGCCAGGAGGAGGAGGAGAGAAGCACAGATTCATTAGAGTGACTTTGAGAAGTGTGTCAGGTGCCTCAGGGGACAGTCACCGAGGACACATAGAAGAGGAGCAGACTGAGATACAGACAGTTTCGTACTAAAAGACTATATCTCATGCGCAACGAGGGAAATGGCACTTTTACTTTTGTACACGTGCCAAGAATTACATCGAGGCAACCAATAGATCACTATTTAATAAGTCATGTCTCTCAGTTGGTCTGATTGTGGGACTTGCTATGATCATTTGCTGGTGTGGGAAGTCCTCAGTTACATTTACTTCAGAATCTTTAATAAAATTGCCATATTGTACAGAAGAACAGGCCTATTCTTACTTGAGTAAAAGTGTCGTTTACTCTTCCAACTATAATTCTGCAAGTGACAAAAGCTTTATGTTGACAATATTAATAATCGTTCACTGCTCCTACAGATTTAGTTTTTGTCATTTCTGTAATCTATATTTTGAAAATATTAAATTTAGTTAGTTTTTTTTTTTTTTTTTTTTACATTTACATTAAAGGTGTTGGACCTTAAAAACATGAAAAACAGAACTAGTTAATTTTATACATTCATCTTAAGCATTTCAAACATCCTAATTATTCACCTCGATGAGTTTATAAGCAAGACAATTTTCAACTTTACAACTTTCAGAGATGAGAGCAGTAAATCTAACGACGACTTGACCCCCCTTATATGTTTGTGTACTGTTCTTCTGACTATAGTAGTTGTAACATTTTTGGATGTTTTCAGTCTGATGCTGGTCATATAAACGCATATACAATTAGTCAAGATGATGAAAGCAGAGTCATAATGTCAAATGTGAATCACCAATAGCTGAGCCAGGAGGCGTCCACTGTTGCAGGCCCCAGAGATAAATTGAGCTTAGGGCCCCTTGAAAGCTAGGGCCGGCCCTGCTGACAATATTAGATGCAGACTGCACACAGCAGACATATTTTGAACCCAAGAGCTGTTTGCATTCTCTCTCTATTGGGGCAAGACAAATTTTGCACAAACAGCTCTTTTAACGTCTAATCCAAATCCAGATGTTAACTCGAGGCAGTTATTCCTGCAATTACTCTTACTTAAGTAGAATTGCCACAGCGAGAACAATTATACTCTGTAATGGAAAAAACATGGAAGCAGGATATGTTCCTTGATGATTTATGCATTTAAAAAAAACATGCAGGGTCTTTATCTGTGACATAACCATCCTGGGATAATTTGATGAGGCTTTGAGGTGAAAGACATTTTACAGACAATTGCTGACAATGTCTCATGCCTTGGGGTCCCACCAGAGGAGCAGGAGGAAGTGTCTGGGGTGAGGGAAGTCTGGGAGTCCTACTTAGACTGCTGCCCTCACAAAAAGTGGCACTGGTTAAGTGGAAGAAAATTTGAGGGATGGATGGTGAAATCAGTGTGAATGAAGCAAAATACAAATGCAGGTATGTTTTTAATGAGGGGCCAATGTTATACCAGGGTTAAAAGCTCAAAAAAGTCAATTTTGCATGATATGTTTTTTTTAATATGTAAATGAAGTGTAAATCAAATAGTCTTCCACTTTTATTAAACTACCACATCAATAAAAGTGATAGTATTTGCAAATTGTAAAGGATACTGACTATAGGTTAGAACACCAGACTCACATAGTTTCCTGTATGTGACTTTCACAGTATTCTTTTGTATTATTGACAATGCCACGTGCCTTGTATAAGAGCATTGATCGGCTGCCCATCTTAGCTCAGTTTAACCTTTAGGTAACTGGCCCCACAGAGCCTCACGCTGGGCTGTGTACGTACGTGTATGGCCGAAGAAGACTTGACCATCGCCTCTCCAGCTTGTAAGAAAACTAAAACACAAACATAGATAAATAAATCAAAGAAAATATTCTGAAATCGTAATCATGTGCCCCTTGAAACTTATAAAAGGACCCTGCAAAAATGGACCTTGCCCATGTATTTGTAAAATGAGCCAGAACAGATATATAAGCAAAATAAGTCAGCTGTGTACTGTCGGCATCTAAATAGAACCTTTTGTTGCCCAATAATCAGGAAGTGCATGGTTAGCATACTAGTTGTTGTTAGCATGAGTGTGAAAAGTGGTCATCGCAGTGAATAATTAGGTTAAGTGAGGAAGAACTTTGGACCACTGCAAACTGTTTCAAATGAACTTTAATAAATTTGTAAAAGTTAAAAATAATGTTAGTTGAAATAGCAAAATCAAGGCAATTCTACCACAGCTAAGCTAAATCAGGATCATAGACCTACACCAGGACTATAACCGGAGCGTTGTTGGGCTAAACAGGGCTAAAGCAAAGGGCTGTCCAAATTCTTTTCTTTTTACATTCATATTGCATTTATTAGGGCCTGACCACATTTGTGCGAGAGCCCTATTGTAACTGTACAATTTTGAGGACTATGGCAGAACAATAAAGCAGTAATTATTGATGTATAGACAAGTAAGAAGTATTGAAAATTAGAGTTCAGTGAGCTCTAATTTTGAGTGAAAACCTCGAGAAAATATATTAAAAGATGACTCCTCAAAAATCGATTGACATTGCACCAATGGAAGCCTGACCCAGAAAAATGTCATCATAGACAAATGAAACTTAGCATCAGAAATAGGTTCCATCAGGATGTGTAAAAAATGATATAATGGCCCCGACCTAAACTCTACAGGAAGTCTGCCATATTGGCTCTAACCCAGGATGGACAAAATCACTCATTATGATTTTCTTTTGACATCTTCTCCAACAGTTTTCATCCAAAACAGTTTAAACTCAGCCAAAAGACACAAAATCCATGTGCAATAAAAGTTTATCAATTAGCTTTTAAATAAAATGTTAGACGTCGTCATGGTGATTTTTCAACAAAATGTCAATTTTGGAAAAAAAAATTTAAAAATTCTATCTTTCACAAACAAACGTAACAAACTTAATCAAAATGAAGAGCTAATAAATAAACATTTCAGCTGCAGATACCTGTTGTGCTGGTGATTTGATTTAGTTAAAAGGGTTTCTCACAAGCACTGACACTGTGATTAGATTTGCGTTTTCATAAAAGGATTCGGTTCAAAGTTCACTTTTAAACATGGCCCGGAGAACTGAGAAAAGATTAAAGTATGAACTGATAAACTAATACAAGAGTCACATTTCAGAACATGTTTGTACAAATCTAAACTACAGGGTTAGCAACTTTTACACAAAATAAGACTCCATGGAGACTCAGGGAGGGCATCTGATAGACAAAGACTTTTCAGAACAAGTTTGAACAGAGCTAAATTACAACGTCAGCAGCTTTTATGCAGAATAAGACAGGACATTTTGCTGTTTGTGGAAGAAATAATAGTATATATTAAAACTTGACTCCTTTGTTTTGCTAATTGCATTTAAATTGTGATTTTGTTTCTATTGAGATATATTTTGCAGCCCCACAGGCTACAAGCCTCTGTTAAATTCCTTAACTTTTTTATTATTGTGAAAACTTAAACATTGAGGAAAATATACCAACATGCCATAAAGTAGGACTGCAAAGGTTAAGTGATTAATTGTCGTAATGAATGGGGAAGGTGGACCAACAGTACAGAACTCGGAAGCGTTTTAACAGTGTTTATTTACAAAGAGTGCGAAAATGTTCAACAATAACGGTAGTCGGGCGGGGGCGAGGAGTGAGCGGGAGCAGGAGGCTGAGAGCAGGACGGGATCCGGAGACACGGGAGCGGAGAGTGGAGAGCGGAGCCAGGGACGAGAAGCAGGTAAGATCCAGGAAGCGGGAGCCGGAGCAGAGTGCAGGTAAGAGCCAAGGTGACGAGGAGACAAAGACAGGACTGTACCGGGGTGACGAGGCAGGAACGGGAGCGGAGCCAGAGCCGCAGGAGCTGGGATGGTCCAGAGAGCAGGAATTTGGAGAGGTAGCAAAATCCAATAAGTCTCGGGAAAAAGGTAAGTACAACATGCAAAAAGCATAACTGGAGTAGTCACATAGCCACGCGGACGATCTGCAACCAAGTGACTGGTCCTGGCCCCTCTTATCCACGGCAGGTGGTGATGATTAGCGCTGATGGACTGCAGGTGCACGTGGGAGGAGCCAGGACTCCGCCCAGCTCCGGAGTCAAGCAGGTGAGGGAAGGGGAGAAGAGAACACAGGAGGCACAACAAGGACAGGAAAAGATTAGTCGACTATAAAATAAAATCTCTGTGTAATCCTTTAGTCGTTCAGGTATAATCCATAGTAAAAGAAGAAAAGCAAGGGTTACGATGGCCCTTCATTACTGCTTGCAATTTTAATTTTTCTTATAACGCAAGCCTCATGGTGTTTATTTTGTGATGGCAATAAATGTGCATAGGCTATAATGCATTAAAATCTGTTTTTACATGAAGGATCTTTTCACCATGACTGAAGAAGTGGCTTGGATGAGCAGCTAAACGTCTTCACTCTTACAACGATTTGTCCAGTTGACAGATTTAAACTTTGTCTTTTGCCTTGGAGACCATGGTGAAAGGGTTGTTTTGCTAGGAATGTTCCAGGAAATGGCAAACACTTCAATCCACATCGAGACGAGTACATGACAGCAACAAAACAGCAAAACAATATCATCTCCACGGTGAAAAGGTTTCAGATGCTTCACCTAAAAAAGATTCTTAATGCTCCTTTGAGACCTACATTATAGCCTAGGCACATTTGTCATCACAAAATAGGCACCATGAAGTTTGCACTGTAAGAAAAAGAATGCAATATAAATGTAATAAAAACAATTGACTCTGCAGAAATCCACAATGTTTTTCAGTCCCCTGCAGCCAGATTTGTTTTGATACAGGTGGACCATGTGTGTCCGTACACCTGTCAATCATCTTCCATCTGAACTCACAGAGATTCACCAGTGACCAGGCAACACATTCTAGGCATTTTTGAAACATTATGGTTAAATCTATCCATAATACATTTAATCGTTCTTTTGGTCGTCTGAAATGCATGTGTCGTCTTTATAGACTATATAAAGGGAATGTGACGTCATCCATAGTGTTCGGCTCCAGTCAAATGAAGCTCATTGAGACTAGTGGTTATAGGAGCCAATTTAGAGCCTGACCACAAGTATCATAGCAACCAAAAAGCCAATCCAGAGCAAGCCTGTTGAAGGTAACACCCCTTCATACAGGCCGCACCGCTGGTTTAGCAGGGAACTGGCCTTAGCAATGCTGTCAGTCAAACCTGTTGCTAATGCTAGCAGGAGTGGGAAAACAAGGCACTTGATTTGTTTGTTATTAATGTTCATATATTGATTTACGGACACAATAGCACAATAAAGATACCAGGATCATGTAGAGCGGGTTAATACGAACATTTTGAGACCAAAATGACGACGCTTTTCAATGTAAAGTGAATTGGAGCCAGAGTCCATGGAGCTGGAGGCATGCCCATGATCACTTCCTATTTGGAACGTGATGGCTAGCAGGTTAGCTATGCCCATTTATCTATACAGTCATTGGTCGTCTTGCATCTCATCCTCTACAAACCAAACTGCCAGTATCGAGAAAGAGTTTTAAACCCGCGTCCACATCGCTGTGCTACTTTGTGATTACTGTCAGATGAACTCTTTCTCACACACACATTACCCAACCTCAGATCATTTGGCAGCAATTTACAAAAACAAACAGTAAACTGCACCTGGAAATAAAATGTGAGCTGTCATTAAATGCATTCAGAGTCACTTTACTTAAATAGATTATATATGCATAGTAAAAGAATTTTTAGGGATTGGCTCTACAAACTCATCATATTAATCTTAGTGTTTGTTCAACTGACAACAATTACGTTTTTGGAGTGGAATACAAGTACTAACCTTTGAAGCTATTCTGACTGCTTTTCACAACTTTCAGAAGCCAGGGCGAAGTTTTACAATAATGCTAACGAGAACTAGCATGATTATCAGACAGCAAAACGCTTTATAATTACATGTTGACAGTTGCCTGGGATCCAGAACGCAAACTTTTCCAATATTTTACGAAGATGTGAGTCTGGTCACAGGTGAATCTCCCTTTTTCAGTTAATCCACCTGTTTTTGGTTAATCCACCTGTGATTGTCAGGTGGATTAACCAATCAGGGTCCGTCTGTATCGGGAAAAATAATAGAAAAAATATCACATGGGGCTGAAAAACATGGTGGATTTCTGCAGAATGAATGAGCAAAGCACTAAAAATCTTTAATCTGAGGTGAGATGAATTTGATTTTATTTGTAAATCATAGGTGACCAATGAGTTCCTTCTGATCTGACTGCACGATCACGTTTGGCCGGGCTTGAGATGCAACAGAGGACGTGGGGCCCAGACTGATATAAATCTGTATAAAAAAATACAGCGACATATCATTCTGGATTAATCAGGCAATGTTAACAGTACATGGGACATATTTTGAGCTGCTTATATAATATCTGTAATGGGGTGAGACCACAGACTGCATAAAGAAGTCGCTCATCGAGGTCAGCAGTCACATGGGTGAATTTGGAGCGAAGTTCCATTTTTGGAATTCTGATCACGAGTTTCATAGCAACCAAAGAGCCAATCTGGAGCAAGGCTGTTGAATGTAACTCCCCTTCCCACCCGCACAGCTGGTTTAGAAGGGAGTGGGAACTTAACAATGCTGTCAATCAAACCTGTTGCTAACCTCAGGTAAAAAACGTCTGATATTAATGTTCATATCTTGAATCATGGACAAAATAGCGAAATAAAAATGCCAGGATCATGTAGCGCAGGTTAATACAAACAAACAAGATCAAAATAACAATGCTCACTGCAGCAGTTATAGAGAGAGGTGCGACCATTTTAAAAGTGAATTGCAACCAGAGTATGGAGCCGGAAGATCGTCCATGATCACTTCCTATTTGGAACATGCCGGCTAGCGCGTTAGCTATGTCCATTTATATATACAGTCTATAGGTGATGCCCACAGACATTTGCCTGTCCAGCCAACGTCACATGATTGACAGGCAGATTAACCAATCAGAGAAACGCATGGCCTGGTTTGTGTCAAAGTAAACATGGCAGATCAGCTGGGCCGACCACCTGAGACAGAGCCCCCAGCACGAGTCTCCAGAAAAAGAAATAAACTTTATGAATCAAGGTCTGATGCAAGAGTAGCCTATTTGAGATGTCTTGCACATTTGAGAGACACGTACTAAAAATAGTAATAACAATAAAGACCATTTCAGACCCTTCTGCATTTGAACAGAATGTAGGAGCAGGAGGGACTGGCTGGTCAAGCAACGAAAAAGTCATGCATGTCAATATATTAATCTATTTTCTGATTATATATTATATGTATGCTGTTTCCTCATCAAAAACATACCCCAGAGTTGTGTTGTTTCATTTACGCATGTTTAACACACAAACCCTGCAAATTTAAGGTTCTTCTCTCAAACGGAAAACCTCTGTTCCACCTTGTGATGTCATGTGGTAAAACAGGAAGTGCTCCACTGTGTTTTTAAACTTCATACACCTTCACTACAATAATTTGGATAATTTTACCTCTGGATTACCTGTCTTTACTCAACAAAAGATAAAACTGTTAACTTGAAACTACCTCTACATGACATCACAAGGTGGAACGGAGCATTTTGAGCTTTGGAGATGTAGATTCAGGGTTACTTAAACGTGTGAATGAAACAAAACACAATTCCAGGTGTGTTTTTGATGAGGTAACAACATTATTCACATGGTAAAAGCTCACAAGAGTCAATTTCGCTTAATATAGGACCTTTAAAGTCCAAACTCCCATGCTACACAGTGTAACAACTTAAATTCATTTACTCTTCACCTCTAGGTCCATCATTACATGTTGAATTACCACAAGCCAAGTGTTCTAACCTTTGCCTCGCCCCAATCTGAGGCGTGCTCCGGGCCAGGCCTCCTACATGAGTTTGAGAGGAGCTGTCTCGGGAATTAGCCACCCCCGTCTGATGAGTTTAGCAGAGGGGTGACGGGGCTCTGCTTATGTAACTGCACCCGCAAATACCGTGACAGCTCAGAGATAATCCTGTAGAGATCGGACCACACAGGGATGAAGTGACCAAGCTGGGACCGCAGGAGGCTGTCACTGCTGATGGTACATATATTGGATGGTATATGTAAAGGAGATGGGTAAATGGTGTGTTTTGGTGGCTTGAAAAGAGCTACCATGAATTTTGGACTTTTGAGCGCACCTGAATATAGGCAGCACTAGATAAATTTGAAAAGAAAATACATTTTGTACATAGACAAGTCGCATGTTACAAATATTTCCTCTGAAAGCTTTTGTCATCTTTTTACATTGACTAAGTTCTTCCCGCTGCTGCCATCGATGCCGTCGCACCATCGATCCATAGATGCCAAGCTTATGTGCAGTGCCTCTATTTCCTTCTTTGATGCCAGATCAATTGCCTTTAACTTAAAAGCTACATCATATGGATTTCTTCGTGTGTTTTCCATGATGAGGGCGTGTGCATGATGGGCAAAATGACAGTTCAAAGTCAAAACTAGTGTTTTCTTCAGGGCGTAATCTTTCCTCACGTCTGTCTCACTTTTGTGTTTACTGCTAGAGAGTGCCCCCCGGTGGCCATTAGCCAGTAAAAATCTATCATTTAGCCGCACCGTTGTATAGGCCGTAGGGTTCAAAGTGTTGGAAAAAAGTAGCGGCTTAGTTTACTTTAGTTTAGTTTAGCTTATTTATTTGAAGGACAATGTGCAGTTACATTAAACAGATGGCTGCACCAGATTAAGCACAAAGCTACTTTCCATCTGCAGTCCTCGACATACAAACATTTAACATATGTAAAAATAAAACATTACAAGTTAAATTCAATTACACAAAAATGCAAAATAAAACATTACAGATTAAATTCAATTATACAAAAGTGCAAAATATTCAGTTTTCAGTGCATAGAGTAGTTACATCAAGTAACAAGTAGTAACACAGTACAGTAAAATAGCAGCAATTTTCAAAAGTGCAAAATATGAGTAAAGTGCTTCATCTTGTATTAGTGCGTCAAAGACAATAGTGCAATAGCTACCGGTGTACCCACGAGGGTAGCACCCGATAGCTACATACCCAAGTGGTACAGATGTACATGTGGCAGTGTTATTACACCGATCATCTGATAATCTGATGGCCATCAGGGTGCTATCCACAAGGGTATCACCTGATGGCCAAATACCCGTCTGGTACTCTAGTGTGCACAGGACTGGTGCTCCAAAGCCAGTCTTTGACAGCCCACGAAAAACTTTGAAAGTCGGCCATGTTCTTGAGATTGTCTGGGAGCCCATTCCACTCTTTGATGGCTTTATAGGAAAAGGCTGCTTGAGCAAAAGCAGACTTTCTTTTAGGAACATTACAATCACCCCTCGAAACAGACTTTAACTCTCTGGTGGTTAATTGAGAGCGTGGTTGTACAAAAGTGTTCAGAGGGGGTGGGGCAGCGTCATGCAGGATTTTATGCACCAGGCGGATATCAGAGTATCTGATCAGATTGTCAAAGCTCAGGATTTTGAACTTGTCTAATATATTGCAATGGTGGTAACGCCGAGATTTTTTGTCAAGAATTTTAAGAGGCTGATTATGCAATGATCTTATAGGGTTATGGGCTGCTTTGGCTTGGGACCAGGACAACACACAGTACAGGATATGTGAAATTATCATTGCATTGAAATATGCTTATAGTCCAAAATTTACGGTATATGGGTAAAATGTAGGTTTTTTTCCCTTAAGGGTTGTGTACATGTGGAGTCAACAATACAGTAAGCCTATAGTTTCAAATTGAGGTGGAAGTCAAGTCCATTTGCGGTTGAACTGCCAACTTACTGAACCCTTTCACATAAAATAAACTAACTTTGGGGATTTTTCAGTTTTGCAAAAGAAATTTAAAAAATGGCTGTAGCCGATTATTTTATCATGAAGACTTGATAGATTTCAGTTGACAGGAAGTGTGTGATCCCAATTCCTAGCAAAGAAAAATCAAATAGGCAAGGCAATTGCACAATTGTACACAAACTGTAGGAAGTGCTCCACTGTGTTTTTAAACTCCAGACACCTTCATTAGAAGCATTTGGATAATTTCAAACCTGAAGCTACTACTGAACTCCAAGTAAAAAAAATAGCTGTTAACTTGAAAAACTCCCATGTAATGACATCACAGGGTGGATCAGAGCATATTGAGCTTTGGAGATGTAGACAGACCAATATTCACATGAGTGAATTAAACAAAACACAGCTCTGGGTATGTTTCTGAGGATATAGCACCATTCTAACATGGCTCAAAGCTCACAAAAGTCACTTCTGCATAATATAGGAGCTTTAATTATGTTATGTTGATCATCAAAGTTGACTTTTATGAGTTTCTAGCCATGTTATAACAGTTCCCTCATCATGACCCTACTCAGAGTTGTATTTAGATTAATTTATGCATGCTTGAGTAATCTTTTGTCTCACATCTGGAGTTTGAGTGCTCATGAAAATGTTTTCACCTTATAATTATTCAAAATGTTCAGGTTCCAAGTCATACATGTAGTGTTCAAACCTGTCACATTTTCAACAAGTAAAATCAAGTAAATGAATGCTTACTACAGTGAAATGCCATAAGAAGTCAATTGATCTATTCCTACTACTGCTTGAGTTGTTTTATATTAATATTGCAGTTTTAAATGAAAAAAAAAGTAAGATAAGGCAAGGTATCCATCACTTTGCCTTTAAGTCGCCATTCAAAGAATAAAATTGAACCATGAACTTTCCATCTCCTGTTTCATGATAAAGAGTGGTTAGGTCTGTCTGCTGCAGTCTTAAATCACTTCTATAGCACAAAGGAGCGGTGATTCCCAGGACTGTAACTGTGCTCATAAAAATCAGTGAGCTTTTATAATAGAGCAGACTGCAGTAGCCACAGAAGAGCAGAGCAGTGCAGGGCAGGGCAGGCTAATGATGTGGGACATAAACCAAGACAGGTGCCCCACCACTCAGACAGGAAACTGCAGTGTGGTTCTGACCTTCAACATAAAAGCATCTAGGAGACATGTAAGAAACTTTTACTTTGAACTTTGAACTTTGATGCAACTTTCTAATGTATGTTTCCCTTTGCTAATAAAATGTTTAAAAGAAAGTTAGTTAACAAGCTTTTTTTTTGTTTTTACTTGGAGGATGAGTTAACCCACTATGCTACTTATACTCATAACGTGTATGATTTGTTAATTTGTCAAAAGCTGTTTAACATTTTGTACCTCCAGATGGAGTCTTGAGCAATTGCTAGATGCCTTTGAAAGGTTTTAAATAATAATATAGTAATAATAGAAAGATACAAAAAACAACAAAGAAAAAAGTTCATAGGTCCATTTAAAACATTAAAAACAGAAGCAGGTGTGATTATAAATGTTTATCGCACAATTATAATTAAAGTGAATTTATGGCACCAATGTATCCAATTTTGCATGTCTTTGAAATATATTGCATTTTTGAAAAAGTTTCTGTATCAATGTTCAACAAGAAAGGGACATATTCAGGCAGTCTATAAATATAACTGTATAACTTTATATAAGGTACTACTTGATAAAGTACTTTTGAACACTTTTAAATTGCATTATTCATTTTTTCCATGCTTGGTGGTGATACTACTGTATTGGCATTTTTTTAATTTTCCCTTATTATTTATAATTTGCAGATAATGTGTAACTTGTAAGTGAATCTACCCACTACTTTTATGGCAGAAACATGCCTTGAAAAGCATGAATTCTTACTGTCAGTGGGGTCTCTTCTCTATAGATCTGACTTGTAACTTGGCCTTAGCTTCACTCGCTCGTCTCCATGGAATCAATTAATTTTCATGTCCATTGTGAAACTTTCTAGGCAAACCAAAGCAAAGCTCCATGCACAACAACCAGTTGGCAGAACCCCACTAGAAAAGCTCCACACTGCACCTTTAATTTGTAACTGTGTGTAATTAAACAGCACAGATACAATCAGGTCAACAAGCCCAGCCCTGCCTCTTCTTCTTGGACCTGTCCTTTCAAAGTCAGCAGGTCAGGTGGACTGTGCCATGGTTTCCCTGGAGACGTGCTCTGAATGACCACATCACTCACTTCAATGGCTCTGCACGAAACCAAGTGTGAAGGAACATACTAAGAAAACCTTTTAAGATCAATACAGCCCGGCAAAGTAGGTTATGTCAGGTGTAGGAAAAGTGGCAGGTGGATATATTGTATCTAACTTGTGTCATTAGTTGTGAATAAAATTGTCCACCTTAGAAATGTAATACTGCCTCTTTTTTTTATTGTATTTTTCTTTTTTTTTCAGCCAGTGCAGCTCCAGTTCTATGGGGTATTAACTGCTAACACATAACATATTTAGATCTCCGTGTTACCTTTTATTGTTAAATGCTATATTCACCAAAAACAACGTATTAACATAATAAGTTTTTCAGTTTTATTTTTGAAGCTCCGCCTCCCCCCTGCTCTCTGCGTTCCCCCGTTAGAGTTGCCTGGGATCCAGAATACACACTTCTTCAATACTTTACAAAAATGTGAGTCTGGTCACAGGTGAATCTCCTGGTTTTCAAATGGACGTGATTGAGAGAGAATTAGCCAATCAGGGTCACGCGTGGCCCATCTGCATCGGAAATGATAAAGGTAAAAAATATATATAACAGGGAGCTGAAAAACATGGTTGATTTCTGCAGAATCAATGAGGAAAGCAATAAACACTGTTAATCTGAGGTGAGATCAGTTTGATTTGAATCAAATCAAAGGCGACCAATGAGTTTCACCTGTGTCACTGAAAAAAACAGATCTGTTTGAACGGGCTTGAGACATAACAGAGGACGTGGCAACCAGACTGATATCAATCTCTATAAAAAATACAGAGTGATATGGATTTTCCCAACCAACCTTCAGAGCGCTATCACGACACAAACAGCGTGCATCCCACTAATGAAACTACCACACATCACATTAGCTGTATTGTTTTTTGTCCTGCTTTAGGCTTGTGGGCTGAGCATAGGCCAGACTCTTACAGCTAACCATAAGAAGGTCACTAGATTACTCAAACATGCATGGATGACATCTGAAACCCTTCAGGCATCTTTTTGATGAAATAGCAATGATATAATGTGGTAGAAATCTACAAAAAGTCGATTTAGCAAAATACCTCTTCATTAAAGGCGCATCATGTAACTTCTGGTCCACCATCTTTCACAGTATGGCATTTGACTAATGTACCATGTATCACAATTCAATTACAGCAGAAAAAAAAAGGGGGGAAAAAAAAAACAAAAAAACATTGATTTGCTACTTGGCCTGGTGAGATCAACTTCATTAATATCAATAATTTTAATGCTAATGCTGCATCTCCACAGAGACAAGTAAGTGGCAGATCCATCGCAGTCGGTTTGCATGTATGTCTAGGGAAGAATGTTCAGCAGTTACCATGGTGACACAATGCGCACATTAGCAAACACAGCCTGATAAGTTTTTAGATTGTCCAAAAGATGAAAAAAAACAGACAAAACGGATCTAAACAACACATTTTCATGGTCCTGTTTTTTGGGGGGTTTCAAAAAAGGTGAGAACAACTAATTGAAACAAAAAACAAAAAAACTAATGCTTGTTTAAGAAGAAGAACTTGTTTAACAGCACAAATCAGTTCACGTGCTTTACTTCCATCTATGTCAGCTCTTTATGGTCAAACTGTCTTAAAACAAAGCTCAGATTAAAGTTTAACTTGCCCTTCAGACAGAGCAGTGCCTCCAGTTAGCTTCAAGGATGTTGATGACACCAGCTGCAGAGTATCAATCATTTTCTTGTACAAAAATAATGATAATTTGTGCATATAAAATTAGCCAGTGATGGAAGAGAATATACTGAAGGATAATCAAATTGAACTTAAAATGAAAGAGAGGCAATTTATCCCGGTTTTACGCTGCCAGGAGGTTGGTGCAGTGCCCAAAAGTCTCTATAAAACACAGCTGGAGAACTTTTTTTTTTTTTAATTTTTTGTCTGGGGCAGAAAGTCTCCAAAAGTACAACCTAAAGTTACCCACATGTTAGGCCTGTCACGATAAATAGTATATCAAATTATCGTTTAATGTATTAAAGCTGGAAGGATATTTTTGGCGGTCAGTATTTATCGTGTGTACATTTTCTTTGCACTATTAGGAAATTCTTGTTATTTTTTGGCTACATGATAAGATTTACAGATGCAAACCAAGTACTGTTTGCGTTTTTTTTGGGGGGGGGTTTTTTTTTTTTTTTTTGCAGCTCATGGCTTTTTAACAATATTGTACATTTAGAATAGTTTTTGTGGTTTAAATCTGCTCTTGAGTTGCTGTGTCAGTGGCATATTATCGTTTATCGTCTATATTTACTTCACCAATGTAACAAACTTCAGAATGAGTTATCGTGACAGGCCTGTATTTACTGTCTGAAAGTGAAAGTAGGCTGAGGGCGAGGAGAAGGTGGCCTGGTTCACAGAACGAGGGCGAGAATCGATTTTAGAGACGACATTCTTTTGTTGTTTTACTGTTACTCCTGTGTAGTTTTACCTGTACAGCACCTGTCTCTCCATCTCTCTTTCTTTCTGTCCCTCGCTCCCTGCCTCTCCTTCTCTTTCTCTCTGCTTCTCAGTTTCTGTCTCTTTCTCCCATTCAGTCTATCTCCATCTCTCTTTCTACCTCATCCTTTCTCTCGCACTCTCTTTTTCTATATATCTCTCTGTTTATCTCTCTTTCTCACTTTCTCTCTGTCTCTCTCTCTCTCTCTCCCCCTCCCCCCCCCCCCCCCCCCCCTCTCTCTCCCCTCCCCTCTCTCTCTACATTTCTCATTTGGTGTCTCCCTCTCTCTTTCTCCAGTTCTTTATCTCCCTTCCACTTTCTCTTTCACTGTCTATCTCCCCTCATTACTCTCTCTCTCTGTCTTTCATCTCTTACTATCCCCCCTCGGTCTCTTTCTGTCATTCAATCTGTCTCTCTCCATCTCTCTTTCTGCCTCAGACTCTCTCATTTTCTTTTTCTACGTATCTCTTTGTTTATCTCTCTTTTGTATACCCCCCTCTCTCCATCTCTCGTTTGGTGTCTCCCTCTCGCTCTCTCACTTCCGATTTATCTTTCACTGTCTATTTCCCCTCATTGCCCAGTCTCTCTCTCTTTCATCTCTTACCGTCCCCCTCTCTCTCTCCCTCTTTCTCCCATTCAATATATCTATCTCCATCTCTCTTTCTGCTTCAGCCTTTATCTCTCTCTCTCATTTTCTTTTTCTATATATTGCTCAGTTTATCTCTCATTTGGTGTCTCCCTCTCGCTCTCTCCATTTTTCTCTCTTCCTTCCTCTTTCTCTCTCTCTGTCTACCTCCCCTCATTGCCCTTTCTTTCTCTTTCTCTCTTTCTGTCCCTAATACCTTTGTAAAACTCATTTGTCATCATTTCCAGTGTTACCTTAGACGTTGGATTGATTTCTGTGCGAGCCAAATAGTAAATGATAAATGGGAGCATGGTACTCGTCCCTTTGTTAAGCATTTGTCATTGAAATAGATGTAGCCTTAAGCAGAAAAAAAAACAAAAAACTTTGCATCAGTACTCATAGAACTTTAATGTGGTCACCGCTTTGGTCCAGAGCACAAACAGAGAGCTAAAATATCAGATGACTCATGGAGCAGCTTGTTCAGTTTGATGGCTTCGTCCTTGGGCAGTTTTTGTCCAATGGGCAGTTTTTGTCCAATGGGCGCCATTAAAAAGAAATAAAAGTTGGGGGTTTCGTCCCTTAAAAATAAAAACACATTTTAGTTTGCAGCCAATGTTTTAGTTTATTAGATTTCTTTGGGGAGGTGACTTTGAACTAGGGATATTATGCAAAATCAACTTCTTTGGAGCTTTCTACTATGTTATAAAGTTGTTCCTTCATCGAAAACATGCCCGAAGAGGCTTTAGATATCATGTTTGAGTAATCTAGCGATCTCTCCCGAGCCCTATTCAAACCTTTTTTACGGTTAGCTGTGAGATTCTGTCCAGTGCTCAGCCCACAAACCTACATCACCCATGCTCCCACACGACAAATTTTTAAAAGTGGACCTTCAGAGATAGGACATTCTTCCAGGGATGGCAACTCAATGCCCACGCATTTAGCTAAACAAACATAGCTTGTTAGTTTCCTGTTTACTCTTGCTTTAGCCACATTTCACGGCTCCATAAACTCAGAATTACTAAACACAACATGTCTGGAGTGCTGGTCATAACATGACCTGATTGCAAGTTGGGGTTTCAGCACCATGGACAGCGCACTTGGGCTCGGCAGTGTTCTGGACTGAAAATAAAACCTGTTCTGACTCGTAAGTGTGTAAAACACAATCAATAAGAAATAAAAACAGCTAAAACCAGTAATGGTAGGAAGCAAGAGGTTGGTTTTCAGCACCATGGAGAGTGCACCTGGTCTTGAACTAACTCCATACTGAGGATTTAGTGGATTAAGTGCATATATAGGTTGACTACAAACTATTCATTTCACTAAAACATAACGGACATCATACATTTTTACAAAAAGATTACCTAGATTCTTTTTTTTTTTTTTGGCATGGTTGATGTATATATATCTATATATCTATCTATCCACCTGTTATGATGTCTGAATAGCGGGCCAACACGCACAACTCAGGGAGTGGTTTAACAGTGTTTATTTACAGAAGTGATAATAATAAATGTGCAACAATGTCGGTAGAGTCTCTCTCTCAAAGCAGGAAGCAGGGTGAAGACCAGGGTCCAGTGCACGGAGACAAACAGGTGAAGTGAGGCAACGAAACCAGTGATAGGAGTGGGGTCCAGGACGGAGCAGAGGCAGCAGAGCTGGCGGAGCAGGAGGCAGGATTCTGGAGGGTCACAAAAATAATCCAATGAGTGCAAGGTAACAGGCAACAGGTAACAAGAACAGAGCTAGAGTAGTCACGTTTGACACACGGACGATCTGACACGGAATATCAGCTCCCAGCTCCTCTTATCCACGGCAGGTGGAGATGAGGAGCCAGGAACTCCGCCCAGCTCTGGAGTCAGGCAGGCGAGGGAGGGGGGAGGAGAGCACAGGATACACACAGGAACACAGGAACAGACAGGTCATGACACTATCTGTCTATATCTATATCTATCTATCTATCTATCTATCTATCTATCTATATCTATATCTATAGAAAAATGTCTTTCTTATATGTAAATGGTCTCTGCATATTGGATAGAATTTTCAGTGTTGATAATTTGAAGTTACCTCCATTTTCTTGAAACCTGTCATACGCACTTTAAAACAGTGAATGCTGATATTTTATAAATATACATTTTATATACTAGTTACTATTGTATAATTATTATTATTGTTATTATTATTATTATTATTATTATTATTATTATTATTATTATTATTATTATTATTATTGTATTATTTGTTTCTATACAAGCTTAAAAAGGAGTGGGAAGAAGAAAACTTATTAAGTCCCATGCATATACACACACACATACATATACACACACACACACACACACACACACACACACACACACACACACACACACACACACACACACACACACACACACACACACACACACACACACACACATACACACAGACTCATTCAATTCATGACAATAAATGCAGCAAAAGGTCACTGACTATAATTTCACATTTATATGGATTTACTCATTTTAAAACTAAAATGCTTCAGCTCTGAGAATGTTGCCTGTATCATTTTCTCTCAAGCTTATTACTTTGGGCCTTCACTTGTTTCCATTGCTGTCATCACTGATAGTGTGCATCATAGTCCAGCAGTTATTCATATTTTAAACTGCCGCAAAATATATTATAATTGAAGATTGCTGTCTGTGAACAGAAGTTGTCCTAAAATGCAGAGGGGAGTATGTTTGGACAGTTCCAGGCTGGCGGCCATGTTCTCATTAGCAGCACATATACTTCACACACTTTGGAGAGCGTCTCGTCCAGTCTTTTGGCAGCAGAAACTGACACATGAAAATGGAGTCTAATGTGAGAAGTGTCACCTGAGCCATCCTAGCAAGTTTTATTCAAGCAACACATTTATTTTTTGACTGTTTCATTTATTTATTTTACATGTGTCTGCTTGTGCTTAGGTGGCAAGATTAAAATGACATGAAGTGCTCTCTTACTATTTTAACCAACGTATTACAATCAAAACTAAAGCTGGGTTACCAGAGCCCAGAGAGAGGACGCATACACATGTTAGTTTTTTCTCATTCTTGACAAATAGGACAGGTCATGCCTCATGTGAAAGCTCAGAACCTCCAGAATTCACTCTCTGAGCTGCAGAGGCTGCAGACTAGCACTGGCTCATGATTGGCTGCAGGTGCTGGGGTTTACGCAGTGAGGATCCTTTTAAGTTTAAACTAACCATTTTTAGCATTGAAACCCAAACGAGTTCACACAGGGACATAGATACGGAAAGACTTTTTAGGGATGATAAGTTAGCAAAAAAGCAACACTTTTATTGTGTCTGATAGGCCTTCCTTTGCATGTAAATTGTCCATGGATTTTGCGTGGATTTCCAGTGCTGATGACATAGGTGGAGGTATTCTAATAATGCCTTACACTTGAAATGCACTGTACAGGCTTGTCAAAGACTGGTGGAAACAAGGCCGCCAAACTCCACCATCGGCCCCTCCGAGAACACAACGACAGAACAAGGCCCGATTCTTCTGATCTTCGAGTTGGTGAACCACTGCTCTAACCACTGTCGTCCCATGTTCTGTTTCACAACTCACCACTGCTTCCTGTATTTTTATACTTTTCTTCACAACTTCCCCACAAACTGCCACTTAACTGATGTCGAACTCTAAATATTTAGCACAAGTACTATCCCACCACAGCAAGAAGTAATTACAAACACATGAAAACCTGTTATATGCACTTAAACAGATTCACCACTTTATATTGTAATTCTTAACATCAGACTTAATTGTAAATCAATGGTCGTATCACACCTGCACTTCACTGTTTACCTCATTCGAGTGTTTGGTCTCATAATGACTTTAGGATTACTTTTGGAATTGATACTCTCATGTGAATAGATTGATGATTAAAAAAAAAAAAAAAAAGTGCGCGTGATTCCTGGCACTGCCCTGAGACGTTTTGGTATTTGGATGCTAAATAAAAGATGCAACGCCGGGCTTATAACTGCAAACAAGCCTCATATATTATTCATGTGGCGCAAATGAAAGTTACTTGGACAAATCAGCTGCCAGGTGCGTGACAGACGGATGGCGGTTTGTTATTGGGAGATTTGCAATTGCATGGGGGATTATGATGTAACAAGATTGGGACCTGATCAGACATGAACATTACAGCAGCAGAATGAATTGTCATGTAGTTTAATCTTTGGTATTTTTGTTAGAAATATGACAATACCAGACCTTGGAAGCAGAAGAAGATGGATTTTTATTAGGAACATTTATCATCATCATGGTATGAGGACAGCATTGTCAATTCAATCACTGTTCGATGTTTAAAACGTCTTCAAAATGGACTCTTGTGAGCCATAAGCCATGTTAGAATGTTATTACCTCCTGAGTAATCCTGCATTATAGTTTGTTGACATTTCCAAAGCTCAAAATGCTCTGTTCCACCTTTGTGATGTCGAGTTAAAAGCTATATTTTATATTCTGTTCAGTAGAGATTGACAATTTCAGGTCAGAAATTATCCAAATGATTCTAGTGAAGGTGTATGAAGTTTAAAAACACAGTGGAGCACTTCCTGTATTACATCATGACATCATAAAGTGGAAGACATCAACCCAAATATGCAGGGTTTGTGTGTTAAACGTGTGAAATGAAACAAAACACTCTCGATTTACCAGTCAATCGATGTTCCTACCCTCACCTGTGGTCATGAGTTTTGTGTAATGACTGAAAGGACAAGATCGTGGATACAAGCGACCGAAATGGGGTTCTTCCGTAGGGTGGCTGGGTGCACCCTTAGAGATAGGGTGAGGAGCTCAGTCACATGGGAGGAGCTCGGAGTAGAGCCGCTGCTCCTACATGTCAAGAGGAGCCAACTGAGGTGCTTGGGCTTGGTGCAGGATAGGAGAGACAGCTCCGGGGAAGACCCAGGACACACTGGAGGAGCTATGTGTCTTGGGTGACCTGGAAACGCCTTTGGGTCACACCGGAGGAGCTGGAGGATGTGTCTGAGGTGTGGGAAGTCTGGGAGTCCTGCGTAGACTGCTGGCCCCATGGCCTGGCACCGGGTAACTGGAAGAAAATGGATGGATGAAACAAAATGCAACTCCAGGTATGTTTTTAATGAGGAAACAACATTATAACATAGCTCAGAAAATGGCGTAATATGGGCCCTTTAAAGGCATGATGACTTCAAGCATTGGTCAGAGCTGGGATTGAACCGCTGACCTTTGAGTTAGTGGGTGAATGCTTCAATCCGGAGTCAGTACTACCCTGTATTTGGGTTCATTGGATCTGGACTCTCCTGTTTTCAGAGTGACAGGTGGATTACCCATGAGGGACGGTCAAGGGGGACTGAAAAACATCACAGATTTCGGCAGAATCAATGAGCAAAGCACTAAACTCTGTTAATCTGATGTGAGGGAAATGTCATTTTATCCAAAATTATGGGTGACCACTGAGCTCCTTTGTTTATCATTTCACATGCATCACTGGAATAAACTAATCTGCCCAGCCGTGTATGAGCCTGGCTTGAGGTGCAGTGGAAGGAGCAGGAACCAGACTGAAATTGCTTCCGTAAAGTATCTACATTTAGCAGTGTGCACTACTTGTATCTCTGTATACTAATGCTACTGTTAATCACGCATGGACACCAGTAAAATGCAGACACAGAATATAAGAGAAGACGTTGCTGCTCGGGCTCAAGAACAGGACTGTGAGTTCCTGTGCCCCTCCCGTTGCGTGGGAGCTCACGGAGACAACGCTCTGCTGACAAGAAGAGGCTCCTCTTCTTCACACACACACACACACCACACACACACACACACACACACACACACATAAAAATTGTAATCATACACATCTCAGGATCCTTTTCTTTCCGTAGAGCCTGTTGCTTCATTGTTCACTTTATCTTTGCGAAACTCATTAAACCCTTCTTTATTTTATGTTTCAGACTTGGTCCTCTTTGACACATACACCAGAGACGAATATTCTTACACTAATAATAATAAAAAAATATATATATAATAATAATAATAATTCTTTACTTTTTATTCAATTTTTTTTTTTAACTTTTGAAGCCTGTGTTATGGCTTTCTTTACCTTAAAGGGACAACAGCTCTTTGATGGTTGTGCACAATTGATTAAATAAAAACAGACTTTTTGATTCAAGACAACTTCTCTCCGATAATTCTTAAGTTATACTCACCAAATTTTAGCAGTAGATAAACTGAACCTTCCGAGATTTTTGGCAATATATACGGTTATAATTGTTCACTTACACTTGAACTTATCACTACTTAAACTAGGGGAAGTAAAACATTTTAAAAATAATGTTTTTAAGTGTCCACCATTTTCGGTTTCACACTGATTATCTCTATCCAACACACATTGCGTAACATTTGAAAGCATTTCTGGGCTTATGGCTCTTATTTGATCCTCGATATTACATTTTAAATCGTTTATTGTCTGAGGTTTATTCACAAACATCTTTTCTTTAAGATAGCCCCACAGGAAGAAATTGGAACTAGTCAAGACTTGGGGAGATCACATACTGCCCCCTGTCTTTGAAAACCACTTATTATTCCTTTAATGGCATTTATGCTTGGGGTATCTCTGGTATTAAAATGTTGACAGTAACACCGCTGGGTTTCTGAATTTGACCCATGTGACTCAAAGTACCACTGTACAATGAAGGTTTGTCGGTGCTGTATTTGCTCATATTAATGTCGGAAAGGTAGTTCTGAATGCTCTGCAAAAATAAAATACAAATATTTAGAAACAAAAGAGTTATGATTTTTTTTCAATTGTTAGTGACGTTTTGGCCATCCTGTATTTTGACTATTAGAAATTCCACATCACCTACATTTTTTTTTTTTCACCGTTGTTTGAGCCTACTCTCTCCATCTTTTTTCTTACCTTCCCTGATAATGAGCAGTGTATCCCCACCTCCTCTGACAAAAACATCTTCCCCGTAAACCCACGCACGCTCCTTTTCATCTTTACGCCCTCTCCGAGTACCCCGCCCCTTTTCCCTTATTTGGTCATTGTTTCCTTGGAGGGCGCTTGAGACGCTCGTGCAGCGGGAGACAGCTGCTCACACTCGGGCTGAACTCGTCCTCGCTGCCTCCGCTGTAGTGTCCACTCCACGGAGCTATGCCGTCCACCGTAACGACCAGCGCGACGTGATCCGACACGCGCCAAACGTGGATTAACGTGACTTTGTTGAACGGTTTAATGACTTCTTTTTCGTGCGTGGTTTGCGAATAGCGTACGAAAAAAGTGGCATGTTGTTGTTCACTCGTCGTGGGTCATGGGAACTGCGGTATCCAAAAGGAAGAATTTGAGGAGCGACGCGATTTCTTCCGTGACAGCAAAAGTTCGGTAAGTCCACGATAATAACAAATTACAAATGTCTCAAAAATGCGTTTTATGTGAGATAATTTTGCTTTGTATTAACTGGAGAGAGAATAATTGCTTTCTGCTGAGTTCACGCTTTGTAGAAAAAATAATAATAATAATAATTTAGAAAATCAAATAATTAAAAAAAAAAAAGATTTGGCTGCGCGGAGTGATATGAATTTGAAAATTGAACTCGACTTGTTTGCTACTTTTAGCCAGAATCTTGCCCTATTTTCTGGCAAAAGTTCCGCATTTCTCAGTTATTTCTGAATATTGTGATCTACTGTAACTTGAAGTCAGTTTTTCAGAACATTTTATTTATTTATTTATTTTTTTATTTTTTTAACCAATCCTACATTTTTAATCTGGCAGACCCATGACTCCGGTTTTGGTTTAGCAGTGGCTTTGCTGTAGGCTTTGTTTCTGATACAGCTCATATCTGTAAATGGTTTTACTTTTCAGTTACTTTTTTACTTTTTACTATTCAAAAGATATAATATTTAGTTTTGAATTGTTAATTGCTATGGCAAGGGTCCTATAATCATCATTGTCTTCATCATTATGAAACCCTTAGATATTTTATGGTAATTTCAAAATATTACCAAATTATTATTTGCTCTACTCCCCTTTCCACCCTCTTTCAGTGTCTTTTAGACCAGCTGGTAGACTTTTAGTTTTCGATACCTTAATCAGTCTTTTTTTTTATTTTTATTTTTTTTATTTAATTTAATTTAATTTATTCATTTATTCAATTATTTATTTATTTATTTATTGCTTTGAATTCTACATGGTTAAGTTTTTGGCTTTATTTAATACTAATTAACACTCCCCTAAGTACTCCCGTAAGTACTTATTCACTAGCATACATACTCCCCAGCTAATTACATAAAAAACTATTCTATATTTTTATTTTCACACAATTTATATTCATTTTATTGTGTGATTTGTAGATGCTAGTCACGAACTGAGGTGGACATTGGTGCAGTGTGCGCACACGGTGTTCTCACATAATTCTGACCTAATTTCACCTCTTTAGTATTCAATGTTCCTTTGGTCTGGTAATATGAAATTTATACCAGTACAAACTGCTCCTTTTCACCAATTTCCTCCTCTCCTTCAGGGAATATTGCGTGCATATGCAAGAATACAGGTGTGATAAGCTCATTCCACCAAAACGTGCCCCATGCAGTTGAATGCAAGTGAATGATTATAAACTCTAGAAAGGTGATGTGTGATATAATCAGATCTAAGAACTTCTTAAAATGTTGGAACTAATCCAGAAATAAAACTATATGTACTTATTTTTTTTATGCTGATGTCTTGCTTTTCTTTCCTATGTAATTGGACAGGGTAGTGAAGTGTGAAATTGGGCGCACTTGGCATTCTGTCAGAACTAAGGCGAGTGTTTGTCGACTGATCTGAAGGTTGGCAGTTTGATTCCCGGTTCGAATGTGTCCTTGGCAAGACAACCCACCTTCCCTTCAGTATCTGCGTACACTGTTGTATGAATGTGTGAGTGGTTCATTGATGTAAAGAGCTTTGAGTGCCTTGAAGGTGGAAAAGCGCTATTTAAAACTGTGACCAACTAGCAAAATTTGAATATCAGGTAAACTGTTTATTAAAAAAGAAAAAAAACAAAACCATGCTGTATCTTTTACTCAAACCACAGCTAATCTATCTATATTTATATTCATTTTTGTTAATGTCTCCCACCACTAGCCTAATAATCAGGCATAAATGGACACAATAGACAAGTTAACCCATGTGCACAAAACAGCCTAACCACAGCAGCCATATGTGAGATTAAAGCACCAGCATGTAACTTTCTGGAGGTAGCACATCACCCACAGGGTTCCACAGAAATGGAAAGTTAAAACCATACTTTGGAACATTCTTTGATAAGTTATATGTCATACTGTGGAATATTATAGCAAGGAAACAGCATTCACATGAAACAAGCAGGTTGAAGCCCTCCTCCAGCCCAAATGAGAGTCAGGTTTGTGGAGAAGCAAGCACATTCACAGAAAGAATGGGCTTCCATCTAAAATGGAAAAAAATAGCTTTGATTTTGTATCTTTTTTTGGCCAAAGAAGTTGTATAACAGGGGTTTAAAATGGAAATGTAGACACACTTTACTTTAAAGTGTGTCTATGTTACAATCCCTTCTTTAACTCACCCTAGCAAACGTAAAATGACCAGGACCAAATCATTCTCTTGTGTTATATGAATGAACAAGCTATTCGCATGATTTGGTGTGATTTTGTGCTCCTACTGCTGTGGAATGGCGAGCGCTGACATTTCCCACACATGTGTTTGTCCCTGAAGGTCTCACGTCATGGTGCATTCACAGACTCTGGGCTTTAGGGTGAGTAATGTCTGGGAGCTCGCCCACACAGTGACCTCAGAGATAAGATCAGCGCACACGGCTATACAGGGTCCAGCTTATTGGTCAATATATCTTAATCAGTTATGTGTGTTATTTCGAAATGTTAAAGGTTACACCACCAGGCCAAGCTACAGGTTAAATCTATGTAGAGGCGAGTCAGAATACTCTCAAAAAATCAGGTGTTTCGTCAGTACCTTTTTAAATTGTAAATGTTTTCTAGAAAATATATGTTAAAATTGTACTTTTGCTGAGGGTGAACATGCTGTAGTTATTAGTTATCCACCATGTTTTTTGAGGGAGCACTTTCACACTTCTCCCTCCATAAATCACTTCTTGAGCCGTAGACAGCACCATGGACAGCGGCCAGAAGTGGGAGGTGTGCTTTATATGTTTGAAAAGCACTTCAGAGGTGCACTGTGGAACTGACACCTGCTTGTCTCCTTGGCATTAAACTTGTGTTGCTAGTTTTTTATCCAGTTATAGGTGTTTTAATTGATTGTCTTGAAAAGCATGGACTCTTACTGTGCGCGGGGTCACCTCTCCACAAATGGAAATATAATCCTTTCAGTCTTGAAAATTACAGACTCTTTTCCAATCTATGTCTGGGTTTCAAGATTCTAAATGGCTTGACGCCTGACTGTTTGAAGAACTTTGTGAGCTATAGCGTCTCTTCATAACTGTGTAATATCTTTCTGTCATTCCACCTTTGGACAATGGGCTTTTTCAATGGAAACTTGCTGCTGGACTCCATAAAGCCATGTGTCACAATCAATGGTTTTAAGATTGAACCCAAAAAACACTTACAGAGCACCCAAAACTGTAAGCATTCATCTCTTTAGGTTCTACTAGTGTTCCATTGGGTTAGTATGTAGAAATGTGTGTCTGTGTGCGGAAGGGTGTGGTCGCTTTTAATGCTTGTATACTTTTTGTGTTTCAACCCACTGTCACTTGTTTGTATTTTGTTAAATGTTTGTGGGTTGTTCTTTTCCAGGGGACTGCAGATGTAAATGAGCGCAAGGCTAACTCTGGTACAATGCACCAAATGGCAGCATCTATCTTCTAATTGTACATGGTCCCTAAATAAATAAAAATAAATAATGATAATCTGATCTATATCTTGGGCTGGGGGCATAGATGAGTTGATATATAAGCTCAACTGAACCAGGACGAAACCAATGTAAAACTGAAACCAATTGAAACTACGCTCAGTACAGACCTCTAAAAACCTTAAAACCAGAACTAAATCTGGACTAAAACAGTTTTAAAATGCACCTACACTGAAATATGAATATTTGGTAATGTTATGGTGACTTTAGTGAACAAATATGATTTTAGTTGTATTAAACATTTGTATTTTTGTATATTTTTAGGCCCGAGCCGGAGACAACGTCCCGGCGAGGGACTCATTAAAACCGCGTCCGAAACGGGGAAAATGGCAAAAATCAAGTGGTTAACACGCCCCGACATGCCAGTGAGTGGTGTCAAAAATTAGAACTCGCCAAGCTCTAATTGTCACCGAAGACCGCAAAAAAAAATAACGAAAGACGACTCGATAGCGCCACCTCAAACTTTGATTTTCATTGGGCCTATGGGAGCCCGACTCGGAAAAAAGTTGACCGAAAAATCTGAAACTGGCATCGAAAAATAGAACATGTCGGGACATGAAAAAAATGATATTATGGCCCCGCCCTAGAATGTACAGGAAGTCGGCCATATTGGATCAAACCCGATAATGACAAAAGCGCACACCCTCACATTCAGGACATCTCCTCGCACAGTTTTCATCACAAACACTTCAAATTTGCCCAAAACCCACTAAGCCCATGTGAGATTAAAGATCATCAATTATATTTGAATATGACTTTGGGTGTGGTCATGGCGAATTTTATACAGAATCCCAATTTTTGGAATATTTCAATAAAATATTTCTCGTTCACACATTTTTTTGTTGGGAAAAACGCTAATACAGCGTTTATGCACATTTGTGAGCTGAACACAAATGATATGCAAATCATGGTGTTATCTCACAAAATGACTCTCTAGCGCCCTCTTCAAATTTAATTTTCAAAAATTCATAGAAGACAACCGATTTGTCGTGGACTTGTGAAAAAATTCACAGCGGCCTTATTTCAGATGTGGCACAATGTGAGAAAGTCACATGACTGTAGCTTTTATGGTTTAGGAGATAAAAAATGGGAAAAAAATGAGTTTCCATTATTTTATTATTATTATTATGATACTTGCGACTTCGAAGCCATTTTTGACCCCCTGAACGTTAACGAAAACTCAATTTTATTGGACCCAAAATTCAAGACTGGTGAAAAATTTATTATTTTGATGGTCAAAAAAAATTGTGTTTTAAAATGACTCAATAGCGCCACCTCAAAAATCAAAAAACATTACGGCAATGACAGACCTTTTTCATCGCAGACAAATGAAATTTGGTAGAACCCATAGAACATGTCAAGACAAGTAAAAAATTATATTATGACCCCACCCTAAACCCGACAGGAAGTCAGCCATTGTGGGCGGAACCCCGTTTTTTTGAAATTTTAACTCTCACGTTTGGATTTTTTACGCTGTGGATTTTCATTCAGGAAACTTGGAAATTGGTGAAAATTAACTAGACCCATGTGGGATTCCAGTCTCCTACCTTGGATTTTTCTACGTTATAAATTGTGGGTGTGGCCAGCCTGCCAAAAAAAAAAGCTCTTTTTTTAAGTATTAAATCGTACGTAACTCAAACATGCAGTGTCCTATTTCCCGGCATTAATATACATTTTGTTCAAAATCTTGATCTTAATTCATAGATATACAATTTAAATTTTTTAGACATTACGTTGCTCCACAGCGCCCCCTTGAACTTTTGAATGGGACCAAAAAATTTACTTTTTCTTAAACATTTGAAATTTGGCATGGACATGTGGCTTCACATACTAAACAAAAAAGCCAATGAGAACATACCTCTATTTGTAACTATGTTACCGTGGTAACCATGGAAATGGTCAAAAATGTGTCATTGAAATGAATGGGGTTCAGAGTACTGAACATTGTGTTGTCGACTAAATAGATGCTCTGCACTAATCCAACTATGACCTAAAATTCAAGGTTGGTGAAAAAATGTGTAATTTGATGTGCAAAAAAATGTATGCTTCAAAATGACTCAGTAGCGCCACCTCAAAGTTCAAAATACATTACGGCAATGACAGACCTTTTTCATCATAGACAAATGAAAATTTGGTAGAACCATAGAACATGTCAAGACAAGTAAAAAATTATATATGACCCCACCCTAAAACCCTACAGGAAGTCGGCCATTGTGGGCGGAACCCCATTTTTTTTAAATTTTAACTGTCACGTTTGGATTTTTTACGCCATGGATTTTCATTCAACAAACTTGCAAATTGGTCAAAATGAACTAGACCCATGTGGGAATAAAGTCGACTCACTTGGATTTTTCTACGTCATAAAATGTGGGCGTGGCCAGCCTGCCAAGAAAAAAGCCATTTTTTGAAGTATTAAATCGTACGTAACTCAAACATGCAGCGTCCTATTTCCCGGCATTAATATACGATTTGTTCAAAATCTTGATCTGAATGCATAGACATACAATTTACATTTTTTTAGACATTATACTGCTCCACAGCGCCCCCTTGAAAATTTGAACGGGACCAAAAAAATTTTACTTTTTCAAAAACATTTGAAATTTGGCATGGGCATCCCTATCTCGATACTGAACAAAAAAGTCAAAGAGAACATACCTCAATTTTCAACTGTGTTTACCGTGGTAATGTCATAAATGTGTCATTGAAATGAATGGGGTTCAGAGTACTGGACTTTGTTGTCGACTAAATAGATGCTCTGCACTAATCCAACTATGACCCAAAATTCAAGATTGGTGAAATATTTTTGTATTTTCATGTGCAATAAAATTAATGTTGCAAAATGACTCAATAGCGCCACCTCAAAGTTCAAAATACATTACGGCAATGAGAGACCCTTTTCATCGTAGACAAATGAAATTTGGTAGAACCATAGAACATGTCAAGACAAGTAAAAAATTATATTATGACCCCACCCTAAACCCTACAGGAAGTCGGCCATTGTGTGTGCGGAACTCCATTTTTTTGACATTTTAACTCTCACCTTTGCATTTTTTTTTCCGTCATGGATTTTCATTCAACAAACTTACAAATTGGTCAAAATGAAATAGGGCCATGTGGGATTAGAGGCCAATGTCTTGGATTTTTCAACGTCATAAAATGTGGGCGTGGTCAGCCTGCTAAGAAAAACAAAATTTTTTTAAGTTTAAAATTGAGCGTAACTCAAAAATGCAAGGTCCTGCTAACCGGCATTAATATACATTTTGGTCACATTGTTCATCTGAATGTAATGATATACTGTTTACATAACTGAGACAATCCCTTGCTCCACAGCGCCCCCTTGAATTTTTTAATGGATCCAAAAAAATTTTACTTTGTCAAAAACATTTGAAATTTGGCATGGACATCCCTATCTCCATACTGAACACAAACGCCAATGACAACATACCTCTATTTGCAAGTGTGTTGCCATGGCAACGACCGACATTTCTCATTGAAATACATGGGTTTGGGTTTAATAGGATGAAAATTTTACTTTGTCATAAACCATTGAAATTTTGTACATATATTCCACTCATCATCATACTGAACAAAAAAGCCAATGAAGACATACCTCTATTTCCAACCGTGCAGGCGTGAAAATGTCATAAATGCTCTCATTGGAATGAATGGAGTAGTATTACTAAAGTCGCTGTTTTTTTGGTGGGAGGGGCGATGTAAGTGGGAACGAGAGGCGCAAACTCCACGGTCGCATGAACCCCGCGGTCGCAAGGCTGGCGAGGGCCTTTATCACTGCTTGCAGTTTTAATTTTGTATTAAATTTTGTTTTACCTGGAGTTTAGATCCCTACACACAAGCTTGGAAAAAAAAAAAAAAAAAAAAAAAGTCATTTCAAATTTATTTTCTTACTGAAAATGAATAAAATTGGCTTTCACAAAAAAAAATACAGACATTTAATCACTGACATTTAATACAAAATTGTCAAATTTCTTCATCCCAAGTCCAAACTCAGCTCCAAACCGCATGTTTTTCCTGGACCTCCTTCCTTTGTTTTGCTTCTAGTATTAAGGACACATTTCCCAACAACTTTGTGTGAAAATCTGACCCCAAAACTGCCCCTGCTTTGTCCAGCAACTACACACAGTCTCCACTCCTCCCTCTACTCTGGTGTCACCTTTAATATTTCAGCCACATAAAGCCACCTCTGAGGGACCAGCCGGCACTGCACGCTGGAGCTCTGGTGTTTTCCACTTCGGAGAAAATGTCATTTGTTTGTATATTTCCCAGTAGATTGCAGACGGGAGACTGGCCGACCTTGTGTAGTGATTAGGGCTGAGTTGATTCCTAGTGATAATTGTATACTCTAGTGACTTAGAGCTGTGCATACAAAATTAAAAGTAACACATGTTTTTCTTTAAATGAAACTTGAACTTGAATTTTAAGAGTTTTTAAGCATGTTGTAATGGCTTCCCCTCATCATTTACCCTCTCGAAGTTATATTCAGAGTGATCTGTGCATGTTCGAGTAATTTTTATTCTCCTACATTTGAGGCACCTTTGTTCAGAAAATTATATACACTCACCAACTCTGTAATTACTTTGTTCTCAGAATTTTTTTTCTTTCTTCAGCCTTACATAAAATTATTATTGGCACAAATGGGGAAAAAAAAGCTGTACGCTACCCTGAACTAAAGCTATCCATAGTTTTCAGTGTCTTACCAGAAAGGGTCAGGCAGTCTTGAATGAGAAGTCAGTAGACAATATTGCAATTTATAATAACGAAATGTAAAAAAAAAAAAAAAAAGTTGTTAGTGCTCTGCATAAAAAGTTTATCTACATGGAGTCAAGCGCATGACACCACCAGGCTAAGTCACAGGTCTGGTCAGTGGAGAGGCAAGCCCACTTTAAGAATGCATGTGTTTCAAGGTATTTTTGAGCAATAAAAACACCTGGAATTGAATAAATATATGATATACAAGTTAATGCTATACTGTAACATGCCAAATAAAAAAATTACATTGTGCACATTTAACACCAGCTATCTATCACCTGTTATTACATAGATTACACAGACATAAGACATTAAGTTTGAAATTTTGAAATTGTGACAACACCACTTTGACATCACAACTTCAAATCATCTTATTGTATCCATTTTCACTCTATTTTTAACTTTCCTGACTGAGCAAAGCCTAGTGTTGCCTCCAGAGACACACATTCATTATCGCTAAATTCCAATAACCTCCGTCCAGATGCGTCTCTTATAAAATCATATCAACTCAAGATCTCCCCGCCCCTCCTCTCCTCACCTCGCCTGAACCCGAGTCATCTGTGACGCACTTTTCCAGTTAAACCCACGGATGAACTGAGCCCCCCCTGTGGGATTACGGGTAATTGGTCTCCTCACTGCCCCTATGTTGTCAGCTGAGCGTAGTGTGTCTCTTAATGAAGTCACTGGTTGTTCCGACCGTGGCATTGTGGCAGTGGGGCAGATAAGAAGGATAATGACTGAAAGGCTAAAGGAAGATACTGCATAGATGTGAGATATGGGGGTTGCAATAATTGTATATCATTTTCTTTTAAGAGGGAAATCATATATTGTACAGGCATATGGGTGAAGTGTCTTGCTCATTGGCACAAAGACAGTATAAAGTGCCTTTTATGATCCCCATAGGAAAGTGTGGCGCCTGCATTTGACCAATCCTTTAATGCCACTGGAACAGAGCGCTCAGGAAACCATCTCCAAAAGCGAGAGTTCTAGCCATCTCAATGCATGCAAAAGCAACAATTGAACTACCAACTTTAAGGCTAAGTGGGAATGTCCCACATCGTGTTTCTGAAGACAGTACAGGGTAAGTGGTAACATGGTGGTTAGTGAGGCCATAGGTGCTGACTGGCAGTGGCAGTACAGGCTTGGACATCTTTACATATTTCCGTTTTAGTCGTCGTGGGAACAGTATTTCACTACAAACTACACCTCCATTTCCGACGGGGCATTTAGGCGTTAGGTCCTGTGAATGCTATGCTAATAGATTCATGCGTTGACCCACAGAGTTTGTTGATGGCTTATTGACTCTGGTGATGGTTTATGGACTTAAAAACTGTGCAGGAGAAGTCCGTATTTTTACCTGTGACGCAACAATCCAGGAAAATGCAAATGTAGCATTTTTGAGTGCTCAGAGATGATGGCTTTGGATTAATGAAGCAAGCGTGAATGAAACAAAAACACAACTACAGATATGTGAGGATATTAATGAGGGGACACCAAGCGTAAAAAAAATCAAATATGCATAATATGTGTAATAAAAAAAAATCTGATGTGCAATTTCATTAAAAAAAAAAAAATGAAATTGCACATTGAGGGACTGTGTTTACTCAGAATAGCAGGCCAAAACAGTATCACTCTTACACCATATATGAAGACACGCCCTGCTAAAGCTAACACTAGAGGCAGGGGTGAGCTCAGAGTATAATGAACTGTTGCTGGTCCGAGAGAGGGCACCAGTCCTTTGCAGCTGAGTGATGTGTCCTGGGGCAGAATGGTGCTCGCATGGTGCTCACATCGCTCCTATAGGAATACATAGAAGCACCGAATACAACCCACGCTGTGAGCTCCATCAAACACATGGCACCAGACCAGAGAGTGTCCTCACTTTCACTTCAGAGGCACGGTCTGTTCAAATGCAACACAACAAATGCAAAAAACATGCAAGCAAGAATGTTGACTAGAGATGCATGATTTTCTAAAAAAAACATTTTAAATATTACAATTAAATTTGAGATTTATGTTTAATGCATTCTGTATTAATTCTTCTGTATTTCTTCTGTAAAATATACATCTTATGAAGTAGTAATTAAAAAAACAAAACACTTATTTAGACAATATTCAACATTTTCAACATTAAATCATAGTACTTTCTTGTATATTCCCATGTGGCCTTATATCTGTGTAATCCCTCAGTTGTCCAGGTAGGTTAGATAGTGATGGGTAGTCTGTGTGACTTATACCTGTTTTAATAAAGCTCAAGATTATTCTAAAGGTATTCAGGAAAGTTTCATTCCTGTGAATGTGACTTTTTTAGTATCGATACCTGGTCAAATGAGTATCTAGTTTTGATACTAGGTTTAGTATCGACTAGTATCTGGTTTTCGATGCCTGTACTTTGACTTTATCTCACTTCCAACTATCCTACAGTTTTACACAGTCCAGGCTTCCATCACAGTTACCCAGTATACTCCTCAGTCCTCCATTTCCCCTCCTTATCTTATTATCATATATCTTTCTTTTTGCTCTCCTCCCTGCCTCCTTTCATCTATTTCAGTCTTATAAACACATCTCCTGTCAGTGCCTCCCTCTCCTCTTCCTCCCCCTACACTTGTGTCACATGCCAGAAAACATGCAATCCATGCGAAAAAAATCCCAAAGCATAAAGTGTAGCTAGTGGCATCACATGATCTCAGATCTATATTTAATCTACTCAAATCTCCCAAACAGTAGTGGGAGCTGTGTGGATGCGCTGGAGGGGAGGCAGTCAGATATAGGGCTGCAGATTTTATTGCAATTGAGTAGAAATTGCATTTTAACAGCTGCAATGAGCAAATCGCAAAGGCTGCAGTTTTTTAAGTACCATAATTTCCTCCTCAAACAACAAAATATTTGGTCTTATTCTGCTTGAAAATACTCCTAAGCCTGTAGTTTAGATCTTTACAAACATGTTTCATATTTGCGACACTCCAAATTCAGGCATCAGTACAACCAACATGGTAAAGTCATTCCACAAATTTAGTTTTTAATTAATTCTTTTTAATCAAATTCCTGTGATCATTTTGGAGCATTCATTTCACATTGGGTTTCTTCCATTGACTGTATAAAGAAGAGGACGTCCCCCATAGTGTTCGGCTCCAGTCAAATGAAGATCATCGAGGCTAAAGCGGTTATAGGGGCGAATTTGGAGCCGAGTTCCGTGTTTGGAATTCCGACCGCAAGTATCATAGCAACCAAAGAGCCAATCCAGAGCGAACCTGTTGCAGAAACTCAAATTCTCACCTGCAAAATACCTGGGTCATGTACAGTGGGCCAATGTGAACATTTTAAGACCAAAATGACGAGTCTTGACAGTTTTCCAGTGTGAAGTGAATTGGAGAGTCAGCGGAACAGGAAGTGCACCCACGCTCACTTCCTATTTGGAACGCATCGGCTAGCAGGTTAGCTATGTCCATGTATATATATATACATATATTATATGTGGATGGTTCGAGCGCTAGCTGCATGAAGCTTGTTGAAAAAAGCAAAACTTCAAATTTGCAAAATGGAAAACTTGAAAATGTGGCTTGTACAAAAAAAAAAAAAAAAAAAACTTAAATTAATTGGAATAGCTAGTACTTGTTATATTAGATCATCATTTGAGGTTATCAAATTAACAAATGTAATATTATAGGTATTTGGCATTTGTATTTTGTTTTGTGTCTTCCATCTTCCCCAGATCACTTGACTGTCTCAGCACCCGCAGTTATTATTACCCTGCCTTATATCGCTGCTACATTGTCCTATATCTAATCTCATCTCCCCCTCTCTTTGCAGATCAAGCAGAGTGAGATGTTTTCCTCCTCTCCTCCTCCCTCCCTCTCTCTCTCACCCGCTCACGTATAGAGGCTATAGTAGGTGGGGGGAGGGAGGACGGTTTGGGTTCACGGGGCGAGCTGCACGTGCCGACTCATATTTAATTACTCTGAGTGTTATGGCGTATACGAGATGAGAGGAGGAGAGAGAGAGGAGAGAGAGAGAGAGGGAGCGGAGGAGGACGAGGAAAGGAGGCAGATGTAGACTAATGCAAGAACAGAGCAATTACATTTCTCCGCAGTCCCCTTGAGGAAGTGAAAGCGAGAGAGGAGGAAAAGGAAAGGGAAGAAAGATGGCGAGAAAGAGAAAGGGGGTGGGGGAAGGATAAGGAGAGGGGAGAAAGTAAAGAGAGAGTGGGAGACAGAACAAAATTAGAGAGAAGAAGAAAGAGAAAGGAGGGGACAGAAGTAGCGGGGATAAAAGAGAGAAGAGAAGAGAGCAGAAAAAAGCAAAAGAAAGGGGTGAAAGAAGAGGAGAGAAACTGGTGAGGGTGGCAAGAGAGATAAGGGAGACTTAAGAATAAAGAGAAGTTAAGAGAGGAAAGGGGAAGAAAGAGACAAAGAAGGCGAAAGAGAAGGAGAGAGCGAGAAAGAGGGAGGAGGGGAGAGAGGCGAAGAAAGGGAAAAAGGAGCGTTTGTGGGAGAGATAGAGAGAAAAGAAGAAAAACATGGATGGAGGCAGGGAGAAAGAGGAGGAGGGAGGGAGAAAAGATTAAAGGGAGAGAAAGAAAAAAAGGAAATGACAGAAACAAGGAGAGAAACAGGAGAGAGAAGAGAAGGAGATAGTAAAGAAAAACAGGAAGCGTGAGAGGAAGAGGAGAACGAGAGATAGAAAACAAACGTGCATGCTTCGTCTATAGGCTGTGTCCCCTGTTCTTTCTATAGAATATGTATGAGTGCGTAGGAGTGTCAGCAGGTTAACTCAGGCTGACTATGAAACTAGATTTCCAACATCAAATAACCACAGGACTTCACCATCTCTACACAATAATGCTCTATGGTGTTATTGTTTTCATTCTATACATAGAACATGTACAACCAGTTAAAACCAGAGCTTGACACTATATAAAAAGTACACATACGCTTTTTTTTTTCCTCACTGTTTGACATGACTAAATTTGTCCTGTTTTTAAGTCAGTTAGCATTGCCAAAATGTTTTCTATTTGCTAAATGCCAGAATAATGAGACAATTTTTCATTACTGTCTTCAAAGTCAGAAGTTTACACACATTGCATTAGTATTTGGTGCCATTGCCTTTAAACTGTATGACTTGGGTCAAATGTTTTAGATATCCTTCCTCAAGCTTTTCACAATAGTTTGGCAGGAGTTTTGGCCCATTCCTCCTGACAGAACTGATGTAACTGAGCCAAGTTTGTAGGCTGCCTTGCTCGCACATTGCTTTTCAGGTCTGTCCATAAATTTTCAGTAGGATTGAGATCAGGGCTTTTTGATGGCCACTCCAAAACATTGACTTTGTTATCCTTAAGCCTCTTTGTAACCAGTTTGGCAGTATGCTTCGGGTCATTGTCAATTTGGAAGACACATTTGCGTCCAACTTTAACTTCCTGGCTGATGTCTTGAGATGTTGCTTCAGTATTTCCACCATAATGTTCTTTCCTCGTGATACCATCTATTTTGTGAAGTGCACCAGCTCCTTGTGCAACAAAACAACCCCACAACATGATGCTGCCACTCCTGTTTTTCACAGTTGGGATGGTGTTCTCCAGCTTGCGAGCTTCCCCCTTTTTCCTCCAAAGGTAGTGATGCTCATTATGGCCAAACAGTTCAATTTTTGTTTGATCAGACCACAGGACAGGTCTCCAAAAATTAAGGTCTTTGTTGCCGTGTGCATTTGCAAACTGTAATCTGTAAACGTCTGGGGCTAAATGTAGCTGTAGTAGGATTAATTGCAAATAAATCACAATCAAATCAAAATTGCAATTTGATATTTTTATTCAGGTAATAGTACTGTTACTTACTTGAGTTTTGGTTACACTTCCCACTGTGGGTAAGTGACAAAAACTTGAAATGATTTGTACATTTTTCTCCTTCAGATATGATTTAGTTTTCTAATTTTTGGAAATGTTTTGTCCTTCAAATGATTCTTTCTTGAGTAATTTATTGGACTGCTACTTTGCACTTTTATTTGAGTAATAATAGTTTGAAGTAACATTACACTTGAGTAAATTTTTTGGCAACTCTACCCACATCTGGATCTAAACCAAGATAAATGATGACTGATATTATTCTTTATATGGTGGCAGGTGTGTATTAAATGATGAGTTATGAGACTGTGAAAAAAGTTCTCCTTGCTCAAAAAGCCAAGGGTCTCTGAAATATGTTTTGGAGATCATTGAATTTTTTGTAAAATCAAATCTGCATCTTGAGCTTAGATTTTTCTGCACATCCATAACTTTCCTTCAGTCCCCAGGCTTTCTGACAGAAAATCTCATTTGTATGTTCAGCCCCTCCATACATTGCTTATGTAATAAAATACACAAATTCAATACAAAAAACTACCAAACAGGAACTGCTGGTCAAAAGTGTAGCTTTAGTGTAGTGTAAGTGTCTTAGTGTAGTGTAACAGGAGGAGAGCTAAACTGTGGAACCTTACTGACCAAACAATAACATAATGCTATTAAAGGTGCAGTGACCTTCCACCAATTTACGTAATGCATTAGGTCCATTAGGTCCATGACAAATGTTTTTTACTAATCTTTTTCTTCTTAAGTTCCTTTGAAAGTATAAAAATATTAAATAGAAAGAAACAAAAAATGCCAAAGATATGTTCTTTTAAAAAGCCATTGCATAGATCCATTTGTTTGACTTAAACTTTTTGTTTTGTGTTTTGTCTCCACAGAGCAGCCAGAGCCTTCAGCGAGTACCTGTCCTCGACCGGCCCTGAGAACCACAACGGAGCACGTAAGAAACTTTACTTTATTTTTGTGGTTAGTGGTTAAAATCACACTCTGTTTCAAGGACACAACAGTCATTGTGTCCTTGGGCAAGACATGAGTCTTAACTGTGTGTTTGGGTGTGTTGTGTTTGCACAGAATGACAGTCACAACTCTGCCAGTGAGCCCCAGTGTGCAATATAAATTTAATGAATATGGGCCATTAATATTATCATTGTCTACAGCAAGGGTGTCAAACTCAAATTCACCCAGGGCCAAAATTAAAAGCTGGGAATAAGTCGCGGGCCAAACTAAATATTTATTCAACAACATCTGCATGTTTTTCAGAAGGGGTGGATTAAATTTGAGTGAGGAGACAGGTAGCAGATGCTAATGATTGTCAACAGAAGTGGTGGGGGAAACCATTCTGGGATTTGTAGTATTCGCAGTGCATGTGCTATGCTGGCACGGCAGCCAGCGGGCCAGCTCTAATACATTTGATACATTTGATATGATCTCGCGGACCTGAGTTTGACTTGTCTGGCCTACAGTATACATGCTCATACAATTATTATGTTGCATTGTCTCACTATACAAACTATACTATACATTTTTTGCCATATTGCTCAGTCCTACCTTTTGACAATATCAGAGTAGTTTGTCAGAAAGCAAAGAGCTCATTTAAATTTTGATTTTACCGTTTTTCAAATGGACACTAGGATGTATTTCTTGCAAAATTCCAGAATCATTTATTTTTGCTTGGAGCCAACTCAGAACTAGAAACCTAATCCCAGGTCAGCATGAATAACATCCCCTATCATTTTTCCCCTCAGTTCCACTCTGCTCCACTCCATACTCTGGTCGTGTTTCTGTACCAGCTCGTTTGTTTTCATTAGCGCTCTCATTCCTCGCTCCTAAACTTTCTGTCTTCTCCTCTGTCACTACAACTCTGCCAGCATGTAAACTACTAGTGCTAAATGTGCTACATCCAACTCTTCCTAGCATAGTATGTTTTAGGTTCCCTGATTTGACTGGCACCGTTTCTGATTTTTACTTTTTTTTAAACTTTAAAAACAGAACTAATCCATTTGAAGTGGTTTGCAAAGTTCTTCTTCAATTTCCCAACTCATTCCTAACTTCCTAATTATTCACCGCAGTTAATTTATAATCCCTTTTTACAAGTTTGAGAGTTTTTTCAGAGCAGAGTTTTGCCCTCACGTTAATGCTAACAACTAGAAAGCGCACCAGCATTTCTTCCTGGATTACAGACCAAAAAAACACTAGATGCAGACAGCACACAGCTGCCTCATTTTGACTCCAAATGCTTCGTTCCTTGTTTTAGAAAAGCTATTCTAAAGCTGTGCATGTGTCCAAAAAATTGATGCACATGACTAGTGAAGCATTTGTGAAGGCTAGTAACATATCTACATACTCACTTACTTCTTTCACTACTTTAAAATCTCAACAAAATATCTCCAAAAATCTAATGTAAAATTAAGCTAAAATGCATTTTTTTAAACCGGACAGAAATATTCAAAAAATCCAGACCTACTACCCCAGTTTAAAATAGTTTAAATTGCTCAAATCGAAAATTGTGACTGATGTAGATATTGTAAACAGATAAACATAGTAATTGGCCAACATCATTTTTCATCATATTCATTTGCTTTGCTCTATTTATGCAGATCACCTCCTGTCTGACACCTTCGTCGTCCCGGATTGCGAGTCTCCAGTTATCAGCCACTTACATAACAACAATCTGCCTCCTCGGAGCCACTGTCTACCCAAACCTAACCACAATACCCAGTCCCAACGGAGCACCCAAATCAGCACCCTACAGAACCAGGCACCTGTGGGGCCCTCCAAACGCCGACTCTCCACCGAGCACAGCATTTCGTCGGAGGATCAGACGGTAGTGCCCGCCTCCAGAGAGAAGCCATCTCGAGTGTACACCATCACCCGAGAAGGAAGCATGACTCTGGGAATACGAGACAGTGAGGAGAGTCTGGAGCTGGAGGTGCTGAAGACGTCAAGGGAGCAGTCTTCGGCCCAGGTAGGAATTTTAGGATGAGTCAGTTTTTATATATTTACATTAGAATGTCAAAGTAGGATAACAATAATGATAATAATGATTTTGAAATTTACGGAATTTATGATCAAAGTGAAGACAATAGACAATGATGGAGAGGAGTGGACCCCTAGCAGAGCCTGATCCACATTTCTGATACATTTCACTTCAAAATCATATGTTGGCTGTGTAATTAGTTGCCACACAGAAGGCTATGGGACTCCATCAAGCTGAATCAATTAATTAATTATGGTTTGGTGAATGATTTTGAAGAAAATCTAGTTGCAGTGCAGCTTGTGTGACATATGGTTTTTACATTTGCCGTATTCGTTACTTAGTTAGTTAAACAAAAAAGCCCATAAACACTCAAGTCATCTCCTCTCCTGAAAAGAAAGAAAAAATAATAATTTAACATTTTACTAGGCCTTAGCTACAGCACCTGGATCATAGTATCCCGTATATTGTGTTCTCAGGAGAAGAAAATAGAGTGCTTGAATAGTAGCAGCCTCTACAATTTACCACCAATTTGTGACCATTCATATTGCAATTTGGACTCTTTGGTTTTAATTAATCATGAATTAAAGGTCCTGTATCGGATTTTTCCCATGTATTTGAGAAAAATTTGTCTTTCCCTAGTACAGATATTGGCTATAAGCAGCTCCAGAGGTCAAAATAAGTCCACTTTGTGATGTCTGCATCTAATTAGAAAGTATTTATTCTCCACTTATGACGTTTTCTGAGCTATATATATTCCAAATTCATGTTTTGGCCATGCAATCAGTTGTAACTAAAAACAGGTCACACAGAATACAACGAGAATCTATCAAGCTTTAAAATGTTTCTTTTTTCATATCAGTACAGATATATTGTGTGAGTGATTCCTTAGTCGCCCAGGTATGATCCTTCGTGAAAGAAAAAAATAAATTCTGTCAATTGGACAAAAAGTTGTTTTTTTTGTTTTGACTAAAGATGTTTTGCTGCTCGCCCAAGCCACTTCTTCAGTTCTGGTCAGATTCCTCATACCTATGAGCATACTGGCTAGTATGCCGGGGTCTAAACATGGCCGCCCACTGAAGTCAATGGGCCGTGCTTAATGGCACATGTCACGATTTTAGCCTTTAACGGCTATGAGCTACCCCCCATGGCACTTTGTGCAACGAGAGCAAGCAGAGCAGCCGCAAAGGGGACAAGGGAATAATAAATAAATTACAAATGATTAAAATTATTTATTCACGACGATTAGGCTTGTTCGTATCGTCCACATGCTTCTTCATGTCGTACCACGTGACCGCTCTAACCAATCAATTCTTGAGCTTAGCTAAAGTGAACACAGAGCGTAGCTGAAGCTAATGATTAAAAATGATTTCTTAAGACAACAGATTTTGAGTTGAGAAAAAGTTTATGATCTGAAAATAGATAAAAATCGTCACAAAGTTCGACCTTTGTGGAAGCTGTAGGTGCCCTGTCAGTCCCTGTCAGTCCCTGTCAGCTGAACTGGAACAGTTTATTACATTGGCCTCTATGAGAAAAATCCTTCCTGGGCAGGAGGGATTTTTTCATTGTAGTACCAATGAGTGGCCACTAATCCAACTCGAGACAGCTCTAAGCAGCAATACTCTATCTAGTTATTTTAACAGATCCATGGAGAGCACCCATTAGGGCCCTGAATGATTATGCAAAATATGACACACTTAAGAAAGCTCATTAGACCTAGTCCACAAACAGAATCTGTAAACAATAATAGGTGTGTTAGTTTCAGCGTAGTTAGCTCCCCCATTCAGACAGATATAAGGCAGTGTCCACCAGTAATTTGACCAAAACTGCATTCAAAAAACTTTTTGTCCAGTTGACAGAATTGCATTTTTCTTTTACTATAAGCAGTATAAGCAGCTCATGAGGTCAAAATATGTCCTCTGTGTGCTGTCTGTATCTAATTATAAAGCCTTTTATTGTCCACTTTGGACCACTGCTAAATAAATTAGTTTGGGTTTTCATGTTTTTTAGACTGTAAAAGTCAGGTACAATGCCTTTTTGAAAATTCACCAACAGAATATTGTGCTTTCCCCAGTCCCAGGCTCCTATTGCCCCAAACCCATCCTGCACTAGCCAGCCTTCCCGCAGCACCAGCACCCATCACAGGAGCAGTCATCACCGCAGCAACCATCACCACGGTAACCAGCATCAAAACGGCGGCAGCGGCCCCTCTTCCTCCCAGCCTCTGAAGAGTTCGGGCAGCGCTAGCAACATCCGGGACTGGGGGCTCCGCAGGGGGGGCTCGAAAGAGGAGTACACCCCCGACTGCGTGGCCTGTATCCGAGCACCGTGTCAGAGCCAGAGGTCCCTGGATCTGGACATCCCACCGCGGGACGGAGGGAAGCCGCGCAAGAAGCTGGAGAGAATGTACAGTGAAGACAGAGCATTGTCGGAGGATAGGGGTAAGGAGATATGAGTCAAATTTAGATGATGAAGTTTTGATGAAATTTCAAAGCTGAAATTGGCCTTTAAAATGTTTTGCCTATTTGCTATAAATCATAAAGGAATTAGAGAAATTATATTGTCTACCTAGTCACACAGTATATAACATGTGACATGCCACACAAGTTACATACTATACTTTTAACTATTGAAACCTACTAGACTAATGTCTTACATATTGTTGTTTTTTACTGGAGTGCAGAGGTAGATTAGAAAAAGTCAAATGTAATCTCTTTAATTAAATAAAAGAAAGGGCACAGATAAAAAAAACAAAAAAAAAAAAAAACTGTCATTATCTGTCCTTCTTCATTTAAACCCATTATTAAATCTTCTATTAAAAAAAAACAAAAAAAAACACTTGTTTAATTTGTCTCTGTTGTAATCTTCCCCTGACTGACCACTGTTAATTATTGTCTTTTCAGAGGACGGTCCCAATAGCTGGTTTCCCAAAGAGAACATGTTCAGTTTCCAGACTGCCACTACCACCATGCAAGCGTGAGTATGCCCCCCTCCTGCTCCCTCCCCCACAGTCCACTGGCACAGAAATACACAGCCTCTTTCTGGCAACAGCATTCCCACAAACCAGGAGCAAAATCTTACAACGATCTCACACGTTTCACATTTGTTAGGTTTGCCAGAAGGAAGAGCAGCCAGTTTTGTATTACGGGAAAAAGAAACTGCCAGTTCTCATCGTCTGTTACTCTGCTACAAATAATATGTGCGAGTTGTAGTTAACCGTCACCATTATATTGTTAATCAAAGGTATTTAAAATATCTAAATTTGCCTCAGCAGAAAGATCTAACATTTCATTGATTAAAACAAGCTTATGGTGGATATATTTCTCAAGGCAAGTTACTGACTTTTAATTAAAGTCCAAGCATCTGACTAACTAGTGTTCTGATTGGTGTGTGGCACTCTTGAGTGGAGTTCTACATATTATAAAACTGGGATGGCCCTTTAAAATCATTTTGGAAGAGGTCGAAAGTTCAGACCAATACTTAAAGCTGACTGGGTGACGTGTTAATACGCTGGTTATGAAGGTACGTTCACTTCTGTCCTTGGTCCTATTTTGATCCTTACATAGTCCTTACATAGACTTTTCTTGGTCCTGTTCTAGTCCTGGTTTAGTCTTGGTCTAGTCCAGGTCCAGTTAAGTGCCAGTTTTGATGTAATGAGAGTACAAGTGTGAACACTCTCTAAGAAAGGAATATTTGCAGCAATTATTTCTTTCTGCATTTTTTCCCCCCAAAATGCTAAAAATTATCGGGTTTGTTCTGGCACTTTCAAACCTGAACAGACCGCCCCGAGTCATAATGCTTCTCTGTGATTGGTCCCATCCACCAGAGGATTCAAGCTGAATAGGAGCCTGACAAGATGGATTGTTACAGAAAGGCACCTTCTGGCACTAAAGAAGTTTAATCCTCTCCCAAAAATGCCAGCCCCATTGGGAAACATTAAAATCTCCTGCAGTGCCGGAGTTTTAGCAAAGTTGGCACTTTCTATAAATAGTAGTCCATTGTGAAAGGAGTCAACCTTAAATTATCTTCTAAAGTTCTAAAGACATTTCTGTTGGAATGTACTTTCTACGATGTTATAATGTCATAATGTTGTTCATTAAAAACATGCCTGACGTGATTTTATATATCATCCATGCACATTTGAGTAATCTGGTGATCTCTCTGGTGATTCAAGCCCTCCTTAGGGTTAGCAGTACAATTCTGTCAGCTCACAAGCCCGTGCCCCACGTTATCCTGTTCAGCAGTTAATATACAAAAGTGTGGCACAAAACAATACACTTCAACTTCACAAACCCGATGCAATGTGCAGTAGTTTTATTAGCACTGGTCGTGTAGTTATAGCACTCTGAATGGGGAACATCAAAAATGAAACTGAAGCAAATGTCTTAATACGCTGTTTTTGGCCAATATAGTATTTTCTAAACAATAAATAGTAATAGTAATAAACAGGTAACATGGAGATCTAAATAAGTAATGTGTTAGCAATACCCCATAGAAGTGTTTCACCCCCTCTTTAAGTAAGCGCCATAATGACAAGGCCTTAATGAAACTGCCAATCTGCTTATTTTTATACCTCTCACGTGCATAAAAGTGATTTCTTTTTCTCAGCATCTGATCACAAGCAAAACACGAGTCAGTTTAGAGGACATCTGACAGAGTTCTGCTGCCCCCAGACCCCCCTGTAGCTCTCAGTGACTGGATAATTAGCACTTATCCACCAGATCTTATAATTACCTCTTTCTCACAGACAAAGAGCGTCTTCCTTTCTCTCCTCAGTCCCACACTATGTCGTTTTCTCTGCGCATATGTCAAAATCTACAAGTCTGGTGGTAATCTGTTTTCTGTACCTAGGCCTATCGTGATGAGACATTTTGAAGTGCGATATGTTCCTGAAGTAAATATAGATCATAAACGATAATATTGAGGCCAAACAGAATAGTAAAGCAGAATTATTCACAAAAAGTATTCTAAATGTACAATGTCGATTAAAAAACATGAACTGCAAAAAATAAATAACATAATGCAACACTTAAGTAGTTAGTCTGTGTTAATAAAGAGTCATAGAAGTTCATAATTTAAAACTCTACAGCTCAAATCTCCTCATAGTACAAAAAAAACAAACTAAGATTATATATATATATATCCTCCAAACTGGAGGAGTGGCTACAGCAGATCCCCGGAAAAACTTTGTTTTTAGTGCAAGGAAAACATAAAAAGGGGGAAAAAACATGCTTTTGTTTTAGTCCATTTTCCAGGTTTAGTCCATTTTCCAGGTTAGCGGCAGAACCAAGTGGTGATGGGGTCCACCAGCCGTGCACATTGTTGTTTATCCACCACCATCAAGGTGAGCAAAAGCCTCCAAAGTTCCAAGTTTTTCAAATATTTATGTTTAATTTACATATTGTCTAAAAAGCATATTAAATTATTGCATTAATATTGTGCACTCCTAATATACAAGTCAGATATATTGTAAGCCAATCTAATCTACAATGCAAGAGGTGGCTAGACCCTTGATTTTTAACCAGGCTGCCTGAGAACAAAGCAGAACAACTCTACAACAAAACTCCAAATTAAGTTGAATATTTTGCCATTTTTTTGTCCCCTGGCCAAAAAAAAGTAAAACACCACTGCCAAATTAAAATAACACTAAATAACATAACATTAAATTACATCATGGCATTAGCATGGATATATTTGCCACATTGTACCACGATTTTTCTAAAAGGTATGATCTGATGACATGTTAGCAGGTGGTGTGCTACAAAATCTTTTCAATCAAATAGGTTGACAAACACTGGACTAGACTGACAGAACTGCATGTATTCTGTTATTGAATCTCTGCATGCCCTATGACTTCTGGTCCTAACTCTTGGCTCTTTCTCTCTGTTTTTCCACATGGCTGCTTTCCAAATGCTGACTACAGAATATCGTGAGTAGCTTTCTCTCCTCTTCCTTTCCTCTTCCTCTCTCTCCTTCCATCATTTCTGGTCGTTCCTCTTTGCTTGTGTCGGGTCAGTAGCTTGTGAACCCTGGTGCCAGCCTCTATGTAGCGTTTGTGCTTTAGTCCACCCGTGTCCTTCACCTTGAATCTTGTCTGTCAGTCTACCAATATGTGAACTCCTACTCGTCAGCTTCAGTGCAAGGAATATACACAGCAAAAAACAATACAATACATTGTAGTTAAATGACTTATTTGGACAGTAGTATTGTCGTTTTTTTTTTAGTTTTTTTTTTTTTTTTTTTCTTTCAAGGTACATTTTACTCCATTTAGTCCCTATACAGCAGCTGATTTGCAGATACAAATTCTGCTTTTAGTTTACATTATTGTTGCGTGTGTTTATATAAGTCTGTGTTTGCTATGGTAGTTGCTTTAGGTGCTTTAGAGCCACCTTACTCCATTAAACGTTGTTGTTGATTGTTTTACCACACATAGGTGTTTGAACCTTCCGTTAGTGGGCGTTCCCTCAGATGTTATTTGTATCAACGCAGCATCAGGATTTGTGGCTGTTGCCCTGACAACAGCCCACCTTTTATAGTGTCAAACTTGTAAAACTGGTAGAATTCAACCACCTGTATGTGGACAGAGACACGCTTATCCAAGACTGAGCATGTGTGCTGGGTACACATTGTCAAATTGGAGAGAAAGAAAGTAGATCTTTGAAGCTCCTCAGTGTTATTTTTGACAACACGATATGCGACATTTCAGGTCAGATCCCTTCTCAAAGAGAGGATAATGTGAACGTTGTTGTTATTGAGAAATCCAAATGACTGATGTGCAGATCTTCTTTTAAATTCAACCTCATCCTCCTCTTGCTGTTTGAACTAAAGTGTTCTGTTTAGGTAGGATTATAGTGAAGCTCGATTTACCAACTTAAGTGTCTACCCCGTATGCTCTATATACAAATAGACCAGGCTACACATGTAAAGTCCGCCAGCAGCTCTTAGGTGTATAATGAAGCATAATGAAGAACAATGAGGTAAACCAAGGACCAGCCTCAGGCACAGCACTTAGTATACGAGGCCATTCTTCTTGTTTATCCCAAAGAGAGGCCTGGGACATATGGAGATGCCAATACGAAGACAGCTTTAAGTGCTATGCGTTTATTTCAAATGGGGAATTATATAATGCTAGAAGTTTTCAAATACAGGAAAGTAACTGCAAGTGGTTTTGATGTGTACAGGCTATATGCCAGTCTATAAAAATATATATGCAAGAATTATTTTGAGATTTGTACATTCTAAGTGCTTAATGCCAGACTTTATCATCATCTTTATGATGATGTACTATATGTAGATAATGTAAAATATTAGTATTTCAAATTACTTTGATTTACTTTTGATTAATTGAAGCTTAAAAGCTTGACTTTCTAATGTAAAGTTATGTAATATAATATAAAATATAAAAAAAATATATAAAATATAATTTTTTTGAAAGCAGATTTGTTAGGGATTTATCAGTAGAAATATTTGTGTATTTCAGGTGTTTCACATGATTTCCTGCTATGGGCACCATTTTGAGGACTTTTCACCATTCAAAAGAAGAAACAGTGATGTTATCTCTTGAGGCCCATGAATAGAAATATGCTTTTAGATGTTATTCATTTTTATTTTAGAAATAATTTAACTTACCCATTTCAACCATAATGCCACTTATTTCAGACTCTTTAGCCTATAAATGAAGTAATGTTGATGAAACACATGTTTGTCACTATTGTGACACTTTCTGCCTGTAGAATTATCTCTCTGTCTGTCAGCGCACGTCTGACCACTGGACAGGAGCACATTGGTAACCACGGCCTGTCTATGGAGAAGTTCATTGTTTGGGACATCTGTCAGAGCCATTACTGTCCCCTCAGGACATGTCCACTCTGTCCACACATGTACAGACAGCCTGATGTCCCCAATGAAAACGTGTGTGTCCTTTTAACCCATCAGTGTCAGGGCCAGTGGACAGCTGATCTGGAAACGCGGGCCCCTATCTTGTCCAGAGAGGAAGTGAGACGATGCTACCAGCAGTTAAACACCGCAGGTCTAATAACAGACTAAATGTGCACCAGTGATTCACACTAAACACAGGAGAAATACAGGTACGAAAGAGAACTTTGTTCATTCTTTGGCCTATAATAACATTTTTGGGTGGTAATAAAATGTATATATAAAAAATTATATATAAATATGTGTATTATGCAAAATATATATAAATAAATATATATGTGTATGTATATATATTTTTGTATTTTTTAAATATGTAAATTGTTGTAAATTAATAAACAATAGCTTCTACCTGATGTTCATGGCCCTTTATATGATTCCTCTGCTCTGTGTAATAGTGATTCAAAGCAGCCTCCGTGCTGCAGATTCACGTGAAACTACAAGAGCAAACCTATTTATACGTTATACATGATTTATGCAGCAACATCCAGGTTAGTGAGTTAGTTGAAGATTTGGAAGTGAATCATGAGTTTAATCTGCAGTTTCATATAAAATACATTTCCTACTGTTTTGCATAAATAGTTGACTTGAACTTGTGAACTTGTGAGTGCAGTTTTGCGCAGATGCATGTTCAGATTCTAGATATATTTAATAGTTTTGAGAGTTTTTGCTACACCCCCCATAATTTTATTTGACAAAGAATTTCTTTAGTCAAATACAGCCCTAATGAGCAGTACATTTCTGATGGGTTGCAAAAATGTCATCTCGATTTTGATCATCATACAATTTTCTCAGATTTTCATCATTAATATATCCCTAGATGCATCACATTGCAGCGTATTTGATGATATGCAGATTAGGAAAATTGCTTCTGCATGAGTTTATGTACAGAATAAATACAACAGAAGACAGGACACACCCTTGGGTACAGCTGGAGATAGTTGTTACTTCATCAGATAGAAATGAGTCTCCTCTGACCTGCTCAACGAGATAATCAGCAATCCATAAATCTACATTAAAATCTTAGTGTGAGGGCTTTGGGCTTTTCCAGGTGCTTGTAAAGAAGGTACCACAGTGCACAGATGGTATCTTCAACTCCTCGATAAGATGCTGAGTTTAAGCTATAATTGCTTTTTTCACAGTGGCCTCAAAACGCTTCATCACCATTAATGCCAGTGCAGAAGTGTGTTCTTATAAAAATCTAAAGGAGGGGAGTGTCCTGTATATATGGCTTCTCAATGTTTTGTTTCATGCCCAAAAATACGATCCATGGCGGAAGAATTTGTTATCAAGTTGTGGTGGAAATAGTAAAACCGTTGGTGCAGCAATGTTGCAATGGGATGAGCATTTTCCCACTAACCAGAATGTAATTAGTACAAACCTTAACTTCTTGGCCTTTACTTTACAGTCTCTGAAACATCTGACATGTCCTTGAGTAAGTTAGTAAATGTCACCTGATTACAAGGTGTTTATATATTTTAACTTGTTGCAATGTTAAAAGCATTGTTCAGTGTTTCTCTATTGAATTGATACAGTCTACCCTTGTGTGTTTGTGTGTGTGGATAGTGTACAGTGTATGTGGTTGCCATAGTTATCCTCATGTTTCTGCCTTGGTGGATTAACCCTGTGTCGCTCCTAACCCCAATTTAGGTTTATTAAACTAACTACTACTAACCCCATACCTAAATACTAACCTGAACTACCACCAAAAGAACGTGTCTGAACTCATTTGAATCAATGGGAAGTAAATCTGAATGTCTGTTCTGTTAAAATTGATTAAATTAAGTAGGCCTATCTTGAATTGAATACATTTTCAAGAAAAAAAGTAACACTGTATACATGTGAACACAATGGAATATCACATTCCACCTAAAAAGATCTGTCTCCATGGAGTCAAAGTTATAATTTGCCTGTTCTGCAGTATGGCATTAAACCTTTCTATGTAACATTCAATTGAAGTGTTGTTAAACATGTATTTTTACTGTGAGCAGGCCTGTCTCTCCACAGATCTGACCAGCAACTTGGCCCGATTGTGTCACCTCGTCTCTTTGTAGATGGATAGGTTTAATACCATACAGTGCAATATTACAGGCAAAGAAATAACATTCCCATGGAGACAGGCATGACCCTCCACCAGAAAAGTTACACATTGCACGTTTAGAATCAAATTCTTAATCAAGCTGACAAATTCTTAATTAAATTTTAATTTATTTAAGCTCTGTTTTTTTTTTTTTCTGTGCAGTGTCTTATTGCTGTTTTGAAGTATATATTTCCCTATATATTTGGAAGACAACATGTCAGACGTGTGTATTCACCATAATAGTCATGTGACTGAAATTTATAAACCAGATTTAATTCTCCTGGTCATTTTTGAGTTCATACACTGTAAATCTAGGCCAAAGCCCACATTAACCACATTTATTTTTGCATCCTAATCTTCTGTAAAACCCATGATAACCGGTGTGACATCCTGGCAGGGCTTTCCGGGGCATTGCTGAGAGAAAGAGGAGGAAAAGAGAGCAGGAGGCGGCTACTGCGATGGAGAGGTACCACATGTGACAGTCCTGTGCGTCTTGTGTGCTCCGTGTTCACCGTAAATACGACTAAACTGTGTCTGTGGTTTTGATACATACATTAAAAAATCTAGCAATGAAAATGGACATTCATGTAGCTTAAACAGTCCCTAGATGCAGATGCCAAATGGCTATTGGCAAATTGCCTTTTGGCCTGTTTTCTATTAACACAAGAAATACGGCAGTATTGTATTATTTAAACATTTACAGGAGGACATCAAGACTTTTATGCGATGTCAACATATTTAAAGGAACTGTATGTAGCCTCTGCTCTGACAGTTTAAATTGTATTACCATTGCAACTGAACCTGGGTTGCCAGCGCCTTAACCTGCAGATAGAGGGCACATACAAGGTTTTCTCATTCTCAGTATATGGACAGGCCGTGTCTCATGTGAAAGCTCACACCCTCCAGAATTCTCTCACTGAGCTGCAGAGGCTGCACTAGCACTGATTCATATTGGCTGCATGTGCTGGGGTTTAGGTAGTGAGGATTCAAATCAGAGAGAGTCCTTTTAGGTTTAAACCAACTTTTGAGCATTGAAACTGGCAACCCAAGTGAGAGACTCAAGTGAAGCTCGTTCTGTTTTCTGATTGGATAATTGCCTTGAGAACCAAAACACCACATTACTGTATAACATATTTTCTATCTTTGTGAAGAACTTCATTTTCATAATAAAAATAATCAGCTTTACAACATTTTCTTACCCGTGGCATGAATTGTTCTTGGGCCGTCCTCGCTCCAGCGCCCCTCGGTGGATCCTCAGGGGAGCACTGACACTTTTAATCAGTGTTCATCACAAACGCCTGGAGTGTGGAATGCCTTTGTCAATACTTCACCAGCCACGGATCAGATCAATGTTTTTATACAGAGAGCGCTTCCACCAAGGTCCAAACATGCCATTCATCTACAAGTGTGTGTGTGTGTGCGTGTGTGTGTGTGTGTGTTGTGTGTGTGTGTGTGTGTGTGTGTGTGTGTCTGTGCAGTTGGTTTAAATGCAGCTAATGGATTCAATCTTAGAAAGCAGAAGACTTTCAATGTGCTGTGTGAAAAAATAGAAAAGGTGGAAATAGCATACAAGGAGACACCATGGAGACACCATGCAGCTAAACAAACACCAGATGTCATTGTCAGATATATTTATTTAATGCATATTTTCATATTTAATAGGTATACTGTCTGTATTTATTTGGCATATTTTTATATTTTTTATTCCACTGGTGTTCTTGTACTTTTACGTTGCACTGAAATTGCTGTAATGTGGGAAAAATTAAGGTTCTCTTACCACAACAAGAAAACTTCTAACCTTATGGGTGGGGCCCAGGCAAAAGTTTACACTTATTTATATAGTTTATAGTTTAGTTTATATTTAGCTTTAGCAATAACAATGAGCCATAGTAGCATGACCACAATGTGTTGCACGTATTGTTTTATTTTTTTCTACATATAATAGTGCAATTTTGTAGGATTTAAAATAAGATAAGACTAAAGAACCATTGTTTGTTCCAGAATAGGGAAATCTCAGTGGTGTAATGACAAAGTACCACAGAACTTTGTATTCACACATATATTAAACACAAAACATAAAACAAAAAAGTGGCCAGTTGACAAATTTGAAAATAAAGAAGATAAATACAAACACAAATAACTGACCCTATATCTTACGGTTTAAAGTTGTGCTTTGTAACGTTTCTAGTGGAGGGTCCACCACCTGCTCTGTCTTGGATGTTCCACTGTATTGCATTAAACCTATCTATCTCCATGGAGACAAGTGAGATCTAATCTGTGGAGAGGTGACACTGCTTACTGTAACAATAGATATTTTCCACCAATGGTAAATTTTAGTCCAAGCAACAACAATCTCCAGCAGAAAAAAATGCAGAGTGAGGCTTTAAGATAAATATTTAAGTAAAGAGGAGCTCATTTGCAATTTTTTCATGGGGAAAAAGGAAAGTAAGATAGGTGTAGTCAATTTGTATGCGCTTTTCCACTACTAGCATGACTGACACAAACATAAACCCTACTGAGCATGTGCGAAGGAATCTCAATGCAAATGATGGAGTCTCTCACTACTGCACCTGTCAATCACCAGCCCAATGTCCGGACTAAATGAGGCTATATTTTACTGCATAGGGACACGACACAACGTGAAGTGTGAGTCGGCGCGTGGTAGTGGTTTTAAAAGCTCCTGTCACTCGGATCCTCGCCTGTCGGTCTGAGTCATACTCTATTTTAAGGCCATCACTGATTGGCCCTGTGTGACATATCTAAACCTATAGGAAACTGACTACAAAAAATGTGATACCTACACAGAAATTTCAACTTCTTGTGTATGGTACAGTGACAAAATTGTTTGCGCCCTAGTAGTTACCCAAACTTCATTAAGCCACAGTTTACATGCTCAGGTAACTCCAACTATGGTTTTGATCGAGTTTTCGTCTTGTGTGAATAGATGTGAACGGGGGGACCATATAATTTAGCATCAGTGCTACAATTTTGCTATTATATTGCTAATAAAATCAGCTAACATAAAAATCAGACTTTAGCAAATGTACATGTAAATAAACACTAAGCTATCTGCCATTAATATTTAGACAGTTTTTACTGTTCTTGGTCATAAGTTATTTGCTCTCCACAGGGCCATAAAGGATATAAACAACCTCTAGTAGTTTTTACTTTCTGTTTTAACATAGTGGACCAGAACAATGAAACAAAAGCTATTCTGTGGAGTAGGATACAGAATTTGTGTATTTCCCTGGTTACTTTCCCTGTGCAGTTGAATGCTTCTCCTACTGTAATTGGAGTATGATTGGAGTACTACAGTTATACAATTTGGGAGATTCGAATAGCAACCTGAGGAGTATTCATTCAGTTGTCCTGCTGTCCATGTAAATGGACCAGCTAAGAAAATCAGATTACGTTTCTCCTCTGTGTTTCTAAAGTCCATTCACCAGCTCCAGTATGTTCATTTCTTTGCTTTATGTTACTGCCTGTAATTTTGTGTGTCAATAACTGTTGTGGAATTGTGGTAAATTTCTCTTGGATACTACAATTTATTCTACAACACAGCCTGAGAGTTGAAGAGAAGACACATAAGGCTGCCAATGCTTCCGTTGTAGGGAGTATTATACCTCTGATGACGCAGGCTAAGATAACAAGGCAGGCAGTGAATGAACTATAAAAAATTATATTACGGAGAAATCCCTACAGCGGTTATGTTACATGACAAACCTGATCATTTCTGGAGTTGTCAGATTATTGAAATGTCATGTGAACAGTTGCATCTGATGTGAGTTATCTGATTTCTTTCTGATTGTTCACAGGTTATGACTAAGCAAAAAAGGACAAACTAATGTGGCAAAAATTCAAGAGAAAATGTTAACAATTGAAAGGAGTTATTTTAAAATTTGCTGTACTTTGTCTTCCAAATACAACTGTCTAGCTGTTTGTGATGATCAGATTTTTACCAAAAATATGATTGAATTATTGTCTTTTTCTAGCTTTTTTAATTGCCAAATAAATAAATATACCACTACAGTGATATGTGATGTAATAATTCTGAAATTTGTTAAGGTTTAGGTTGAGCCTCATGTCTTGTCCACTCTGCCCCAAGGCAACTGTGGCTAATTATTGAAAAGTTATTCCTTGTATACCTTATGCATTCCAAGCATCCTAAATAGTCACTGCAAGGAGTTTTTGAGAGCTTTTTACGACTTTCAAAGGCGAGAGCGAAGTTTTGCTGTCACGGTAAACCTAACAACTAGCATGCTAACGGTGCACGCTTATAATTAGATGTAGCAAATACACAGTGTTTTCATTTTCACCTCAAGAGCTGCTTATACAATGGATCTGTACTGGGGCAGGACAAATTTTGATTCTCTTTTTCTACATCGTCCATCGTCTACATCTTGATTCTTCTTTTTCTACATCGTCCATCTATTTCTAACGTTTTAATTTGTTTTCTCTCCAGGAATTTCCGTAAACACTTGCGAATGGTGGGCAGCCGTAGAGTCAAAGTCCAGAGTAAGTCCCCCAGTCTAATATATGCATGTATTGTGAGTGCTCATTGATTTTATATGCATGCTTTTATTCTTTTGTGACCATCATTGCTTTTCAATAAGCTTGGATCAATTGCCTTGGTTTTGATCTCGCTTTGCATTTGAATGGATTCTGCGTTTAAATTTTTGCCTCTATTTGATCCAGACTGTATGGAATTATTCATGAGATCTTTCATTCATGAGTTTTGTGGTTATTATAACTAGCAGCCATCCAAATATTGAATCTAGTTTATGTAAATGCTTGGCTTCGTGGGAACCAACAGTGAAATGGCAGTTTGTGGGGAAAAAAAAAAAAAGTACAAAAAGCAATTAGCAGTGAGCTTTGGCCCTTGTTAAAATCATAGTTGCTAGATTGCAGTTATTAAATTACCTCTTAATATATCTTATCAAGTATCTCTGTCCAGCCAGGTAAAATTATTAACTTAAAACATAAAACCTAACCGTCATATGCACTTTAATATCTGAAAATACTTACTACATTGATTTATGAAACCCTACCCCCAAGCCTCTCCCTCCATATAATATTGACCTGTTTACTGTATCGTTTACACTTGCTCATTTACCAGTCAATAATGGTGAGTAATATTCCTGTTTAATGGCCACTTCTAGGAATTGACTCCCTACAAAGTTTGATTGACATTGACTTATGAAAGGGCTCTCTTAAGGCTAATAGGAAAATGCATCAATTGGTTTTACATTCAAGCATTCATATGTACAGTAGGATATACATAGTTCAGGGGCAGCGCCAGAGCAGTGCCAGCTCCCCCATAGCTGCCCCAAAGATTCTTGCCCCATTTTCATAGCACATCTTAACTAAAAATGATCAAATGGCAACCGAAGAGTGTCAACTACACTTAAAACAGCAACTCAAACTTAGCTGCTCTGACCAAAAATGTCTGACGCCGCCCCTGATGTAGTCCAATGTTTATTTACAAAAGGTCTAAGTTGGGCAAAGTTATTATTATGATTTGGTCGAGTAGTACCTGTGGTAAATATTTATCATAGTTCTACATCAGGTAAAAAAGATGGAAAGAAAAGTACATAAATACAGGACGCAGCAGTGAGTTCTAAAACAGAATACTGCTCCCGGTGTCTCTACTGGACCCATTTTACACATATTTAGCCAGCATTTTGTGCATGTTTTGAGGTTATAGTGTAAAATTAACTTGTATTGGCCACACTTTAAGATACTGTCAAGATCACAGTGTACATTATGCCGCGCAATAAACAAATGAAAAAATAAATGGCAATGGGAAAAATCTACAGAAGCACAGGTGGCCACAAAGCTCTCACTATTCTTAGTCTGTTTGCTATGTTGAATCTGGCAAGTGTAATTAAGATTTTAATATATGCAGATTATTGCTTCAGTTGATGAAATTTAAATTGGTGTGTATTAAATCTTAAAAAAGGTGGCTCACTTACTAAAAGTGGCTGGTACAACCCACTTAATCAATTGTTTTGTTCTTGGGCAAGACAAATCACCACCTTCCATTTAAGAATCAGATCAAACTTAAAGCTTGTGTTTGCTACATAGTCATAATCTCTGACACCCCTGGATCATTGTAATATTCATAAAAAACGACTCTGTAAAAGAAACACATCTGCTGGCTTCTGTGTTAGAAAACTGCAGTGCCCAGTGGGAGCTGTTGTCAGCACCTCCATTGAAAGCTGCACATGGTGTGGACTTTTTCATTTATAACAAACTTAATACATGACATTGCAGAATTTTCCACGAATCACAGATTAAGAAAATAAAATTGGAGAAGGAAGCTACTACACAGGAGGGGCCGTATTCTGGTAGGAGCAAAAATGTGGATTGATTGGAAAAATAGCGTCTTATATGAACAAATGCACACGACTCACTCCAAATACAACTTCAGGAGAGTAAATGGTGAGAAGAAACTACTATAATCTTCCCTTATCCAAAACTTACCTGAAGTGAATTTATAAGTCATCCATCCATGTTTGAGTAATCTAGCAATCTCTCCCAGGCACTATTAGAATCCTCTATATGGTTAGCAGTACAAGCCCACACCTCTTGCGCAGGTTTCAGACAACAACCCTGCATCACCTCCTCACGGTCATTTTCTATAAATATACAAAAGCATGGTACAAACAGTACACTACAACTTCACAAATCTGTTGCAATATTAAAAAAAAACAACGTTATTTGTACCGTTACCATTATACTTAACTTCTTAACTTATGAACTACAACATGAGAAAATATTGAAAGCATATATGTTTCAGTGTTATTTTTATAGAAGCATATAGCTCATTAGCCTTTGTCATGCCGTCATGCCGTTTGGTTGCTTGTCTCATGGCACTGCTGCATTTTCATAACATTGTATCCGCCTGTCCATCAGCCTTCGTGGACCGCCGGGCCAAGAGCTTCAGCCGCTCATGGAGTGACCCCACCCCCGTCAAGCCCGAGTCTCTGCATGACTCCAGAGACAGTGAGTCCTCAGTGCACAGTACATACCTACATGCATACATACACAAGACATATGGGACATAATTAGCTTATATCTGCATTATGTAATGTGTTATTGCTGTGCCTGGAATATTCCACAGTATGGCGTTATCTGTATCTATATTGCATTAAATCACTTATAGTGTATCCATTTAACATGCATTCTTACTGTGAGTGGGGCAGCCTCTCCACAGATCTGAGCTGTAACTTGGCATGGTGGCGACACCTTCGTGTTTTTACAGAGATGTTGAAGATATTTTTTTCCCTTGAATATTCCACACTATGGCGTTAAACTTAAATTTATCTATATTGCATTAAATCACTGACGGTTTATTTATTTGTGAGAAAACCTGCACGTTTCCATGGCAATGTTATTGTTTTCCTTGGAATATTCCACAGTATTGCATTACACTTACACAAACAGATGATGCCACCAGGCCAAGTTACAGATCAGATCTGTGAAGAAGTGATCCCACTCATTATAAGAATATGTTTTTCAAGCTATCTCTGATGCATCCAAAATTAGATAAATCCTTGATAGATAGGTTTAATGCTATATCGTGGAACATAACAAGCAAAGCAACATCTCCTTGGAGACAAGCAGGTAGGTATCATCCTTAAATGGTGTTTCTTTGTTTGTACAGGCTAAAATGACTGACAGTTGCTTAGAATACACACTCACATGTACAGAGGAGTATATATGCGATACAATGTGGATGTATATGTATATAATATAAATATAAATAAATAAATATCAATATAGATGATAGACAGACAGACAGACAGACAGTTACTTATATTGATTTTTTATTATTTGCTATAAAATTTCTGTGTACCCTTAAGTTTATTAACAACATAACTCAATAGCTCTCAAGATTTATTTTTATTTTTTTCTTACAGTGAAAAATAGAATATACTTTTCTGCGTGAAGTCCATTTTGGATCACTGCCTGTTTGTCCAAGTCTGTCCACGTCTCCACTGTATTGTCTTGTCCATCTGCCTGTCTGCCTGTCTCATCTCCATCCTATTCTTTGGTCTGTGTTTGAAAACTGAAATTATCTTTGCAGTGATTCTTCTTCTTTGCTGAACCATAGAGTTGTTAAGTGATGATGTCACTTCCAAGTCCAACCAGAAACTTCACAGCTTTGTCTTTGTCCCGTATTTATCAAACAAGAGACAGTTACCTACCTAGCTAAAGACAATTAGATCTGATTTGAGACTAAACCATGTCTAAATCAATTAGGGCTAAAGAACAGAACTAAATCAGGACAAAGCCATATACAGTGCAGTGAAAAAACTATTTGCATCCCTCTTTATTTCTTAGTTTTTGCCTGTGTTACACTTAACTAGTTTCAGATCATCAAACAGATTTAAATATTAAGCAAAGATAACCCAAGTAAACATAAAATGCAGCTTTTCTGTGATGAGTTTATTTGTTAAGAGAAAAATACCACCCAAACCTACCCCTTGTTAAATTATGAGGTAATGCTGATTAATTATATTTTTGGTTAAAGCTGAGTTAAATTTCATTGCCACACCGAGGCCACACCGAGGCCTGATTGCTGCCAGACCTTTCAAATCAAGAGATCACTTAAACAGAACCTGCTGACAAGGTGAAGCAGGTCATATTGAACCCCACACCAGAGTTCCAGGGTGAAAGCCACTTCTGGAAAAAAAAGAACATAAAGGCTTGTCTCACTTTTGCCAAAAAACATCTCGATGATACCCAAAGCTTTTGGGAAAATATTCTGTGGACTGATGAAACAAAAGTTGAACTTTTTGGAAGGAGTGCATCCCGTTACATCTGGCATAAATTGAACAGAGCATTTGATAAAACATCATGATAGAACATCATGCCAACAGTGAAACATGGTGGTGGTAGTGTCATGGTTTGGGGCTTTGCTGCTTCAGGACCGGGATGACTTGCTGTGATTGAAGGAACCGTGAACTCTGCTCTACCAACAAATCCTGAAGCAGAATGTCTAGCCATCAGTTTGTGACCTCAAACTGAAGCACACTTGGGCTCTACAGCAGGACAATGATCCAAAGCACATCAGCAAGTCCACTTCTGAATGGCTAAAAACATCAAAATGAGGGTTTTGGAGAGGCCTAGTCAAAGTCCAGACCTGAACCTAATAGAGATGCTGTGGCATGACCTTAAACAGACGGCTCATCCTCGGAAACCCTCCGATGTGGCTGATTTGAAACAATTCTGCAAAGGAGAGTGGGCCAAAATTCCTCCACAGATATAAAATATGAAAATATGAATATGAAAAACGATATGAAAATACTCATTGCCAGTTATTGCAAACGCTTGACTGCAGTTGTTGCTGCTGAGGGTAGTTCAACCAGTTATTAGGTTTAGGGGGCAATTATTTTTTCACATGGGCCATGTAGGTTCAGATGGCTTTTTTCCCTTAATAAATAAAATCACCACTTAAAACAGCATTTTGTGTATACTTGTGAGTTATCTTTGTCTAATATTTAAGTTTGCTTGATCTGAAATGGCTAAGAGTGACAAAGGTGCTGAAAAAGCTCTGTACTGTACAGCACTGTACATCAAGTTGGACTAAACCAAGACTAAACTATATATCTATACCAGGAGTAACCAGGTCTGAATAAGGACTAAACCAAAAATGACCAAAAATATATTTTAAATTAAACATGCTCTATGTAATCCATCTGGTGGAGAGTCCGTTACCTGTTTGTATCCAAGCCACAGGCCTCAGTGGAGAGGCGAGATGGCTTCAAAAAATAATGCATGTTTTTCAATGTGTTTTTGAGCAATAACAACACCCACAATGGAATAATTTCTTGATGGATGTCATATTGTGCAACATTTCAGGCAAAGCAATAACATTTCCATGGTGACACTCCCACTAGAGATGTTACATAGTGCATCTTTAAACAAAAGGGATGGTGAGGTCCATGTATTATTTATGTTACCTGTTGGAGAACCTCTGCACAAGAAGGTGCAGCTCTTCTTTCAATAAGGTGCACCCTTAGGTCTAACAATCTCATTATCTCTCTCTGTCTCTCATTCTCTCCTTCCCTCCATCTTCTCCCCTTTCTCTCTCTTCTTAACCTCCCTTATTATCTTCCTCTCTTTACTTCCTCTCTCTCCATCTTCTCAACCTTTCCCCCTCTTGCGCTCTCTCCCTCTTCTCTCTCTCCCTCTCTCTCTTGTCCACCTCCCTCCCCTCCCACCCTGTTCTTGCCCTCTCTACCCTTCTCCTTTTCTCCCTCTCCCTCCTCCCCTCTCTCCCTGCGCTCCCTCTTCTCTCTTTCTTTCTTGTTAAAACCAGGTGGGGACTTGCAGACCTCGACAGGGACTCTGGATGATGGGCTGGGGGAGGATCCAGACTGGGAGGAGGAGAGGGAGCAGGAGAGGGCCGCTTGTGATGGAGAGGACTTCATACCACCGAAAATCATGGTGAGAGTCGATGTGCTTAATGAGCAGCTCGAGGAGGGCTGCACCACGCTGCCCTGGGGTTTATAATGAAAAGCCTCTTGAGTCAAAATACAAAATTATGAAAAGAAAGGATTTCGACAATTTTTCACACAGCCTTCGTGGTTTATTCATGTAAAATTTTGAAGTTTACCATATTATTTAATTTTTTTTATATTATATTATTATTTTAAACTTTTTTTTTTTTTTTTTGGTGCTATACTAGTACCTGTAAACCCCTGTGTGTGTTAAACTTATTTACTGATTTTCCCATTCACTTCTAGACAAACGTTAATAAAACAGCACTGTTATCTTAAAGGTGACATATAAATTAATATAATTATTTTCCTTTCTCATTCACCCATTCAGAGCTGCATTTGAGTGATTCGTGCATTTTGTAGAAATCTTTATTCTCCTTTATTCAAGGTCATTGCTCTGATCAACTCCATTTTCACGCCCACTGTTCTGTGTACTTAATCTACTACTTAGTCGGTGATACACGTATGATTCGACAGCGCTGCGTAGCACTTTTGGCACAAATGAACAAAAAACAGACAGGAATCAGCTCCTAATAACTCAGTGGTCTCAATTTTACAATCTGGAAGTCAGATTTGTTTCTTTTATCCGGTCGTTTTAGAAAATGTCCAAATTATAACATAATGACCCATGGGTATGATAAATTATAACTATATAGCATACACCAGCACAATATGTCTCGTTTAAACCTGCAGTTACTGTAGCAGTGTGCGGAGAGTGAGAATGTGCCTGGTTCTGTATATGACTCATGTGCCTGTGTGTTTTCTATGCTGACAGCTCATTTCCTCCAAAGTCCCAAAGGCCGAATATGTCCCCAACATCATCCGCCGCAACGACCCTTCCATCATCCCCATCCTCTACGTAAGTGTCTGCAATAACACTGGAACAGCATGCATTTCCTCTACTGGGTAACACTAACTAACAGGAAGACTAGGAGACCGGCTAAATGTATCATATAGATAGTGTTGGGAACTAACTGAGTGCCAAGAATATGTATTCAGAATGCAATTTTTGAGTAACCGTTTTCCGGTACAGTTGCGTTTTCATTTGGTGGTATTCAGAGCACAGCTACTTTCCAAAAAAAATAAAGGAATACATTGTGGTATTTGATCACCCAAGTTAGGCTTCAAACCGCACATAATTAGTGAGAAAAACTGAAAACATTGCTCTTGTAGTGAGGCATGTGTGATTTTTCCTGTTCTCTTTAGTGACAGGAAATGCAATACAAACAGTGAAACAAACATAAAGCTGTTTTGAATTCTATGCTGTGTTTTTACATTATAATTTAAATGCAGCTCTGTGTAAAACTATTCCAAGTGTTCAGAATACAGTGCAGAATACCTATACACACCCATCACTGTGTATAGGTTGCGATCACCTTACAGAATTTGATAGAGATTTCAGATGGAGAGCTGCTATCACTTTCAGGCTGTCTGGACGCTGGTTTTGGCATCGAGACGTTTCGGCTCCCATCCAGAAACCATTTTCTATTTGATGGTTCTGGCTTGAGACACTAGGATTTATACTACATAGTTTGTCCTCTAAGGGGTGGGTTTTAGAGTGAAACTGCCCTACCCTTGTACTAGCGAATGTCATTGTTAGCTTGTAAAAAAGCTGTCACTTTTTCATTATCAGTTAAGGATTGTTCTTTATGTGGATTGGGCCATTAATTATATATATTAGCCATAACCCAGACCTAAATATATCATATGATGGTTAGAAGAGATTGAGTGCAGATAGATTTTAAAAAATATTACTACTATCACCACCACTACTACTTCTACTACTAGAACTACTGCTACTGTTAAAGCTACTGTATTTTTATTAATGACAGTAACTTCTACATATCAACCTCTGCTACCTACTACGACAACTACATACCAAATACTCAAGAAGCTGTCTGTCTAAATTAGCTGCCTACACATGTATAAAATTCCCCCATAAAACTCGTGTCTTTAAATAAATACATGAATGAAACCAAGTATGACCTAAGTGTACTGATATTATATACTATTATTATTGCCCTATATTAAGTACATCGGGTTTTCTTTTATCAAAGTGATTATTTACCATGTGTTAAAGACTATTCTTCACTGTCGCATGAGCCTAATGATGACTTTAAATGACCTAAGCTGTGTAGCAAACTTGCTGGCTTACCTGTTGAATCCAGTGACATTGTTCTAATGAGGGAATAACGGTTTAAATGCTCTATTTTTAGGACCATGAACACGCCACCTTTGACGACATCCTTGGTGAGTGTGACACGACCACTGTAAATTGCAATGTTACAGCTCCTTCTAGTGTGAAAATGACTCATTCTAATAGTAACTTTTTTTTCCCATCTTGTATATTTAAAGGAGATACACTATGTTAAATTGACTTTGATGAGCTAACAGTGTCACTATTACCTTACTCAACCTTACTGAAATTTTTCTGATACAACACCACAATCCACAGTATGGCATTAAGCATATGTTCATGGAGACTGGAGATCTTTAAATGTGTGTGGTGGTATGCTGTAGTAGTGGCTAATGTGGTTAAAATGACATTTGGATGTATTTTTGCAGAGGAGATAGAGAAGAAGCTCACAGCCTACAGGAAGGGCTGCCGCATCTGGAACATGCTCATTTTCTGCCAGGTGAGTGACGCCAATAAAGCTCACTGAAGACAGTATCAGGTCAGCTGTACGGCGCACTGCTGGGGGATTGCATAATTTTGTACTATCTAACAAATCAACACAATCTGATACTTCTGGGAATTAAAAGTCCGAACCAAAGCATGACATATTGAAATTAGGTTGTGGCAAAAGGTGGTGGCTCCGTTAGTTGAGCAGTTATCTTATGCTTTCATCCGAACCAGTATTGGCACAGCTATGTGGGGCGAGTGGACCCTGTCTGTGTGATTTTGCAGGTCGTAGGTCGCAGGGGTCGATGGCACAGATTGGCAGCCTTGCTTTAGTTAGTCTACCCCAGGGCAGCTGTGGCTACAGTGTAACTAACACCACAAGTATGGAGTGAATGAATAATGTCCAACATTATAAAGCGCTTTGGATGCCTGGAAAAGCGCTGTATAAGACTAATGCAGTATTATTATGAGTGATGGAACAGAAGCTTTTTTATCTACCAGGAAAGATCTTACTTCTGTCTACTGTAAACGTGTGGTTTAACAGATGAGTGTACAGAGGAAACAAGACAGAACACAACGGATGCAAGAGTTGGGCTTGGGCAACAGGTGGGTTTTAGGGTCTCCATAAAATTCAGTTACTTTTAATACAACTATGAATGGTTTGAGAAGGCTATAGTAGATCATTTATTTGTAGTCATATAACTTTTATAGCAGTCAGATGTGGGTTTTAAATAGACTCGTGATTAACTGAGGATAAGAGGAGTTTAAGAGCAGTTGTAGATTTTTACCCAGAAACCTCATTATCTGTGAAATGTCAAACCTCCACACTACACCTGCCCACCTGCACTGAGCTCGCCTCACTCCAAAATAATGACAAACAATCTGAACTTTTCAATGCTCTGGATGGAAAAGAGCAGTAAAAGACCAACCGTTGCAGAAATTAAGGAGCAGATGGCCCTAAAGCTGCAAAAACACATATTAATCTTATAATGTGGGGGTATTAGAAGGGCTCGCCGAATAGAGTAGGTGTGGAACTGCCAAGTGGGAGCCATCCAAACAGCAAAGTCTAGAAGTGAGCTACAGTACTGCCTCTCTTTTATTAGTCCTCCTGCTATTACATTTATACTTAGATGTAGTATGTAAGTAAACAGTAAATGGCTGTACACATTTTTTTCTGTTGAGCAATGTTGGTTGCCCCAATACAGCTATATTGTATAAGCAGCTCTTGAGGTAGACATGAGACTGCTGTGTGCTGTCTGCATCTAATTATAAAGCATTTTATTGCACAAGAATCAGGAAGTACGCATTAACATGCTAGTTGTTGTTAGCATTACCGTGATTGGTCTCTGAAAGTTGCTTATAAAGTAATTGCAGTGGCTGCATAAGGTAAGTGAGGAATAACTTGACCTCTGCAAACTGTTTAAAATAATCGAGTTGTTTTTCACATTTTTCATATTGCATTTTTCAGTGGTCAGTATGTTGGTGGGTGGCATAAGGGGATATCCTTAGTATTGGAAAAGAAACCCTTTATTATATCTGGTCATACCATATATTTGAATATGGAAATATTGCAAATATTGGTTATTCCACAACAGACATTGGACATCGGATGATTAATCATTTCCAGTATTGTTGCCACCCAAATTTAGTTTTTCAAAAGTGTAAACTGTTTTAAAACAAACTTATATTGAGCATTTTTGAAGAAAATATCACAGTACAGTAGTTACTCACATGACCCTTTTTTAAACAGTGGACATGAGAATTGATATTCATTTTATTGTCGGTCTCTAGGGGGGACCAGGACACCTCTACCTGCTGAAGAATAAAGTGGCCACATTCGCTAAAGTGGAGAAGGAGGAAGATATGATCCAGTAAGACAATGCAAATTATTTCATGTAAAATATAATTATTAGCGATTGTAGCCTAATCTTCGTCTCAAGTTGAGTTCCCTGTGGCATGTTTTGGAGCATAATGGGAAAATGTATTTATCCCAATCAGGATTATTCTTAATTCTTTAACTTTTTTATGTGTGACAGGTTTTGGAGGAGGCTGAGCAGACTGATGAGCAAACTCAACCCAGAACCAAACCTCATACATATTATGGGATGTTACGTGCTGGGCAGCGCCAATGGAGAAAAGGTATGTGTGTGCTTAGTCTGACTTCCTCTTTACTTTACTTTGCGTAATTTGATTTTGATGTTATTGATGCGAATGATTTCTACTAATTTTTAAATTATTTTTCATGTGTTTCTTGTTTCTTTGGAGAAAACACTGTAGTCACAATGCTAATAGCTAACTGCAACCACAGGCACTTCTGCATCTGCTACAATTAGTATTACATATCAAAAAAAGAGTCCGATATGTTATGAGGTAATCCTATAATTTACCTAGCAACCATACTGTGAATACAGGCTAAAACAAATCTAATTTACACAATAGTTATGATTTGACAACTAAAAATACATGACTACACATTTATGTGGATAAATTCATGTTTAAATGGTCAGAAATATGTGTTCCTTGTACATAAATTACAGTTTTCTGTGTGGATGACATAGGTGGAGGGATTCTGTTGTAGAATCCATTGCTACTTACTGTAATTTTCAACAATTTTATTCAACAAAATCTTCACAAACTGCCACTTGACTGCTGTAAAACGTAGACAATTATTTACCACACAATTAAAGTCATAATTATAAAAACCGTGAAAACCTGTCATTCTTTAACATTTTCATCACTCCATAAATTATTGCAATCTTGACATTGCGCTCGCTCTCTCTTATTCAAATTTGTGCTTTCATTTGCATCTGACCCTATCTGCTCCTTACAGTCGTCCATAACCGAACAGGAGCTGAGGGGCGGGCAGGGGGAGGGGCCCGAGGAAGACAGCGTTCACACTTGACAGAATAGAGACATGAATAGAGACACGAAGAACAGGGGAAGAACAATGTGCTCCGTTTGTGCTGTGTCCTCATCCAGTGACCTCTCACGGCACTGGATTAGCTGTGATACATATTATGCTTTTTACATTATTTTTATGCAAATGTGGCAACTGTCAATGATAAAGAATGTATTAAAGGTACTACATTATTCAAAACTGACCTTTATAGATTTTAAACAGGTTATAGTGTAGTCTTATTGACGTACCTGGAGTAGTGTTTTATGTTATTGTCACACTACTTTATACACAATATTAGAATTGCGAGTGCTCAGAACTAAACCTGGACTAAACCATGACTAAACAAGGAGTAGAACAGGACCCTAGTTCAGTTCTATACTAGAAATCATGCTATATGGATAGTTTTTTTAGCTGATAATTGTGTTGTTGATGTGGCCAAAAACCTATATTTGACGATTCCCATGTATTTGAGCCTTGATACAGATATATTGAATAAGGTCGACATACCGTCTCGTTCTAAAGCGTTTTATTGTCTGTGCACTGTTAGTATGCAAGTTGGTGTTAGCGTTACTGTGATGGCAAACTGCTCTGGTCACTGAAAGTTGTGAAAATCACTTAAGTTCTGAATGAGATTTACCTAAACGTGAGCTGATCATGAGCAGGTTTGATTGACAAACAGGGCAAAGAAGGAGGGGCGAACTCCACTTTTCTGAAACAAGATTTTAACACACTGACTTATCCTGTCAGTTTAGAAATAATGCATGCACACAGAGGTCCACGAGTTTAAGAAAGCTTCCTCAGTGGATCAGCTGTAGGAGAGGGTCAGACGTGTGTCCAGCGATACTTTCATAGAAGGACACAGTGATGCTGCGGGGATCATCTAGCATCAGCATCGGCCTGTGCAATCGCTACATTTTGTAAAATTACAATACTTTCATGTTGTTTTTTATAAATACAAACTTTGACATGACTGCTGCATACGCCATTTCTGACCTCGTTTTATGCGCAGGGAGGCATTATAAATGAGGCCCCAGATCACTGTGCAAGGAATGAAACAAAAAATTCAAATGTCTCTCCAAATTAGGCTGATGTGAAGTGAGTAAAAAAATAAAAAATCTTGGAGAGCTATACAGACGACAGATGAAATATTGATACTCCAGCTGCTGACTTAGACACAACAAAAGGCATCAGTGGAGCACAGCCAATACTCAGCACTTTTCCCCAAGTACTTGAACTACATCTAACCACTGAAAATAAGAGAGTTAACCAAGCATTCTGTTTATAGAATTAAACATGAATTCTAACTGTGCAAAGCAAGGCATCTGAAAAAGACACTATTACGTAGATAATGCAAAAACGAACACTATAAATATAAAAGAAATAGATATTAGATTTTGGAGTTTGGTTTGAATCAAGTTTTTCAATATATTTAAGATACATTATGTAACTTTTTAGCCTAGAATATACTAAAATTAAACATATTAATATTAATTTAATTGGAAAACGTGGAAAAACATGTGTCTTTATTATAGACTATAGTATATACTAGACCATAGTATATATAAATGGACATCGCTAACCTGCTGACCACCGCGTTCCAAATAGGAAGTAATCATGAGTGTGCTTCCGGTTTCATCGACTCCAATGGCTAAACCAGCGGTGCGAGTGGGAAGGGGTGTTACCTTCAACAGTTTTGCTCCGGATTGGGTCTTTGGTTGCTATGATACTCGCGGTCAGAACTCTGCTCCAAATTCGCCCCTGTAACTGCTAGAGTCAGTGAGCTTCATTTGGCTTAGTCATTTTCTTTGTACAGTCTGTGGTCCTTACCCTGAACAGACTTCCATCTCCACAAACCTGACTCTTATGTGGCCTGGAAAAGGGTTCCTTCCTGCTTGTTTCCATGGAAATGTTGTTCACTTGGGTATAACATGCTACAGGATGGCATGAAACTATCTCCATACAGAATGTTCCTATTGTATTGTTTTTTTTTGTTTTTTTTTCTTCTCTTACTCTTCCAATCTAACTTACTTTTAAATTGTTGTATTAGAAATGTGATACTTTAATTTAAAATATATATAACATGTATAGTCAGCCTATACTAACTAAATACATTTAAACCACAGAACTCAATTCTCTCTCTCTCTCTTGTACTACTATATACTCCTCCTTTTTGCAGTATCTTAACCCACCCTCCTCCACAGTACTGTAGTTGTGTGTACCTCCCACCCTCCGTACAGTACACAGCAGACACACACACATATGCCCACTCACTGAAATATTCATCGTATCACGCGGCACTCGACCTCAGCACTCACGCTTGGTTACGCCGACACATCCACAACCGTGTACACAGCAGCAAGCAGAAAAATCACTTTAATACAGGGATATGTGAGGACTAAGGCCAAAGGAGTATGATACTGTAGTTGAGATAGATGTGTAGTGAAAATGGTGTGAAGTGAACTTATTAGAAAATCAAAACGATACTGCACCGTAGCCTATATTAGTGTTGCTGTTGCTGGGACGATCAGTGGTAGCAAAAAATCTGGAGAAAATTCTGAAGTTGAGATGACAATGATAATCCAAAACACTTAATTCTACAACTGACACTTAATTCTACAACGAACTTTGTAATGTCCTGTTACCAAAAAAAATCCATCAAAAACTTTTACATTTTTGGGGTGGTTTGTTATTGCAGTGTAATTATTTATTGAATTGTTGAAGAATGGAACAAACTTTAAATAAATCAATTGTAAATCCGCGCAAAGTAATGAACAATCTGGAGGAATGGGGCAAACATTTAAAATGCTAACCTCTCTCCCTCCTAAAATCAGTGTCTTAGCCGAACATGCTGGAATATAACAATGGTTGGTGGTTTAAATTACGTTCTTTAACTGTTTAATCGTTAATCTTTTTTTTTTTTCCCCAGCCCTGTGTAGTTCTAATGTAGTCCTTGTGTAGTCCTGGTTTAGACCCTGTGTTTCAGTTTATTTTCAGTACTGGCTTAAACTTAGACTAGACTTAGACTAATTCTTATTTAGTAAATTTTGTGTCCTGGCTGGACCTAGTTTAGTCCGAGGAGATATGGGTTCGTTCTGCCGTTTAGTCCCGGTTTAAGATCCCGTTTTCTTCACATTTTTACCTGTGATTCAACAATTTTTAAATTGTATTACCATTTATTTTTGCTCTTTGTTATTAAACGGTGTGTGTTAGCTATTGTTTCCAAGTAATTGTGGACCCTTGTGGATAAATAAAGTTTAAGTCAAGTTCTGTCTAAAAATATTAAATAAAGCCTTCATTGCCTCTCTGGTACAGCCATACCATTGGAGGCAGTATAGTAAAGTGCATTTGGCCCTCTCACCCCACTGTTACCTGACCCCCTCCTGCACAGTCAGCGGGAAAGAGGTTATTATTAGACCTATACTTCACCTGGAGTCAGTATCTACCAGCAAAACTGTCATGTGGGGTTAGACTCAAGGCTTAACCAGAGAACAGTACAAATCGAGTGTAGCAAAAGTGACATGATAAAGCAAGCTAAAAGCATTGGGTTATAGTAAACAGATGTGTGTAGGGTGGCCAAGAACAGTTCTCAAGTAAGAGTATCCTTACTTCAAAATAATATTGTTTGACTTAGAAGTACAAAGTAATAGTCCAATTCATTCTAGTAAGAGTAAATAGGTTGGCACTACAGGCAAAACTGTCCAATCTTATATTTAACAAGATTGTGATGGATTGTAAAGAATCCATCATTATACAGCATTCATTCTATTGCAGTCATTTTGTGATTTGGGAATGTGACCTAAAACTCAAAATAATTGCCCCTTGCTATTTCTTTTCCATGCCAGCTGCACTTGGAGGTCTTAAATCGAGTCTTACGGTGATAACAACCTCACTAGCACTTCCAACCCCCACCACAAGTGCTAATTGGGTCAGATTTTGTGTCCTTAAATCCATCTTGTATTTTGTAACCTCCCAGGTCTGTGTGTTGGTCCCATGGGTAATGTTCGGGTTAAGTACCGTAATCTGCCTTCTTGACCTTCACAGGGTACTTACTACTTCAGCAATGTCAATTATTCTGATTTCTGTGTTAATGAATTTGCACTGGTTATTAGTGTGTTGCTGTGTTCAGATAAATCATGGGCCTACATTGGATACTAAATACTGGTCACGCTGTTTTAGTGGAGTCTGAATGTCCAGTGGGTGAAAGAAATTAGTCCAGCAATAGTCATTATGCCGGTCAATATAAAACACAATGCATTATGAGAGTATATTGTACTTTAATCAACAGTTGTGCAGCACAGTTTGGAGAAGGGTTGTAGACTTGAGACTGGAGAAATACAAAAAAAACAACATGTTTTTGTTAAATTTGAAAACAAATGATAACTAGATTAAAATTGGGTTTGTGTGCTCAAAAACATCCATGTCATTTTCAAGTTATTTCTGGCAAGTTGCAAATGCCATGAGCCGGTGTTGATCTGTGTGATGGCACACCAGCTGGCCCCCCACCAGACCCCAGGGGGCAGCGCTGAGGCAGGAAGCAGACTGAACACGCCTGAGAGGCAGAGGCGTACAGGCATGTGGGCATCAGGGACAGGCTCCAGATGCACAGATGCCAGGTGTGAGAGAGACGGAAAGAGAGGGTAGTAGGTGTGTCATTCCCCAATTTGAGTCATTTGCCAAATTTCCGTCAACCATGTTCGTCATTATTGTTGTTATTTTACTAGCCAAAAACGGTTATAATGCTATCCGTTTAACTTAAATGAAAGAAGAATAAAGGTTTAGAGTGAATTCCCAAATAAAGTTTCAACGTTTATTTATTTATTTAGAAAAAAAAAAAAAACAAAACACTTGTAAAATAGAGTATTGCCATAATCACAAATCCCATTACTCACTGTACTAGAGTGTGAAGATGTCATAATTTCAGATGTAGGGTAGGGGGGCCTGTATAAGTTTATGGGAGATTGACTGTTGTTGGAAGAAATGTCCAGACTTACGATCCACAAATGTTGAACCTTATTATTTGTTTGGGACTGGCTCCACAAATGTGTCATATTAATCTTTGGGGTTGTATAATGGGACGAGTTTCAGGCTTGTTTTGACGCTTAACAAACGTAATGCTAATTTTTGCTTCAAAGGGCCAGTAATTACAGATAAATTAATCATAAATTCTACCATTGAATTCTGACCAGTCCTCCATCCGCATTTTAAATTATAGACTAGAATAGTGTGATATCATGTGAAACCCAACCTATAGGAGATTTATGTTAGTTGGGACAGTGACAGATTTGGGGATGGGGTACAGTACATTCAGGTACATGGAGCGAATTATAGGATGCGATCTTGTTACACTGGATGCTTTACACTGGACTTGGAAAAGTGAACCAAGAAAGTTTGATAAGACATGACTCAGACCAGTGCTTATACAATGCCTCATATGCTGACTCATATGGCGCTCCCAGCCCTATTTCCACTCTGCGATGTTCTCATTAGAAGTTACAGATTCTTACACCTGGAGATGCTGAGTGTCCACTGGGTTACGCCTCACTCCGCTGATGCAAGTGCTAATGTAGCTTAGCTAATTATCCTACATATTGCCAGAGCTTTCTCCCTGAGCATTGATGCAAGTATTTATTGACACAACCTGTCTCAAAGGATTTACACTATGCATTTAATACTCAGCCACACACTTAAGCCATGATGCATCCATTGCGTCAACCACCACCAACCACACACAGTGTCACACCCACCATATAACATTTCAAACATCTCAAACAATTAACTAAATCAAAGCATTTATTTCATTATAGATATTTTTTATTGCACAAAAAAAAGAAAAACTTGATGTAGAGCAACCTTGCCTCATCATAGACCAGACCTCCAAAGTCTTCATGGAGATCTTATTGCTTTGTCTGAAATGTTCCACAGAATGGCAGAAATGGTTTTCAGTGTTTCCGATACCAGAACAATGCTCTGCTATGCCCGATGCTCTTAACTCTTCGGCGCTTTAACTCTTCGGCGCTTTAAGCCATGTTACAATGTTATTACCTCTGCAAAAACATGCTTGGAGTTGTGTTTTGACTAATCCTTTTTTATTAGTCTGTCCGCATCTCCACAGCTCAAAATGCTCTGTTCCACCTTGCGATATGATGCAGTAGTTTTCAAGTTTCAACAGCTACCTTCAGTCGAGATTGGCAATTCCAGGTCTGAAATTATCCAAATGATTCTATTGAAGATGTATGGAGTTTAAAAACACAGTGGAGCTTTTCCTGTATTACCTTATGACATCACAAGGTGGATGTGTTTTCAGTTTCATTCTAAGTTGTGTTTTGTTTCATGTTTAACACAAATCCTGCATATTTAGGCTGTGTTCATCTCTCAAAGTTAGTTGTGCTTGGAAAAATGCACCATCTTGAAAGTGTTGACCTAATTTTAAAAGTAAACAGGAAAATAAGCTGTGATTCACTTTGTAAATGCATTAATTTCAGTAAAGGCGTACACAAGTATCATCTTAAAATTATATTGGTTTTACATTAGGCTAACACACAAACCCAAACCTCTGTAGTATGAAAGATGTCTATTTATATACTAACTCCACAAATAACCCATGTTTGTCTAGACCTCTGCAGGTGAACAATAGCAACTGTGAACTGTATTATGAATCACCTCCTTTGTAAATGTCACCAATCTCTCTGTGGAACTATTCTGGTTCTGTATTTTCAAGTCTGAAATTCTTCATCTCTGATTGGCTCCCTTATTGATTAACGACCTTAACCTTTTAATTTGACTTATTGTCACTAGACACAAAACACGGACTGAGTGATGAGTTTGGAAAGACAATTAAGACAACTAAGAACATGCCAAATGCGGGGAAGTCATTTATATTCTTAATAGACCCATCCGCGGAGAATTTAATCAAAACAAGTTTAGTCAATTTAAATTGAGGGTTTATTAATGTGCTGTATTTTCCGGACTATAAATCGCACTTTTTTCATAGTTATACTCAGATGCGATTTATATGTGAAAAAATCCTCATTTTTTTTCTCATTTTGGCTGGTGCGACTTATACTCTGGTACAACTTATACTCCAGAAAATATAAGTCTATGTATAATAGGGGTAACAGTGTCACAGTGGGTTAAGCATATGCCCAACAACCAGAAGGTCAGCAAACCTCCGTAACCTTTAGGATGCTTTGAAATCATTAGACAAGACACTTAATCCATGCCCCATCCAGGAACAATAGATGTGAAAGCATGAAAGATTAAAAAACATTGATTACTACCACACAAGATGGCTACTCCTTCATATATTGTCACTATTTGTCCTAGTTTATCAACAAATACTGATGAGTGAGTAGGTTAGCTTGTCTACTGCTAATTGTGTCATTGAAAAGGGTTAAATATTGCCAATCTTACTAAAACACCCTTTTATGCTAATTAAGTCCACTGTAGCTAATTACTAAACATGTTGTCTTATCCTAATCACTAACATGTTGTGGCTTCCCAAACATATTACGACATGTAGCAAAGGCAGCCATGTTGTTGAGATCCTTACTAGAGTATCTTTCAGTTACTTTCAGTACTTCTTACTTAATCAGTGTGCTGCTTTCAATTCAGTGAAAGTAAATTGTTCATAAAGAATTGTGATGACACTGTTTTATAACTTTCTCTAGTGTTCTTCCGGGACCAGTCGGGTATGAAAACAGAAAACCACTTTTTGATACAAAATATTGTTTCTTTATATTGGTACTATTTTCAAGAATATCATGCATTGTATTGTTATTGGTCTTTAAACATGCATTTAAGCTTTGGCATTTCATGTTTTACAACTTAAAACAATGGCTAATTAAAGAACCAGGTATGTTTCTGATCAGGGAACCATGACTAAAAACTCAAAAAGTCAATGTCAATGCAAAATTATATACCCTTTCACTTTTTTCTGTACTCTGTTGGTAACTTTTAACATTAGCCATTGCCAAAACAATGCATTGCTGATAACACTGTACACACCCCATTTGCTGCCTTCTGAGCTGTTAACTCAAGGCGATTCAGACCCATCTATGTAATTACTGTACTCTTCCCAGTTCGTTTCCTCCTCCATCTACACTGTCTGAAGTTATCCTGTTTATAGACCACCATGTACTGTGCACACAATTAGCCCCCACCATATGTCAACACAGGAGCATATGGAGCTATGGTATCAAACAGAGCAGCGCATGACTTCTACTGATGCCCTGCTGGTTTGGATATAGACCACATTACAGTGGATATTATGGTGGTCGGGAGGAAACTATTATATTTTTAAAAACATTTTTAGGAGTGAGAAAATGTCCATTGGATTGTTTGCAATTTGAGAAGCGAGGCCTGGCTAACGGCATAATGGTATGGTAAAAATAAAATGATACATAAAATAGCCTATATTGGTGACAGTGTGTGGGGATATGCGATGTTTATACTTAAATACTTTTAAATCTTCAATAGCTCCTTTAATTCTTAAGTTATACTCACCAAATTTTAGTTTTAAACTGAACCTTCCGAGATTTTTGGCAATATATACGGTTATAATTGTTCACTTACACTTGAACTTATCACTACTTTAGGGGAAGTAAAAATGACCTATTTTTAACATATAATGTTTTTTAAGTGTCTACCATTTTAGTTTTTGCACTGAATAGCCCGATCCAACACACTTTGCATAACATTTAAAGCATTTCCGGGCTTATGGCTCTTATTTGATCCTCGATATTACGTTTTAAGTCGTTTATTGTATGAGGTTTATTCACAAACACCTTTTAGCTTAAGATAGCCCCACAGGAAGAAATCGGGACACTATTGGTAACACCGCTGGGTTTCTGAATTTGACCCATGCGACTCAAAGTACTACTGTAGAATGAGGGTTCGTTCCTCTGTGCTATATTTGCTCACATTAATGTCGGAAGGGTCATTCTAAATGCTCTGAAAAAATAAAATAAAAAATATTTAGAAACAAAAGAGTTATGATTTTTTTTTTTTTTTGACTGTCAGTGACCCTGTATCTATTTTGCGTTAGCCAACTAATAAACCGAAAAACAGATCTAGTTCATTTTAAACAGTTTGCAGTGGTCCAAAATTATTCCTCATATAATGTGTGCATTCTGAGTATCCTAATTATTCACTGTGATGACTTTATAAGAGCTTTTTTACAACTTTTAGAGATCAGAGTGGCATTTTGGCATCACCATAATGCTAACAACAACTATCATGCTAACCGTGCATCTTTTTTCGGGACTATTCAACGATTTTTAATTGGATGCAGACAGGATACTGCGGATATATTTTGACCTCAAGAGCTGCTTATTCAGTGTATGGGAAAATTGATTTTGTGTTCACAATTGCAGAACTGATAGACCCCCTAGTGGCGTTTCACCATAGCAACCTTTTTTTTTTTTTTTTTTTTCATTTACATGTCTTTTGAATAACTGCTAGTACAGAGCAGTAGGTGGAGATAGAGGGTAGGTATCTGAGCACTCAAACCTCAAATGCAGGACAATACAGGATTACTGAAGCATGCCTGAATAGTTGAAATGCAATTTTAGTAAGCTAATGACGAGGGAACACTGTTATGAGGCTTTAACATGGATAAAGTCTCACAAAAGTCAATTTTGCATAATATGTCCCCTTTACGATCATAGCACATACAGTAAATGACTATCTTATCTTCTACATTTTCCTTGTATTTCTTTCTCTGTCTACTACCAGCAGAATCATTAGCATACCGCCTCTCCTCTCACACACCCTGACCTTTAGCCGATGTAGCGTTGCTTTCGCCGATTCCTCCAGGTGCACTGTCTTTCTCTCAAAAATCCACTTAATCTTTTTTCAGAGTGCCCCCGTCTTCGCCTCGCTTTGTGTACTTCGACTCCACGTCCAGATAGAGCTTTGGATGCATTGTAAACACGGCTATCACTAATGCTTTTTTGCGCGTGTTTGTGTTTGTGCCCCGCAGCTCATCCAGACGCTGAAGAGACTGATGAGACCCTCCGCAGTGGAATTCAAGTCTCCACTGGAGCTGTCTGCGCAGGGTGAGTGAACAAGACACTGCAGTAATAACGTTTTCAACACTGCTGTACAACAAGCAGCTTTATCAGAAGGGAAATAACATGCGGATGAAATTTTCAGAGAACAAAAAAGTCAAATAGGCTTAATAGTGACAAAAGTGGATTAACGCAAGATATTTGTCAAACCAAATCACAAAATCTGCCAATGAGTACTAGTCATATTGTAGGGATGGAACAAGCTTTTGTGCTTATTAAGATAATAATAATAATAGTAATAATGTTAGTTTTATATATTGCTTTTCAAAAGAAACTGAAAGAACCTTTATATAAGCAAGAAAGAAAGACAGTAAAAAATAACAGAGAGGTTTATGGTGGTTGTATCCAATGTGAGTTTTTGTTTTAATTTGGAGTAACTCTGTGATTTGATTTGACTGTGGGAGTGAGGAGGTTTAGTCGGCCGATTGGAGGCGATGGGAGGGGCAGTGGGGCTGGAAGTGGTCAGTGAGGTATGGAGGGGTCAGTTAATGGAGGGCTTTGGAGGTGTCAGCAGGATTTTGAAATTGATGCGCTGTGGGATGGGGAGTTGTTGTAGAACCGGGATAATGTGGTCTCTGGTCGGGGTGTGAGTGTTAGCTTTTGGAGAGTAGTGGGTGGAGGAGTAAAGGTGGCTATTGCAGTAGCTGAGTCTGGGTGAAATGAAGGTGTGGATGAGGGTTTCACCAGCAGATCTCACAAGATGTTTTTTTTTAGTTTCTTGTGATATTTTTTCCTTTCTTTTTTTCCTCGTAAGCAGCCATATTTGTTTACGGCGGACCGTGTATGTCTCTGATTGGCTAATCCACTTGTCAGTCACACCCATTCGCTAACCTTTAACCTTGCCAGTTTTCTCCAATTTTTTATGTGACCTTTTTTTTTTTTTTATCGCCACTGGACTTCGGGTCTGTAAAGGAGCATGGTCACAGTATAATTTTTTTATTCCTACTGCCATGATGCAGCTGGTTACCAAATTTGGTTTGACTACGCCAAAGTTTTTGTCAGGACGTCCCATTGGCGAGGACAGTATTGCTTTGTGATACTAATGCTGTGCGCGGTGCTCGGGCCTAAAAAACATTAGCTAATATGCACTTAAGCATTACTATATCGCTTCCTATTTTCATTTATCAAAGTCACCTGTAAATGCACTTCACAATTATAGTACCCATATACTGTGTAAACTTTCAGCACATTCTCACATTGATTTCCCCTATCTGCTGCACATGGGCTGAATGCTTTCTGAATTGTAATAGCTAACATTAGTCACTGCCAGATTCGCGCCGCAATGTAGAAGCCTATTACAGACGCTAAGGAAGTATACAGGTGCGGTGCCATCACTCATCTCTCCAAACCACATCCGTGCTAAGCTAATTACCCTCCTATTGAAATATCATCACGGTGTCTTGCAGTTTACCCAGAAAACACTAGCAAATTTCAAGGGTGCAAATGATGACACAATTTAGGTTGACGTTTGTTGTTTGTCATTGTTACAAAATAGGGACAATAGAAAAATGTTAACACAAATGGTTATCACTACTAAAGAGTGAATCCTACCTATTAAATTTCAGAAAATGTAAATGTATCTATTATTAAAAATATTTGCAGAAATGTCCATACACCTTCACCTAAACTTCACCAAACGGATTATTACAGCTTGCCTTTACAACACAGCTAACCCACAGTTATACAAGGGAAAATACTTAGGCAAAGGTGTCCTAATGTAGGTTTAAATAAAAAATAATAATAAATAAATAAATAAGTTATACATTCTAGTTAAAGGTGCACTGTGCAACTTTTTGATGGAGGCAAGGCAAGTTAATTTGTGTAGCACAATTTGTACATAAAGTAATTCTAAGTGCTTTACAGAATAAGAAAGCGGCAATACAACAAATCAAGATAAATAATCGTCATGATGTTAATATTAAAAGATAAAAGTGCAGGATAAAAACCTTTATAAAAACTTCAGTCATACACAGCTAAACAGAACTGTTTGAGCCTGGAGTAGAGGCCTGTCTCACATCTTCAGGACGACTGTTCCAGGTAAAACCTGGAACAGTATAAACATAAAACTGAAACTCCATGTTTAGTCCTGGAGAATCTGGGCACCAGCAGGAGGCTGGTCCCTGAAGTCCTCAGAGTGTGAGATGGTTCATATGGCACCAACATGTCGAGATTTACTTTGATGCTAAGCCAGACAGAGACTTGTTCACAAGCAGAGCTGCTTTAAAGTCTATTCTGAGCCACAGGAGCCTCTGCAGAGGCCTGAGCACAGGACTTATGTGTTTGTACTTCCTGGTTCTAGTCAGGACCTGAGCAGCAGCGTTCTGGATGTATTGCAGCTGTCTTTATGCTCGTTTGGAGAGGCCAGTGAGCAGACCGTTACAGTAGTCTGACCTACCGGAGACAAATGCATGGATAAGTCTTTCTAAGTCTTGTTTTGACAGTATATCTTTGATGTATGCTATTTATGCTTTTCATATGGTAAAATCTGCAGATGTTATTGATTTGATGTGGCTGTTAAAGTTCAAGTCGGAGTACATTATTACGCCCGGATTTCTAGCCTGATTTGAAGGGTTTAGAGAGAAGGTCCACCACCTACTTGTCTCCATGAAGATGTTACTGATTTGCCTGGAATGTCCCAGCATATAGCATTAAACTTGTACATCTTTCATTTATCAATCATCAACTACAGATTTTTATTGTTTAAAAAATACCTTGTGAGCAGGGTCACATCTCCACATGTATCTGACATATAACTTGGCCTGGTGGTGTCAATTGCTTGTCTCCATTGAGATTTAAAGAGTTAAATGCCATAATGTGAAACATTACAGGTAAAGCTATGACTTCACCATAGAGACAAGCAGATGACCAATCATCCACCAGAAAAATTACACAGTTCCCCTAATAAATACACTGTGAACTACTGCACTTATGCAAAGACCACACTTTGACAAGATGTTCCATAGCTTTCTCTTTTTTTTTCAGCCCAGACTACTTAAAATTTTAATTGAACCCTTCTGTGCCAAATTGAATATGACACATTTTGAGATACAGGAAGACTGAGAACTATTAATCCTGGCATGGCTGTCAGGATTGAATAATGAATGAACCCTCTTAAAATCATCTTAAACTTTACACTTTGGTCCTCTTCGCTCCAAACTATTTCAAGTGGATTTCACAAGGTCGTCCACTTCAGAACATACTTGATTTTGCATAGGGAGTAGTCCACTTCAGAAAGGGCTCTTCAGTCACCCAAGTCAAATCCATTATGCAAAAAACATCTTAAAGAGGCATGTACCTTTCTGGTGCAGGGTCCAACTTGTCACCTCTCCACAGATCTGATCTGTGACTTGGCCTGATCACTTCAACTGCGTGTCTCCATGGAGATGGACATGTTTAATGCCATACTGTGGAACATCTCCATGGAGACAAGCAGATAGCTGGCTCTTCTCTGGAAAAGTTACATAGTGTATCTTAAAGGCTGATGAAGGCTTATAACGACTTAATTAAGGGATTAGGAGTTGGGTTTAAGCTACTTATTAAGTAGTTACTAACCCAGAATTATTCTTAATAAACTATTTATTCATTATGAATTAAGTCTATCTTTATGCAATTCAGGGGTGTCCATATTAATTGGCCCAAATGATAATATGTAGTACTTTTTATTGAAAATACAAGTAATCCTACCACTGTAACCTTATCAACATTACATTGCATTGTGATTCTGATGTAAAATTCAACATTTTCAGCCTTATTAAAGGTAAAGTGGATCTGTCAAAGCATCTCTAAAAGCATCAGAATTACTTGATGTATTGACCACAGTTCTGTGGTCCTCCATGACAAATATGTTTTAGTGTGTGGTCATTGGGGAAAAAGGTTTGGACAACCCCAGTGTAGTTATAATAAAGTGGTACAAACAGATGCAGTGTCAGATGTTTGTTTATGATCTAGGTCAACTACATTTTCCATTCAAAGTTCAATCCCTGTAGTGAAATTAGCATTGTAGCTAATAGTAAAACATCCACAGATTGCACTAGAGGAGCTCAGCAGAACCATTATCGATGGGTTTTGTCCTGGATTCGTGACAGAGTAGTACATTGTTACTAGCTCATTTGCATCCTACGCCCTTGTTTTTATTACAACCTGTTAAAAGTAACCAGGCACAGATGAATTGTCAGCAAGCTCTCCAATTAGCGCTGATGCCTTCACTGTGCACAAATATCAAGGGGGTTGTTTTTTTTCATCAAATAGGCTGTAGCTGACAGCGACACTTAACATCTTAGATGCTCGCAATCCAGCTAATTGAGCAGCTCCAAAACACTTTTTTAATGTTAGCATATTTACCCTAAAGAAATAACAGTGTTTCCCCTACCACTACATTAGCAGGGCGCCCGCCAACAGCACCCCCAGCCCTGTCAATCAAATTATGCAGTGCTAATTTACCAAATCTGTTCCACTACTCCATAAGAAACTACTGTATTAATATAAATCCAGGTAGTATTTTCTCTCATAGTGTGCTTGTCTAATCTGATCCGTTCTACAAAGTGGTCTGGTCCGGGCTTTGCGTTATGCTACAGTCGGCTCCTCTCCGGTCAGACAGTAGATCCACAGTCACAGATCATGGTGCTCATATTTGCACTGTAAACTCCACAGAGACACAGATTAAGACTAAGTTATACTAGAGACTAAGTTATACTAGTTTGATAATAAAATCCAAATGAATGCTTAGTGGCACTTTGTAAGTAAACGAAATGTCAGGCTTACCTAGTGGTTTAAATAAGTCTGTCTGCATCATTTGTTTAACAGATTAATTAGTGTGCGCTGTACATGGGTTACAAAGCAGTGAGAGATGACAAGTGAGGTTTGTTTCTATGACAGTTGTGCTGATTTCGGCTACTACAGCTCATGTTCAGAAGCAGACCACAAATAACCAGGGCTGCAAACTGGAGCATAGTGAAAAAAGGTGACTCTCTAACCGCCCACTCACGGCACATATTCAAAGTCCTCTGTGCTCAAAATGATCGTCCAAGTTAACATCGACTGTAAGAAACATTGGGATCATTTTTGACAACAATTTCAAATTTGACAGTTTGACAGCATGGTGAGAAGTTGTTTTTTTGTTTTTGTTTTATCGAAAGTTAAGTTTGTTTTTTTAAATGCATCTACCTTAAAAAGCAAAAGACGAAGTTAAAATCTATCAACTGGACAAATCGTTGTAGGAGTTGTTGAAGATGTTTCGCTGCTCATCCAAGCTGCTTCTTCAGTTCTGATCAGATTGCTAATGACCACTGCCTTATATCTGCAGGGAGGGGCTAACTACACTGAAACTGTAAACATCTATTGTGTCTAGTTTCAGCTGGAGCTACCCTAGTCAGCCCTTAACGACCCTGCTATTGTTCTCATTGTTCTGGGTCTGAGTATGGAGTTGTAGATCGGTCGAAAGATTATGTCTCAGGCCCCCATTCCTGTTTAATGAAGGAGTCTCTTTCCTAACAAAAATAGCTTCTTTAACTCCCCTCTCAAACCATTTCTTTTCTCTGGCTAAGATCTGGACTTCACTATCTTCAAAGGAGTGGTTAGTGGCTTTGAGATGTAGATGCACGGCGGACTGGGGCCCAGAGGAACTCTCACGCCGGTGTTGGTACATCCTCTTGTGGAGTAGCTGTTTAGTTTCTCCAATATAACACTCACTGCTGTCTTCACTACACTGAATAGAGTAGATTACATTACTTTGTTTGTGGCTTGGGATTCTGTCCTTTGGGTGAACCAGTTTTTGTCTTAACGTGTTTGTAGGTTTGAAAAAGACAGGAATCTCATACTGTCTGAAGATCTTCTGAGGTTTTTCAGACACACCTGCTGTGTAAGGAATAGTAACACCTTTCCTTTAGGTTCAGATTCCCCTGTTGTCCTGTTTTTTAGCTCTCTTAGATCTATTGAAGGCCCATTTTGGATATCCACAAGCAGAAAGGGCTTTCTCCACGTGTTGCTCCTCCTTCACTTTTCCCTCTGTGTTTGTGGGCACCACTTGAGCTCTGGAGCTTCTACCTGGAGATGTCGGCCCTGTCCTACCTTGAAAAGACTACTCTCACTTTTATCAGCTCAAGAACAGATGACTGTAATGCACTTTATGTCAGTGTCTCTCAGTCGCCTCCTAACTGTTTTTAAGTACTAATGTGTGTCCACTAATCCGCATATACACCAAAATCTGACTATTATCTGATTTCTGGACATTTAAGAGTATTTAAATGACATGTACACGTCAAACTCCAACATTTTAAAAGTCTGAGAAATAACCAGTACACATGTTACTGTAGCCATTGATTAAAAACAGGGTATTTTACTTCTATGGGATATTAAGTGCTAACACAAAACATATTTAGATATCATGTTACCTGTTATTCTTTTGAAAATGCTATATTTTCCAAAAAAAAAAAAATCAATAAGTTTCGCTTTCATTTTTCAGCGTTGTGACTCCTCCCTTTGCTCCATGCGCTAACTCACTTCACCTTCAGAGCATTACAGTTGGTGTGCATACTGCATTAGGCTTGTGAAGTTGTAGTGTATTGTTTTGTATCACGCTTTTGTATATTTATGCAAAATTGCCATAAGGAAGGTAATGAGGGTTCGAATAGGGTTAAATTGCTAAATTACTGAAACATACATGGGTGACATCTAAAATCTCTTCAGGCATGTTTTTGATTAGGGATTGACATTATGGTATAAAACACGGTAGAGAGCTCCAGAAAGTCAATTTTGCATAATTACCCCGTCTTCAGTATGTGAACATGTCCAGTCACACCTCATTGCTCACATGTTTTGCAAACACCACAGAGCAGCTCATATTGAAAGCATTTAAATTAGGTCAAAGCAGAGATCAGTGAAGGCTCATTCTTCTTATGGGCAGCAGTGACACAGTGAGTGATGATTCAGCCTGCTATAGACATTGAACACTACAATGTGTCACAAACCGTCCTTCTCACCCTCACCATGTACGCTCAGCAAATACACTGAAGTCAATACCCGCCGTCAATATAGTCAGGCCCAGGCAACAGAGCAACGCGCCATCAGCACAAAGTCTAACAAAAACGGAGAGGAGACGAGGTTTGGACTGGGAATCCAGGCATTTGTTCAATTGAAGTAAATTGAATAGTTTCTGGTCATGGTTTGTTCAAGTAATTGATGACACAGCCAGGACAACATTTACGTTTTACTTGTCTTAAAAACGTGCTTAATCAAATGGAAGCTTTGTATTGTTGAATTTGAATGAACGTAAAGATTGCTACCAAATTTTGACAGCATACGTTTTTTTAAATTTCCCCTCTGTGAGATTGATACAAGTTTTATCTTGGCAAGCAGGAAAAAATAAAATCAATCAATCAGTTGCTACATCATTTGCACTCCAGTTCATAAAATTTCTTTCTCCAGTTTGAGCTTAAGGCAAAAAAGTAAAAATTATTGTGTGTTTTTCCCCCACACGCATATATGGAGTTCACTATGAGTTCATTACGAGTTCACTCTGAATAAAAATGCTAAAAATCCACAATCAGGTGTATTTGTAAGTTTTATTTTGCCTGTGGAGGAAGTAGAAATCAACCCTACACAGTCGCACATCTCTTGATAATAAGGTCCTGGGATCAATTCTCAGGTGGTGTGAGGCCTTTCTGAGTGGAGGTTGTATGTTCTCCTCGTGTCTGCATAGGTTTCCTCTGGGTGCTCTAGTTTTCTAGTTACCTCCGAAACATTCTGGCCAGGTCGGACCAGTGGAGGCGTGCACAGTTGCATCGGCTCAGGACTAACCTCCCATTTGATATAGATAATTTTGTTGTACTTGGATGTGTAATGACGAATAATATAACCTATTCCTTTCCTTCTTTTTTTCTTTTCAGGTAAAGAAATGATTGAGACCTACTTTGACTTCCGCCTGTTCCGCCTGTGGAAGAGTCGTCAACACTCCAAACTCCTGGACTACGACGACCTCTTGTGACCCTGCTGAACTCAGCTGTGATGAGGCTTGATGCTACATAGTTTCCTCAAGAGTGATCCCGTTGCCCTGCTCTGACAGACAGTCGGGCTTTGGTTGGAGCGCCCCCCTAGTGCCGGACGTCCCACATTGGCTAGTTTTGAGTTACAAAGCCATGGGGTTCATATGGGACTAGTCAAGTGTGTGGTTAGTCTCCATTACCTTTCCAAGATGGCGGAAAGGGTTAGCGGCGGCGTTAGCTAGTACTGTCTACTGAGTTTTAGAGTAGAAGTTTAACCGTGACAGAAGAGTTGATGGTCCTTCTACATTTCTGAAGGAATTTTGAGCCGAGAATATTAGTGCTTCTATGTATATAAACAAGTGCTTTCTACAGCATTAGCAATGATGAATCCAGCATCTCTTTCCGTATTTTATGTGTGAAATCTAACCTTGATGTGACGCTGTATTGATTACAGCTTTTATAAACATTCAAATGGGTGTGATAGTATTTTGTACAGACTTGTTGTTATAACTCAGGTGACAATCTTTAGTTTGATAAGAAATTATACTCACGGTTTGTAAGGCGATATACTGTAGATACCACTCCAAGGCCTTCAAAGACATTTATGGTCAGGGATGGTGTTTATCTCCTATAGCCTTTTACTAAGCTGTAGCCTTTCTGACAAACTCGTGCATGTATATCATGACTTTAGCATTAGCATAGCATTAGCTCCAGTCCTGGCTGCTAACGTGTCGCAGTGCTAGCTTTTTTTTTTTTTTCTTGAAGTGTTGGCGAACAGCAGCTCATATCTTTAATACCTGTGTGTTGCATGTAGGCTAGTTGATTTTTCCTCTCGGAATAAGACAAAATAACTGGTGTTACTCAATATTCAATGCTAGATTTATTTTAACAATTCTAATGGTGGAAATGTATTGTTTTAAATTAGCAAATAATTTAATTACAATTTTTAGTTTTTATTTCTTTTTACATAGAATTAGATTTTTGTGTTAATACACTTAATTCTGCATATATTGAATTACAAAACAAACATAGGATAGGGCTTAAATGGGCCTAAATGTGTATGAAAAGAAGATGTATGTTATTTAAACGATTATCAATGCTTCCATATCAGTCAACAGCATTATGATAATTTGTGAAAATAGCCAAAAGGTATTCAGGGATCTTTCAATTATCAAATCCAACTTACGCAGCCAAAAAATAAAAAATATATATTTTTATGCCAACCAAGGCCTTGAAATACTAGAAACTGTCCAAATGGCTTAATCACTTCATGAATCTGTATCTCCAAGAATCATACAAGCTATAGCCTAAAGTTTAACAATATTCTGACAGCCATACAGAGCCTTCTACAAAGCTCAGTATTTCCATTATTAATAATGGTTAATAATCATTCAATAATAGATAAATAAAGGTCACCATTAGTGACATAAATGGATATCTTGCTTGTCATAGTTTACTAGTGAGTACTGTGTTCGGGGAGATAATTGATATTAATTAGCCTGTTGATAAAGATGTAATATTATTACTGTAGGCTAAATATTAATGTTTTCTACACATCATTGACTTTAGTCATAACACTGTTAAGTAGTCTAATGTTTGGTAAATGTATTTCTTATTATATCATTTGGAAAGGGAAATGGCCTACTTGTGTACATTGTTGTGGACTTTGATGATGCTTTGTGAATTTAGGAAACAACAATATGCCACAACTTTTAAAGCTTAGTTAGAGCTGGTGGTATAACATGAGCTAACTGGCTATTCTTTAGCCTCTTTGCAATACCTTGCACAATAGATGTACATGTACATTAACACTATAAAACTGTCAAGTGATGTTATTGTCTAAATTAATTTTGAGCCTTTTTAAATGTCTTTTTGCATAATCATACTAACACTAATGAATAACACTACTAGAGTTGTTTTTTTTCATATGTAAAGCCATTTCGTGCAGCATTTATGCGAGCACACTTGAATAACTGTAGCGTTGTATTCAGTGCAGTGGAAAAAGGGTTACATTTAAATATTAAGATGTCATTCATTATTTTATATATTTTATCATTGAGCGCCAGTGCTAGCCTCATAGCCTGGCTGTAGCTTCTGAATACTCTAGTGGCAGATAGAGTAGATTTATATAGCCTTGTGCTGGTATTTGTTCCTACTCACGTTTTTGGTCATGGTTGACTGAGCCCATCTTGTGTACCTGAGTGTTTAATGTGCTCCTGTGATGCATTCACTGACCTGGCAGAAAGAACTGTCAGAAAGACTCTGACATCAAATGTCTGTGAACGCTGAAGGAATCTTGTGAATTTGTTTTTTTGAAGTCACATGACGCTGTAACCTGACAAATGTTTTTCATTTAGTTTAATTAATCTGACAGAAAGGCAATAATTGTTAATAGCTGTGGTGATATGAAGGAAACCCTTTATATTTTTAAAGGTCATAGTTTTAATTTTGGGCTATTGATCAAATGTCTCATACCACCACATTCATTATTTGTGATTATTTATTTGTGTATGTACGTAGTTGCTGTAGGCCTTGGGTATCGTATAAAGTTAACTGTTCAATAAGTTTAGTATAATGGCTGTAAGCAACTCGGTGGCATATTTAGAGGCTAAACATGATGGTTAGTGATAATGTTTAGCTTGTGTAGGGCTTTACTGGCATTATTCAAAAGTAATGAGAAACTGAATTCTTTATACAGTTGTCATGATAGTAAAATTTTAAACTCATTTTCAATACTAAGGAATAGACTCGATTCTCAGTACCTATTCTAATATAATTTTCAACATTAAATCATAGTACTTTCGGTCTTATATATGTGTAATCCCTCTCATCTAGCTAGGTTCCATAGTAGTCTATGTGTCTTATACTTGTTCTGATACAGCTTAAGATCATTCTATAGCTAAAGTTTATTTCTGTCTTATGAATGTGACTCGATACCTGCTCAAATGAGAATCTAGTGTCAGTGCTAGTTTTAGTATCGATTAATATCTGATTTTCAATACTTTTGACAACCCTAATTGTTTTATTTTCCAAGTGCCTGGATATTTTGTCCTAGTACCCAATGTTTCTTAAAAGCTTAAGTTCATGGGAAAAAAAAAAAAAAAAACTTTAGAGGGAGGTTACACTATCAAATAGAAACAGGCAACATTTAAAAAAAAAAAAAAATTGTGTCTGTTTATTGGCCCTGTCCCATCATTATGCCCATGGAGTGTCTGCTTACAGTCTTTACACAAGCTTTGAGTGAATGTAAAATCCAATGTATTTTGTCCATAGAATATTCTGTAACATTACTGCATATTTCATGTATTGTGCGTTGTGTATAGCGTACCCTAACCTCATTTACTATTGCTGTGAAGACTTTACCTTCTGTAGCAAAACTTCATTTCTATTGTTGAATTTGTCAATCTCGTCCCAATGCGCTGTCAGGCAGATGGACAACTGCAGATATGTCTCTCTAGGTCGGAAACTATCCAAAACTATAATATAATCCATGGCAACCACCCGTGTCTTAGCCTGACCAATCCCTCCTAAGACCCCCTCCCCTGCTTCACCTGCCACTTCACTCTAATTACATCCCTATTCACTTGTCCAGACCCCAGCTCAAGTTCGGTCTAATCCACATGATTAATACTAGCTTCTATTGGACCTAAGGTTACAACAAGAATGGACTGCAGGCTGATGGGTTTGTAATGACATTTCAGATTACAAAGCCAACAAAGGGTGTCCTCTTGATACCTGCTAGTTGATTATCCACGCCGGGGTCCGGTTGAATAGATAGAAGATAAGAACATCAGGATAGAACATGAGAGGCAATAAATGAACACAATCTAGGTGAAAGTTGTCACGAACCAAACGGGGAGGTCTGTCGGTACATGCTGTCTTTTATTAGATGGGATGTTCACATTGTAAGCTCTAGTTGTTCATTTCACCACTTTTACTTATAAGTGTGTTACGTTGAGTAGTAACGCACCACTATTGCTGTCTTAGTCGGCGATGGGTTTTGATGTGAAAATTTTGAGCAATATTGGGCTAAGGCAACAGCAAAAGAAAAAAAAAATCTGTTAAACTGATTTTTGTGAACTGTTGAAATTTAAAACTCAATTCAACTTAATTTTAACTTTGAATAAGACCATATGTAAAACTCCAAGCCTGTTAAATAATTAATATTATGTTTTGCTTGTGGTGCTAATACCTATAATTGTGATTAAGTACTGTCATTTTAGACTTTGAAAAAATTAAACAAATGTATAAGAGCAAAATTGTTATTACAATAATAATACAAATACAACTTAACTAGCATGAAGATTTTGAAATGTAAATACCTCCCATATGATACAATGAATTATTTGTTTAGCATTGAGCTGTTATAAACCTCCACTTCTGATTTTTCATTGCAGCCCACATCCAAAGTGCTCATCTCATGGATTACAGCTGCTTTAAGGTCAAACATTATTAGGCTTTTTCATGTGAGCACTGGAGGCGGCAGGAGTCCTTGTAATAAAATTCAGCTAAAGGACCCAAGGACTGAATAAAGAGGGGGTGTGTGGGCAACCTTGACGAGTTGCATAGACCATCTAGACATATCAAAAAAACTAACCTCGTGGTACTTGGGCAGACGTCATGAAGCAGTAAAAATGTGAAATTGCTTTAAAAGAGGTCGTTGGCGAACGTACCTCGAACAAGACAAAAAATATTGTTCTAATTACTAAATCTAAAAGAGTTGACCATGAAATTAGGAAAAAGGTTGTATCTATATAGATGTATTTAAATATTTATTCGGGAATTATATAAAAGTATTCTTAATTCAAAATAATTCACCATCAGTATTTTTTTTTTTATTATGTAAAATGTATTTCTCATGTTACCGTTTCAATCTAATCGTTTAATGGTAATAGTAGTTTAAGTTGCTTTACTTCTTAACACAAATCATTAAAGTCAACAGTTAATTTACTTTTAATCCAATCCATGTTAAATTTCAACTTAAACCAAGTTATATTAAAAAGTTTATCAAGCGAAAGTAACCCAATAGCACTTGTACTTAACAGTTAGCTAAACAACCTTTTGACAACCTAAATTACAAACTTTTTCCGTTCCAAAAACATGATTACACAACATGACAGCCTCCCACAGCGCAGCCCATTTTGACAGCGGTTGTTACATTAATATCCTGATCAGTTTCCGTGCAGTTTGCCATGGCCCTGCGGGGAGTCGAGCTGGATTTGATGAGGGAGATTGATGCTTTGATTGGCCTGACAGTCGCTTCCTGATTGAAATTTGGGGCTATGATGTTTTGTTTCATCTACCTGTTACAATTGGGATGAACTTCTGTAGATTGACAGTGTTAGATCCTCATGTCATGTTGAATCAATGTTGAATAAATAATAGCCATTACAATCTCGGTATGCGTGGTGTCTTTTTTAACACAATACATAAAGGTGCAATATGTAACTTTTCTCCATAGTATGGCCTTACACATATCTATCTAATTCCTTTCATTTTAGGTGTTTTTGTAGCTCAAAAATAAATGGAAAAACATTCAGTCTTACTATGAGTGACTGGCCACAGATCTGACCTGGTAAGCAAAAATAGACAATAAAAGTTACATAGTACATCTTTATCTTTACACTGCCAAATCATGTATTAATCTTTCAAGCATTCTCATAGGAGGGGGTGGTGGTTGAATAGTTAGCCCTTTGGCCCCACAGCAAAAAGGTCTCAGGTACGATTCCCAATTTTGAGAAATCTTGATCTTAAATTTGCAGTAGCTACAAATTCTGTGGTGGTACAAACAGAAAGCAATTTTCAGAGTTTCACAAAAGTTTCAGACACTGATCTCCCCAAATATGTTTTCAGACCACGTCATATACTTGAATTTTAAGAGGTCAAAAATCTAATCAGTAGTGATAGTTGTGATTGAGAAATATTTACTCACACATAAAAACAAAATCATCAGTGTGAGATGGCACCTTTTAAGGGTAACTGAATGTTCAACTTGTATGAAACGTTTTTTAAAGGGTGTAAGATCTTGTTTAAGAGGTGTGCCATCTGCGTGTCTCCATGGAGATGATTGAATAGTCCAGAAATAATATTCTACAGTATGGCATTAAACGTTTTTTATCTTTTATTTATCCAATAACAATATCAGTTCAGTATCGGTGGTGGCCCCTCAGTCATAAAAGTTACATAGGACTTTTATGTGTCCAAAACTAAACATTGCATTTCCAAGGTGTAGAGAGTGTCAAGAACTCTTCAGAGAGGGCCTTAGTAATTATGTTCTACTTCGCACACAATACTTCACAAACACATCAGGATCGTTCAGTCCTGTGTCTGTGATTGATCTTGCACTTAACTTAACCTTTGTCTCCGGAGCGAAGGACCACATGGGACATATACACACAAGTATGTGTCTATAATTTTAGGCTGAGATGTCTAAAGTTATGTACCAAGTGTGCACCAGAAATGACTGGAGATACACACGCTGTGTGGGGGTGTAAGGTGTGCGACCATTTGTAAGGCAATCACCCAGCGGCCAGACTCACACGAGCAAGTTCGAGAGACAAGCCCCGAGCTGTGGCTGTGCACTTAGGTATATAGACTTGAGAAAGTCTGTAGGCTTGTACCACAGTCACGCAGAAACGTCCCTTTAAACACGGCAAGGACAATGTAAAAATGTCAAAAGTTAAAGTGAAATGAAGTAGCTCAAATATAACAATGATTCTTTACTGGATTATTTTTAGCTCATGATTATAGGTGACTAATATAATGCTTGCCTTTAGCTTCAAACGCATACTATAAATGAATAAATGTGAAAATAAATGAAGCCTGGGGTGAGCAGGAGTCCTGAGCAGCAGAACCCCTCCATTCTACACCTGCGTCAGGACAAAAAAAAAAAAAAAAAAAAAAACAGAACAATAATTTTAAAAATACACTCTATTGCTAAAAGTAATCACAGGCAATTAAGTTTGACAAACTTAACCTTTGTAAACAACTCATTGATCTATACCTACATATTTACCTGAAAAATGTCTTGGTTCTCACCATCTCCATCATAATGAAAACACATGAATACATTTATGTTCTAACATCAATTTATCTGGATGTCATCACGTATTCCCGTATCTTCTTTGGCACATTTCAGAGAACACTGGAGTTACAGTAAGGCCCGAGGGATGAATACTTAGATGCGGATGTCACTCAAAAAGCAGCTCCAGTCAGGACCAGGACAACAATGAATGTTGGAGATGATTACCGAGAAAGAATACTGCACACTTTCTGGGAACTTTTATAATTTATCAAGTCTTATTTTACGAGAAATGGAGTTTGACTATTTCTGTTAGAGGCAGTGGAAGAAATCACACTACAGGGATCACTATAACAGAGCATTTGGTAGCCTGGTAGCTCATAGATGAATACAGACAATTCAAATTGTTCATTTATTTAATGATGTAAATGTGCTCTATGTAACGTGTCGGGTGTTGGGGTGCACTCACTTGCTTTGTGGAGATTGTCTTGTCTGGAATGTTTAATACTATGATAGTAAATTATCCATCTTGTTTTTATTGCCCAAAATACATAGAAAAACATGCATTCTTACCATAGACAGTATATATAGATGGACATAGTTAACCTGCTGCAGTGTTCCAAATAGAAAGTGAGCATGGGCACGCTGCCAGCTCCATCAGTTCTATTGAAAAAACTATCTCCCCTCTCTCCATAAGTCCTGCTGTCAGGCTCATCATTTTGGTCTTAAAATGTTTGTATTAACCCGCTCTCTCTGACAGGGGTGTCACTCATTTTCACTGAGGGCCACATCAGCTAAACGGTTGCTTTCAAAGGGCCAGATGTAACTGTGAGGCAGTATAAATGTAAAATAAATGTAACTACTTTTTGTAAAAATATGTATCTATATGGAACTGTGTATCTCCTGATAAACTGACATTTTTAACAGTCTGTGTGTGGTCAGGGCACAGCTGCTCACAGACCCTCAGCACTGCTTCAAAAACACCCTCTGAAAAGGACCAGTAAAGATACTTTCACTGCTGCATTTTGCTTTTGTGAGCATATTCTGCTGTGATCGCAGTTTACCTTTTAAGTCTTTGACAATTTGTTGTTTTTCTTGAAGGCTAACTTGCAGACTTAGCTCCGTGTTTGGTGTCAAAATGCTGACGTAGATTGTAGTCTTTGACAACCAACAGCGCCCCATAACACAAATAATACAGGTTTTTCTCTTTGAAGCACAAACGTGTATTTACCTTCCCAGCATTCTTGAAACTGCCTTCCGTCTGAATACATTTTCCTCTTCCTGGATATTTTGGGATCCTTATTTGTAAATATTTCTCAATACCACTTGTTTGGAAAATCTCATAAGTGTGTAAAGCAGCATGAACACTGGGTGACGTCACACTCCCTTAGTCCACTTCTTTATACAGTGTGTGGTTCTCACTGTAACTCGGTTTGCATCTCTGTGGCTTTGACACGTATTTGTCCTGGTAGTGCCACCTGCTTGTCTCCATGGAGATAGAAATGTCTGATGTCACGCTACACTGTGGAATATTCCAGGCAAAGCAGTAGCATCACCACAGAGACAACCACGTGGCCCACCCTCATACCATAAAGTTAAACACAGTGCACATTTAATGATCACTACAAGTCTTTGGACATCACCCAAAAAATGTGTGTATCTAAAAGTCTAAGTAGTTATGTGCTATCATTAAATTTATGCAATATCCATAGATATTACTTTTCCATTCACAGCATATATCATTTATACCCTTGTAATAAACACAAAAATACAACTTCTCTTGCTTTTTTGTAGTATTTTTGTTTAGTTATTTAGTTTGGTACACCTTTAAAAAAGCCTACAGACTATAGTTCAGTTGGATTTTGCAGAGTTATCTGGTTGATGTCTGTCAAATCACACAGGAACCGCATTGTTATTTCATTCAGTCGCATCCTCTCTGTTGGGATACTGCAGTGTTTTGTGTCTTTGGGCAAGACAGTTCTTCTTTGAATTTGTCGTGAGGTTACAAGAAGAGCATAGGGGATTGGAATCTGATGAATGAACAGTGCACCGGTTTGTAAAGCAACATTGTAAAAATAACTTATGAGACTATTGTGTTATGGTCTGGCGTATATGAACACATTGTTTTAACAGTAGTAGTAGTAGTAGTAGTAGTAGTAGTAGTAGTAGTAGTAGTAGTATTTTATCTATCTATCTATCTATCTATCTATCTATCTATCTATTTGTTTGATTAGGACAATGCATGTTAGTTAACAGACATGATACAGACATGATACACCATGACCAAAGGCTAATTTCCAACCTCTGTCCCAAGGGCTATGGTCACAAGAGTCAAAAAAAATTGCACACTACACACTGCACAGTTTCAATAATTGCACATCACATTTATTGCACAGTCCCATTATTTCAGTCAGTTTGGCCCATTCAAGCCACTCTCTTTGAGCATCTCTCTCCCTGGTCCTTAGTCTCCCCTGAGTATCTGAGCTCTGAGTATTTATACCGGAAGGACAAAGCTACATACATTTCAAAGCAAATTAACTCTTACACCTGAGGACAGATAAGACTCAAGGGCTTTTCCTGGAGGATGGGACGGAGCCTTCACAGTTGTTCATGTCTGTTCTGGGTCTCTGCGTGTACATAAAAACATATGATCAGAATATTTTCCTCACAACATGAATATACAGTACTTGAATTTACCAACATGCATTGGTGTGGTTTTTCATTTGAGCTTTAAAAGAAGTGTACGTGGGACATTCTCTCAGGGTGACCATTAGTAGTAGCAGTAATAGTAGTAGTAGTAGTAGCAATAGTAGCAGTAGTAGCAGTAATGATAGTGGTGTAACCGAGGGTGGCCGATGACATAGTTAATATAAAAAGTTAACTCATTTAAAAGTAAAACTGAAGCAACAACACCACTGAACTGTAATCCGGGGAGTAATACAAAAGGACCCGTAGGTGCGCTGGCTAACATTTTTCTGATCTATGTTATAATTTTGTTTCCTCATTAAAAACATACCTGGAGTTGTGTTTTGCTTCATTCTCACCTTGGAATTGTCCATCTCGACTGAAATAAAGGTAAAAGGTAGTTGTTAACTTGAAAACTACCACTTCATGACATCACAAGGTGGAGCGTTTTGAGCTTTGGAGATGTTACAGACTAATATTGAATTGAGGTAACGAGATTATAACATGGCTTAACGCTCACAGGAGTCAGTTTTGTTTAATATAGGACCTTTAAGTGCCATCGCAGCTGACCCAAACACATCTCTTTTCTTCTATATCATGCTTTTAAACTCATTTTTTTCATTCTTGAGTCTTTTTGAAAAGCGTCACTGCAGCGCTGGCAGAGGGGCCGGGTACCTGGGCACCGCACAAGCTGAGCACAGGTTGGGACTTTTGGCTGGTTAGCGGGATAAGCTCTGTACTCTTGAACAATAGCCTGGTTTTATGGAGCTGTGAACAGAACTGTGGAGCTTAGCGACAGATGGTGGTCTGAAATACTGCTCCAGTTCAGAGTTTGGGGAACGCGCCCACCTGGACCATAAGAATGTCGACATAAAGATGATCGTTATTGCGCTCTGGGTTTTGGCCACATGGTTTTAAAGGAACAGTTATGTAAGATTTAGGTTCGAAATTTCAAAAACATGACCCGTCTGTGTCCCCTGGTTAGAGATATGAGAGATGTTCAAATCAAATATAGCTCTTACACATAACAGTTGTGATGCTGATTTATGCTTAATTACACAAACATTGGGTATGAGGGACAAGCTGTTTTTATTCAATTGGTGTTTTATTTCTCAAGACGGTTATCCAATCAGAAAGCAGAATGAGCCTCACATGCGTCTCTCATTTGGGTTGCCAGTGCTGAATTCCACTTGGTTTAAACCTAAAAGGACTTTCTCTGATCTGACTCCTCGTTACTTAAACCCCAGCACCTACAGTCAATCATGAATCAGTGCTAGTGCAGCCTCTGCAGCTCAGGGAGTGAATTCTGGAGGTTCTGAGCTTTAATATGAGACCTGTCCATATACTGAGAATGTGAAAAACTTGTATGTGAAGACCCAAGACACGCTGGAGGGTCTATGTCTCTCGGCTGGCCTGGGAACAACTTGGGGTCCCACCGGAGGAGCTGGAGGACGTGTCTGGGGTGAGGGAAGTCTGGGAGTCCCTGCTTACACTGCTGCCCCCGCGACCTGGCCCCGGATAAGTGGAAGAAAATTGATAGATAGACGGATTGTATGTGTCCTCTATCTGCAGGTTAAGGCAACCCAGGTTGAGTTGACCTTAGTAACTTTTTTAAAACTGTGAGAGTGCAGGCTCCACACAGTTTCTTTAAACAGAGAAGTAAACCTGTACAACTGTTTATCGTTATGCTACTACATTCATTAAGTATGTGAAATGCTGTTTATTAAATTATTTTTCAACCTAAATTATAAGTCTACATGTGGGTGGCAATGATACACAGGACAATAGTGGTTCCTTTATAGTACATGCATGGGTAATTTATGTTATAAAACGATAATCAGAGCATTATTATACCTCAGTTCACTTTGTCTGTATTAAATTGCCAAGTATTTATCAGCCACAGCAGCAAGACAAATATTGATTATGACTATCAGCTAAATCTTTATGGGGCCATCTTGACAACAGGGTTATTCACATTTTGATAACTAAATATATTTGATTTGGTCCATAATTCATTGTTTAGTGGCAAATGTCAAGTGCTCCTAACCAGTCATAAATATAGTCTTCATAATGTCTCTTCTACTTCCTTTATCTCTTCTTCCAGACAGACCCTGCCTGGTTTAACCTGCCTGATGTTCTGTGCTCGTCTGTCTCTGGAGGTGTGGGTTAGATAAAATGTGTTGCATGGAGGTGTAACTGGTGCCACCTCCGCAGGCTTCTCCAGTAAAGGCATGGGTGACATTATGAAAAAATAATCAATATATTATACTAGATACAGTAAGTTAATGCCCTACTGTGGGAAAACTACCCAAACAAAATCGTCTTCTCAGCAAACCAGCAGATGGTAAAATTGTGTGTTTTTTGTTAATCTTTTTAGTAATAGCTTGCAAAACATCTAAAAAATTGTTGTATATTCTTTTTGGATAAATTAGCAAGCCCAATGGGTCAAATTTGGCCATGATCCTAAATTAGAGAATAAAGGGTTAAAATTGAAAAAGTAGATATTTCAGTGTTCAGTGAACTTATAACAGTAATTTAATGCAATGTTCATAATTCTCCAAAGAAGAAAAGGGTTCTCGGGTTCTCCAGGGTTAAAATAAAGTATTTTAAAATATCTTCGAACTAAGTGAGTGTCTGATATTTTTCTTTTTCTCATTGATAAATATATGTTATCAGCCCCAAAAGCAAGATATTAGATAGCATCAGTCAAAAACATCCAAAACCGGCCATCTCAAGTACAGGAAGACACAATAGTTACTGGACAACCCAACAAATCTTCATGTGTTCCATAATTTAAAAGGCAGCAGATATCACATACGTGGAGATAATTCTACATTCGTTAACTAGCAGCCCTATTGTTAACAATGGCTAAAAACTGTTTAAATTACACAATAGTTATGATTAGACTACATTTTTTTTTTTTTTTTTTTTTTTTTTAATGAAGGTTTAAAGTGCCTTAAAATGCCTTCCTTGTATGTAAATTGTCTCTGTATTTAGGATAGAACTCAGCGCTACTTCCTGTATTTTTGTACTTTACAACAGGTACTATCCCACCAAACTAAGTAATAATTTGAAAAAAACATGAAAACATGTATTATCTCTTCTTCCAGACTGATCCTGGACTTGTTGGTATAATTTTCTCTCTGTACAGCCTGATGCTTGGTCTCTGGAGGTGTGGGTTACATAAAAGGTGTAGCTGGGGCTGTAATTGGTTCCTTTCCAGCTGGGTCCAGTGTGCCGTGCTCAGGCCTGATGGAGAGGCTCGTTTGTCTAATCAGGCTCTGGTATAATTATACTGAGGAGCAGCAGGCACCGAGGAACACGGGGATCCAACTCAGACACCACTGACAGCAAATATTTAAAGAGGAGTATTATGCAAAATCGACTTTTCCGAGGTTTTTAACATATTATAACATTCCCTCATTAAAAACATGCCTGAAGAGGTTTTAGATGTCATCCACGCATGTTTTATTAAGTTAGCAATCTGTCCCGGGCCCTATTCGAAACCTCCTACTAGTTAACTGTAAAATTCTGTCCAACGCTCCGCCCACAAACCACCGTCACACACGACAATTCTCCATAAATATACAAAAACAGGACATAAAACTGTACACTACAACTTCACAAACCTGACACGATGACATGCAGTAGCTTCATAATCCACGTTGATTACGTTGCTTTAGCGCTCTGAAGGGGGAGCAGCTTAACACGGAGAGCAGAAGGAGGAGAGGAGACTCAAACATAAATGAAACTTACAAAACAAGTTAATATGTTCCAAGCCCGCTCACGGTAAGGACGCGTGTTTTTCAGTGCACATGGAGTACTTTCTGCGGTAACCCTGTATGTTACAAAGACTGATCGCTTTAGCCATTTCATCTCCCCGTGTGTCTTCTCCAGACTAGTTTATTCTAAGAGACATATTTATGAAGCAGCTGCCTCTGTCAAATTGCCAGTGAGAAGGAAGCCACCATTATACCAACTGCACCATCAGACAGCTGTGAATTGTCATCTCCATAAGTTTGTATTTATGCAGATATGAGACGGGAGGCTGCAGACAGAAGGACTACTTTTACGAGCTCGGTAATAACTGAGGACTGGGGCTGTGGACAATCAAGTAAATACAGACTTTTTCTTCTTTCTTTCTTTCTTTCTTTCTTTCTTTCTTATTTTCTTCATGTCTATTTGGTGATAATAGTAATAATGGTCCAGTGGATCAATAAGGCAGGGCAGTCTTTTGTAATGTCACCAACTACTGGAAATCATAGTGGCCACTGAATGCAGCACAAACTTAGATTAAGGTTTGTTTAACCAGAAATGTTCCTAGTTTGCACTAAATTGCCTCAAAAATGACAAGAAACAGTAGATAATACAAATAAAACATCATTTTCACAGTTTAATAGTGAATACAAAGTGGATTTGGTTTAGTTTCACTTTAATAATCACAAGTTAGTACAGAGAAGTGAGTGGAGATATGTTCCGCAGTATGGCATTACATTTATCTTGTATTTATTTACAGGTTTACATACATACATTGAAAAAAACAGGTATTGTTACTGAGCGGGGTCGTCTCTCCACAGATCTGACCTGTAACTCGGTCAGATAGCGCCGCCTGCTCGTCTTCATGGAGATAACCAAACAAGACCAATGCTATACTGTGGAATATTCTCGGCAAAGCAATCTCCATGGAGACAAGTACACGGTGCACCTTTAAGCAAAATCTGCATGAATTAGTTTTATGGAGTAGTGACTGGAGTGAAAGAGTAGGCAAATACTGCTGTTGCTAAGCGTTGTAGTAGTAATCGTGGTATTTGTCAGGAAGTCTGCAGTTTTAAAAATAAGCAAAATATAGTGGAAATAAAAGCACTTGTTTTGTTTGTTGATACAGACTGTGCCTCTGGACCTCTGCAGAGTTTAGGCACTGCAGTAAAGGGTGCTCTCAGGCAACACTTCCTCCTGGTGGACAACAATAGTACTGCGCCTTTTATTATTTTTTTTTTTTTTTTTTTCTTTTACTTTTAAAGAGGACAGAAAAAAAAGTATTGTATTGTCTTAGTTTACTCAAAGGTGTGATTTTATTGATTCGCATTTGAATAATCCTGTAATATGTCTTTTTTCACCTACTCCTTATCCCTGCGCACTGCTCTGTACTTACTTCAAATTCAGTGAGTCAGTGTAAACCATTACTGTTCTAATAGTGATTTTTACTTATAAACAACAGTATTTCTTCCTTCATTATGCCCTATTCATGGTAACTGGCGATGTGCATGAATTAACTTTATTATGCAACTTACCTCAATGTTTCACTCTTTGTAAGGTCTTTAATCTGAATAGAAACTAGATGGTGCTTGATGTCCACCTCATTCTGTGCTAGTGCATGCATAAATCCATTATAATCAGACCTATTATTTCTATGCAGATGAGGGGGAGAGGTGGAGGAGAGGTGGAGGAGAGGTGGAAGAGAGGTGGAGGAGAGGGCAGGAGCGGTCTCTGTTTTTTTGATGGTCTTTTTGATGTATTTGTGATAAGGTTGTGAAATTTAAGACCCAAAAGCATGGGGATTGGATTGTACCATTATTGTGTCAAAGAGATGGGTCAAATGGTGCTTCAATTATGCTTGAAGAAAGTCATATTCTAGCTTGATTCTTAAAAATATATTTTGACGTTGTCCTTGCAATAAGTTTATAAGGAACGAGGACGACAGAGGATCAGTTGGTAGAGCGTTTGTCCACTGATCTGAAGGTTGATGGTTCATACCTGGCCCATTCCTCATGACAGAACTAGGCTGCCTTGCTCGTACATGTCTTTTCAGCTGAATGCCCATAAATTTTCAGTAGGATTAGTAGTAGGATTTAAATCAGGGCTTTTTGATGGCCACTGCAAAACATTGACTTTGTTATCCTTAAGCCTCTTTGTAACCAGTTTGGCAGTATGCTTTGGGTCATTGTCCATTTGGAAGATCCATTTGCGTCCAACTTTAACTTCCTGGCTGATGTCTTGAGATGTTGCCTCAGTATTTCCACATAATGTTCTTTCCTCATGATGTCATCTATTTTGTGAAGTGCATTTGTCCAGCCAGCAGCAAAACAACCCCACAACATGATGCTGCCACTCTTATATTTCTCACTTGGGATGGTGTTGTCAGGCTTGCAAGTTTTCCCCTTTTTCCTCCAAACATTACAATGCTCCTTATGGGCAAACAGTTCAGTTTTAGTTTGGTCAGACCACAGAACATGTCTCCAAAAATTAAGGTCTCTGTCCCCGTGTGCATTTGTATGTTTCTTCTGGAGTAATGGCTTCTTCCTGCAGAGTGTCCTTTCAGCTCATGTCAGTACAGTGCTCATTTCACTGTGGATAATGACACACTCTCACCAGCTTCAGCAGCATCTTCACAAGGTCTTTTGCTTTTGTTCTTGGGTTGATATGCACATTTCAGACCAAAGCACGGTCATCTCTGGGACAGAACCCGTCTCCTTCCTGAGCGGTATGATGACTGGACATTCACATGATGTTTATATTTGTGTATAATTGTTCGAACAGATGAACGTGGCACCTTCAGGCATCTGGAAATTGAACCAGACTTGTGCAAGTCCACAGTTCTCTTCCTGATATCTTGGCTCATTTCTTTTGACTTTCCCTTGATGTTACACAAAGAAACAGTGTGTTTCAGGTGTGCTATCAAATTTAACCACAGATGTGTCTCTAATTAACTAAACTGTTTTCTTTTGTGTAGAGTATGTAAACTTATGGTTTCAAGTTGGCTTCAGTTGGACTAAGACATAGTCATGCTACATAGTGACTGAAATAATCTAATCTGATTGGACGGCCATGGTTGGACATGTCTCAAGGTGCACTAGAGGGAGTGATGACCAGACTGATATCATTCTGAATTTAAAAAAAAAACCAAAAAAATAACTTTTTCTACTTTTGAAAATCATTTATCAAATAATCAAATTACATGGACATTTAAAAGTCTCCAAGACTTTGCAACTCCTTTGCAATTGCTGTTTGTTTTTTGTCAGTTTAAAAACTTTTGGTTGTGAATAGGGCTGGGTATCACCAAGAAGCTGCCGATACGATACGTACCTCGATACACAGTCCACGATACGATACGTATCTCGATACAGAGCCATTTCGATACGATACGATTCGATACGATATATTTCAAATCGATACGATACAATTCAGAAAAAAATAAAGGCCTTCAACCTTACTTAAATGGTCAACCCAAGTTTCACAAAAAAAAAAAAAAAAAGAAAAAAAAAACATTAAATGGTGCATTTATCTTCCATTTATTGAAGATTAAAAAACACAATGAAGTGCTTTTTGATTAATGCATGTTTCTAACTAGAGGGAGGAAGGCGGTTGAAACATTTTTTCCTGACATTTTCGTTTCTCTTGCTTCTCTTCACCCGTAAAGAGTAACGTCTGGGGGGAATATCGATATCGATACTAGGAAACAAAGAATCGATACCGTATCGATTTTAATAATATCGATAAATATCGGTGTATCGATATTTTAGCACACCCCTAGTTGTGAACTAGTGATATCGTTACATAAAGAAAAAATGAATACACAAGATAAGGCCACTTTTTGTAAAACAAATCTTTATTTTACCACATGTTTACAAAGACAAAAATATGGAATAATGAAAGGTGACCCTGATCCTAACAGGTGAACACAGTATTGTATTTTACATAGCTCCCTTTGACTCTTAAGATCCCCACACAGAACTTGTGTCAAGTCAACTTTTTGTTCTCACTTGCTTCACACTGCAAATAGAAAATGCCATTGTGATGAACAGCTTGTTGTTCAAATCAAATAAAATGGAAACTGAAGCTGATGCCAAGTGTATATTGTAGCTGCCTGAACTGTCATAAATCAGATAAGACATAAGTCCCACATTCCCAAACAGAAAACAATAAAATATATGCAAACAAAAAATTATATTTACAAAAAAATCTCAAATGTCCATAAAACAACAAAACACATTTACATAAAAAATAGGATTTATAACATGGCTGACATTTTTGTTTTAGTGTTGATTAGTATCTCATTTTTGTTACTTTTCACAACCGTAGCTCATAAATACCACGTCCAAAGAAAGTGAAAACCTCCACAGATTTTAAGATCTGCATCGTTGCAATGAAGCAAAGAATACATTGCATGTAGTTGGTTTCAAAAAAAAAAAAATATTCTCATTGTATTCAAAACTTGTTATGTTTTTGGTAATTTTGCCATGTCTTTCTGGTGAAGAGTAAAGAACCTGCTTGTTTTAATGGAGATATTTATTGTTTTGCATGGAATATTCCATAGTAAGGCATTAAACATATCTACGTAACATTTATTAATTTATTTCAGTATTACTGTCTCTAAAAATAGCTTGAAAAACGTGCATTCTTACTGTGAGTAGTGTCACCTCTCCACAGATCTGACCTGTAACTTGGCCTAAATTCACCACCTGCTGGTCTCCATAGAGAAGCAGGTAAACTAAAGCAACGTTTCCATGGAGTAAAAGCAGGTAGCATACCCTCCACCAACCCTCTAAACCAAGATCAACATTGAGAAATGAATAGATTACTAGCTTGTTGCTTTATTAATCACAATGTACCACTGACTTTGTGCCAACAAGTCGTCAACACTCGGACTTGCACGTCTGTTTGTTGTGCTCATGGGAGTATAATAAGATCTAGAAGATGAACCAAAAATGACGTCATGTTGTGGCCTGTGCTCAAAAAACATTTTTTTCTTCTGCACAACTTCCTGAATACTGGCCTAGAGCTGTCCACTGCATGACAACAGAAACGTGCAGCATGTGATCACTTCTGATCAATCAGAGTGAGAGCTGCTATTACGGAGCTAGTGCAGGCTACGCTAAATCTTACAAACCTAAGAATCCCTCCAAAATCCAAGCTTTGTGAAAGCTTTGGACCCACTTTCAGCTGAACACGGCAGTTTGATTTCCAAAAAAATGCATTGTGCTCTATGGGAGAATTGTTTTTGGGCCGGAGCTCCAGCGAGCTGCAGTACCTACGGACCAGCCACTGCTCAAACTCGCACCAGGACAGAGGGGGGAGTGTTTTATCCACTTATTATTATAGACTCATGGTTGTGTTAAAGACAGCTAGGGCAAATGCTAACCATCATGCAGACCCCTAAAACTAAACTTTTAACACATTTACAACATGCCAAAAATACATTTTAATTGTTTAAACATAATTTCCACCTGAAAAACATACCTGGAGATGTGTTTTGTTTCATTCACACTTAGTAATCCTACATAAACAAATCACCATCTTCAACTCTGAGGTTAAAATGTGCCATTGTACCTAGAGATGTCATTGGGTGTTTAATCCATATAACTTCACCAGGCTAATTACCATCATTTTATCCACCTAATGGCATTCAATAGGAACAGTTCAACTTTGAAGCTATCAGCTATTGTTTTTAAACTGCTTCACCATTAAAATCAAACTATATATAAAAAAAACCAAAAACACTTAAACTTTCTAATGACTTACTCACTATTGGTCCCGCTCCTCGTTTCTGATTGGTTGTTAACTTTATCATTTAGAGGTAGTTTACTCCATTTGATCCTAGGTTTTCAAATGTTCCTATAGTTAAAGACATTGTACCCAATTTTTACCATCTTAAAATTGTGAAAAATAAAACTAGTTCATTATAAACAGTTTGCAGTGGTCCAAAGTTATTCCTCACTTACCGTATGCATGTTGAGCGTGCTACTTAATCACTGTGGTGAGTGCTTCCACAACTTTCAGAGACCAAAGCAGAGTTTTGCTGTCACGAAACAACTAGCATGCCAACCTCAACCTCAAGAGCTGCTTATACAATATATCTGTCAGGTACAAAATCGGGTACAGGGCCTTTAACAATACGCAAAATGTACAAAGATTTACATAGAAAAAATATTAGGATGGCTGTCACAAACAATATCAAATAAGACTAGGGTTGAGTACTACAACTCGAAAAAATACTCAAAAATCTAAAAAATACATTTCAAATTTTCTAATATACTGGTATATATTCACAAAATTTGAGATGTCCACAGCACATAGAGCACATCATTCTGTCCCTTCATTTGAGTGCGCTGTGCTGAGGAGGAGAGACAGACCAGCCACAATATTTAAGACTTTTGGCCTAGTACTTTAAGACACTCTGGTTTATTCTGGGTTTGGACAAAGACCTCAGCTGCTGTTGAGATCGGACTTCTCGGGCATCTCCAGACTCTCGGCCACCTCCCCCAGCTCGTCCAGAAGTTCTGTGAAGGACGGTCTTTTGAAGGACTCCAGCTGAGGAACGAGGAAAGAAGCACATACACAGTAAGTACATATTTCAATTTACCTTCAAAATTTTAAGGTGCTGTACTTGATTTTAAATTTGTCGCAGTGGTCTGAAGTTATTCCTCACTTATTTATGCATTTATGCATAGATTCACAGCTATGAGTTTATAAGTGTGTTTCACAGCTCTTAGTGAAGCGCAGCGTTTCGCCATAACAACAACTAGCATAGAAAGAGCAGCTTCTGATTATAAGGCAATAACTGAATGCAGAGAGCGTGCAACACACTTATTTTTACCTCAATTGCTTATGCAATATATCTACTGTGGCAAATTTTGCACAAATAGTTCATTTTAAACAGTTTGCAGTTGTCCAAAGTTACTCCTCACCTTATTGTTACCTAATTATTCACCACAATAAGTTCATAAGCTCTTTTTACAACTTTCAGAGACTAGATCGGAGTTTGGCTGTGACAATAAAGCTAACAACAACTAGCATGCTAACAGTGCAAAGCATTACTTCTCCATTGGAAGCACTGCGTTCTGTTGTTGAAACTTTGGGCAAGACACTTTACCCAGCTATGAATATGCCATCCGATTCTGAGAGTGAATGAGTAATGACGACTTTAGTTTATAAAGTGACACAATCTTACCAGGCAGCATCTACTGGCGAGGTCGAGGACTTTCTGTGGACAGCCACTCACCAGGTCCTTGAAGGCACTCACATCCAGGCCATAGTCCTGAAGTGACCACACAAAAAACACGCTTCTATTAAAGGAGTCAAACACTATGATCAAATGAGGAGTCTGAGCCATTATTTCAGATTCATGTTTTTTTTTTTTTTTTTTTTTTTTATCATAGTTTAGATTATTATTCTGTGTTTAATGTTGCACCATAACGCCAAAGTAAGTTTCAAGTTTGGGAATTTTGTTCTCAGAAAATGGCAATAAATTTGATTTTGATTCTGATAATGATTTCAACCTGTAGAGACACAAAGAGAAAAGTGTTAGTAGACTTTATTAAATGAGTTTTTTTTGGCACTCAGACTCTGGCAGAAGACATTGCGAGGACGGGAGTGGCCAGTTAGATGATGTTTAGGAGAGGCCTTTTCCCCCGAGCCTGGAACATGGAGGTGGTGGAGGTGAGGCTGAGGAGAGTAAAGGGCCATGCATCTGCAGTGGGGGTTTAAATAGGGCAGTGGGCAGGTAAACTCTGGAGAAGCGGTGAGGTAGATGGTGGCGCAGTTAGTGACATCTAGTGGTGAAATGGAGGTAATGTAAATTCAGCCTGGAAGACCTGAGTGGCACCATTACCCAGCTGCTGTGTTTTTTCACCACTAAAAACATCTTCAGGCTGGCTTTTAATGCATTTTTCATGCTAATAGTTTGTTTAAAATTTTAATATCATGAATTAATGATGTGCATGTTTTACCCTTTTAATTGCACTTCAGAAAATATAAGGCATTTTGGCTGTATAAATATTGCTTGACCTTGACGGCTGTTACTGAAGTCGAACATTCTCATGGATGAAATACAGATTGACATAACCTAATACTATAACAGATTAGGAATATTCAAATATTCATCATGTCTTCTTAATAAAGCGATTTATAGTTTTCATGGGACAAGCACTGTGACCTGTTTATACCTGTGTGCGGGGTAGAATCTCCGGGTCTGCGGGGATCCGGGCCAGGATTTCACACAGAACAATCCCAAAAGAGAACACGTCCACCTGAGACAAACGTGAAAACAAAAGCAAAAGAATGTATGAAAGAAAGTATGAAAGACAAAACATCTTCAAGCCCAAACCACCATTAAAATGAGAAATGAAAAAATGTAATGTCCTGAATTCACTGAGTAGTGAGTTATGATTTAGATAGACCAATAAACAATGTATGCAATGTTCATGGAATGAAAAATAAAGAAACAGCTAACATTTTTTCTATTGGCAAATTAACAGTCAAAATATACTCATTAGTACAATTTGAGTTGTCAAATGGAAAATCAAATACTAATTGATACAAATCTATTGAAACTAGATACTCTCTTGAACAAGTGTCTGTACTTTTCAGAACAGTTTTGGGATAATCTATCAGAACTATTACATGGTGACATAAAGAAAGAACAATTCATTTGTATTGAAAATAATTTTAGATTTTTGTCTCTAGTCTAAAAAATGTATTTGAATTTAACTGAAATCAAGTTTGAAATCTCAGTATTGTGACAACACTAACTCCAATTCAATCCACCCCTGTCTTTGAATGTAAACAGTACCTTTCTGTCATACGGTTCTCCCCGGAGCATCTCGGGGGCCATCCAGAAGGCTGAGCCCACTAGAGAGAGCTTCCTCCCAGGGTCCTTCACCGGCAGTTCCACAACCTCCCGAGCCAGGCCAAAGTCTGTGACCAAAGCCTCACGACCGCGGGACGTCACCCGGATCAGGCAGTTCTGTAAAGACATAGTAACAGTGTCAATGTCAATGCAGGCTGCAGAGGCACGTGTGGACACTAGAGGGCAGGGTAGGTCTGTTCCGATATCGTTTTCTCCTATAGGAGAAATTAGAAAAATTGTGTAGCATTATATCTACAGCCAGCCCTTACACTTCAGGTGAATAAATGTAAATGAGCCTAAAAGTTTCATATTCATTGTTATTTGTCAGTTAGTAAATTGGAAATAATTTAAATAGCATACTTCTTAACATTGGCATTCTAAACATATATTTTTAGCAGACAAACCATTCATTTTCTTCAGCTTGAAACCAGAAATAACGATACTGTGTAGGTATTAATTTTTACATAGCTGTTGCACAAAATAAAAATGATAAAATCATTCAATGTTAGATTATAGAATTCACCAGGGTTTATTTGAGTAATTCAGTATAAATAATGCAGTAATGGGAAGAACCAAGACCAGCCACATGAGTAAAAAAAAAAAGAAAAGAAATTAGCAGTACAGCGTTTTAACCCTAGATTGTGTATAATTGGACATAGCTAACCCGCTAACCACTGTGTTCTAAATAGGAAGTGAGTGTAGGCACGCTTCCGGTCCATCAAATCTGCCTCCAGTTCACTTTCTGTTGAAAAATCGTGGTCCCTTGCTCCATAACTGCAGCTGTCAGACTCGTCAATATAGTCTTAAAATGTTTTTTTTAATCTGTGCTACATTATCTTTATGGTTTTATTTGGATATTTTGTCAATAAATCAAAATATGAACATTAATAACAGACCAATGAGGTGGCTTATTTCCCTGAAGTCGCTCCACATTAGCGACAGGTTTGATTGACAGCGCTGCTAAGCACCACTCCACAAAAATTACGAAATCAGTTTGATAATAGCAATAGCAATTTTCATGTTCATGCAAAATTATCAATAAGTTAGTAGCTTAGTATGAAATGACTCACAAAATGTCTTGATATAAATTATCATTCTCTCCATCTCTCTACATGTATATATATATATATATATATATATATATATATATATATATATATATATATATATACATACATATATATATATATATATATATATATATATATATATTATATATATATATATATATATATAATATATATATACACACATATATATATATATATATATATATATATATATATATACACATATATATATATACATATATATACATATATACATATATACACACATATATACATATGTATGTATACATAGAGTGAAAGAGAGAGATAGATAGATGCATAGATAATAGATATATAGATATGTATAGATAAACTATGCAAATGAGCGATGATGTCATCTCTAGAACCCTAATACACGAGGTCGTCGTGGAGATGTGTGATGTCATCACACATGTGATGATGTCAGACTTTAGAATCAGAGCTTTTGTTATAAAGTCGCTCACAGATTCAGCTCATTACTTCTCTGACACCGATGGATACACTCGCACAAAACAATCGCTCTACAACTTTCACTATGAAGCCTTGGTACCTGTACACGTCTGAGGACGACGTCCACCTCTACGACCAGGACTTCAGCCTGGAGGCTCTGCTCTGTCCAACACCATCAGGACATGAGCAAGAGCCAGAGGAGACCCACCTGGAGTCTGCCACCATCCAGGACTCCTCGACCCCCGAGGAGAGAGGTCCGGCCCAGGCACCCCTGGACGAGGTACCCCTGGACGAGGTACCCTTGGACGAGGTACCCCTGGACGAGGTACACCTGAACGAGGTACCCCTGGACGAGGTACAAGGTACTCAGGACAAGGTACCCCTGCACGAGGTACTCTTAGACGAGGTACCACTGGACAAGGCACCCCTGCACGAGGTACCCCTGGAGGAGAGCGCTCTGGTGAAGGCGCTCCGCCAAGAGTTAGAGCGAACGAGGGCCGAGCTCACACATCAGGTCCAAATTAATCAAACACTGGACCTGAGGCTCCAGGCTCAAGAGAGGATCAACCAACAGCAAGACCAGGAGATCCAAACTCTCACTGAGGCCGTCCAGAACAAGGACCACGAACTGCAACATGAGAAAGAAGAACATCGGCAGAGAAGAATCAAGCATCTCCAGTCACTGCAGGAGATGATGGGGGTGAAAAAGGAGCTCCACAAAATAAAAAACGGCACAATAAGAACAAACGTGGCAGACGTGGAGTTTCGAAAAGTCAAGGCTTTGCTCCAGGAGAAAGAAAAGGAGATGGTGGCCCACATCAGTGCCCCACAAACAGATAAGGAACCTGTACATCAGCACAGGACACGAAAAACAAGCAGCTGAAACAGGAGCTCCACAACACCCAAAACCTGACAGCAAAAATGGAGCTGGAGCTGCATAAAACCAAAGACATGCTCCAGGAGAAGAAACAAGAAGAGCTGGAGAGTGTCACCAGTTTCCAACAAATCAGATTTTCTCTCTTTTCCACAGTGCACTGAGGGACAGAACTCAACTCACTCAAGAACTGGCCTCTGCTCAAACAAACATGGAAGAGATGAGCAGGACACTTGAACAACAGGACTTGGAGATCCAAAATCTCACTGAGGCCGTCCAAAGAAGGACCTAGAACTGGAACATGAGAAAGAGGAGCATCGGCAAAGAAGAATCAAACATCTCACGTCACTGAAGGAGATGATGGAGGTGAAGAAGGAGCTCCACAAAATCAAAAAATGCACAATAAAAATAAATGTGGCTCACACAACATCAGTCAGCGAGGAGCAGAGAGAAGGGCCCCCGGTGTTACCACTGCTAAGCTCCAGAGATGACCTTTGACCCCTGTATTAACAAAAAATAAAACTCAAAAAAACTATTTTAAATATTTGTTATTCGTGTTTTATTGTTTTAAAGTCCAAACCTGACTCACCTGCAGCCGCACAACTGTCACTATTATGAAGGATTTTGGTGAAATCTGAAGTAAAAATTCAAAAAATACACAAGTAAAAGTATTAAAGTACCTGTTTAAAAGTGACTTAAAGATGAAAAAGTAAAAGTGTTTAGCTGTTTTCAGATTTTGAAATCTTATAAAACTTCAGATTTACTGATTTTGATAAAGATTTGAGCTGAATTTTGTTCAACAGAAACAACTGAATCAATATTTTTTTATCTGTATATTTTTGTTTGCTCAAATTATGAACGTGTCAAAAATAAAATCTCAAACTTTTCAGCAGGTCAGACAATAATTAAAGAAATATTTCCAATTCAAAAATGTCATTGAGTAGAAAGTACAGACACCTAAAAAACACTTTTACGTGGAATTTCTGCTCTTTAAATCAATCAGGTTTCTAAGTAGTCGTAAGTAGTAGTAGTAGTAGTAGTACTAGTAGTAGTAGTACTAGTAGTAGCAGTAGTAATAGTAGTAGTAGTCGTAGTCGTAGTAGTCGTAGTAGTAATAGTATTGGTTTTATGAGCTTTCAAACTCTAGACGTCACACCGTCGCCGTGAGCCAAGACATTTTTGTGAGGTTGTGGTTTTGAAGTTTAGCAGCTCAGCCGCACAGGCAGGATTCTTTACATCAGATTTTATTTATTTTTAATTTTTCATCAAAATGTTGCATTGATGATGGTCGAGTCTGACGCTGCACAAAGCTTCTTCAGCACATCCCAAAGATTCTCACTGGGGTTAAGGTCTGGACTCTGTGGTACTGAGGTAAATCCTGTAAATATGTGGAAAATATTACACAATGATTTAGGAAACAAAAAAGCACATTTTTCAAATCTGCTTTTTATCAATTGGACACATACACACACACACACACACACACATGCACGCACATAAACACACACACACACCACACACACACACACACACACACACACACACACACACACACACACACACATACACATGCACGCACACAAACACACACCACCCTCATACACACACACACACCACACACACATGCACGCACACATACAACACACACACACACACACACACCCTCATACACGCACACACACCACACACACATGCACGCACATAAACACACACACACCCACATACACACACACATACACACATGCACGCACATAAACACACGCACATATACACCACACACACACACCACACACATGCACATAAACACACACACATACACACACATGCACGCACATAAACACACCCACACACACACACACACACACGCAAGCACATAAACACACACACCCACCCACACACACACACGCATGCACATAAACAGACACACCCACACACACACACATGCACGCACATAAACACACACACCCACACACACACCACACACACATGCACGCACATAAACACACACACACACACACACATGCATGCACATAAACACACACACACACCCCGACATACACACACACACACACGCACATAAACACACACACACCCACCTACACACGCACATGCACACACACACCACACACACACACACACACACACACCCACCTACACACACACACACACACACACACCAGTGTACACAGACACTGTGGGCAGGATGGGTTAAGTGTCTTGCCCAAGAACACAGTTGCAGTATTCATCTGTGGGAGCCTGAATAGTTAAAATGTGAAACTGCCAATTTTGTACTTACACCAATGGCAGCAATACAGTCTGGTAAATAATTTAAGTCAAGTGTTTAAAAAGAGATTATTATGCATATATATTTTTTTTTTACTTTCTATCATGTTATAATTTTGTTTCTTCATCAAAAACATGCCTGAAGAATTTTACATGTCATCCATGCATGTTTCAGTAATTTATCTCTCCCTATTCGAACTCTCTTTATGGTTAGCTGTAAGATTCTACCCAACGCTCCGCCCCTAAGTCACCCATGCTCTGACACGACAGTTCTCCATAAATACACAAAAACATGGCAGAAAACTGTACATAGCAACTTGACAAACTTGATGTGATGTGCAGTAGTTTTATTAGCGGGATGAGCGCTGATTGTGCTGTCATAGCGCTCTGAAGGGGAAGTGATTTAGCACAGAGAGCAAAGGGAGGAGAGACTCCGAGTGTCAAAAATGAAAGTGTCCTTTCATTGTAACCTATATGTAAGCTGCCTTTTGGAGGAATACTGTAAAATGTAGATCCAGTTATCGTAGAAATAGTCTAGGCAAATAGAACCGAGTTGACAGACAGGCCACGGGCACAGAGCTGGAGGAGTGATGAGTCTACAGCAGTTGTGTAACAGCAGTGGGTGGCCGCTCCAGTGACAAGGCTAAACCACACGGAATCCATTTAATTAAACTAATTTCAAAGCTACCAGTCCTTTATGCAAGTGTACAGGAATATTCCACAGTAGGGATATAACGCCTACGAAATATGTTTTTTTTATTGACACAGTGTTTTATTGACTGCGTTCATACTGGTTTGAGCCCTGTTCTAGTTCTGGTCTAATCCATACACCATATATCCATACTATACCTGGAGTTGTGTTTTGTTTCTACATCTCCAAAGCTCAAGATGTTCTGTTCCACCTTGTGATGGCATGAAGCGGTAGTTTTCAAGTTAACACCTGCCTTTTTTCTTTAGTTCAGTAGAGATTGGCAATTCCAGGGTTGAAATTATCCAAATGATTTTAGTGAAGGTGTATGGAGTTTAAAAACACAGTGGAGCACTTCCTGTATTGCCATGTGACATCACCATCATCAAGGTGGAGCAGAGTGTTTGGGAGAAGAACACTGTGTTTGTGTGTTAAACGTGTGAATGAAAAAAAAAAAAAAACAGGCATGTTTGTGAGGAGATAAAAAACCTTATAATAGATCAGGAAATAGTGTAATATGGGCCTGTTAAAACAAATGTGTGATCTAAGAATAATGGTCTGACTTTTTTGCAATAAATTCTCCAGTATTACACTGACTTCATATGTCAATTTATGAAATGCATTAAGTCTTTTTTTTTTTTTTTTAATCATTTTGTGTGTCCTTTCCTAAGTAAAAGGTAACAGCTGCTCACCAAACCATGTCAAGGTTAAAGCAACCTATTTTTGAACACACACCACTGACCTCATATGTGTTTATATTGCGCCATTTTGTGATGTATGTTACAATTTTGTTCCCTCATCAAAAACATAGATGGAGTTGTATTTTCATTCACAGATGTACAAACCCTGCAAATTTAGGCTGAGTTCTTCGCTCAAACTGTGAACACCCACACTGTTCCACCTTGTGATGTCATGTGGTTATACACGAAGTACTCCACTGTGTGAACAAAAGGGAAAACTGTTAACTTGAAAACTACCACTTCATGACATCACAAGGTAGAACAGAGCATTTTGAGCTTTGGAGATGTAGACAGAGTAATAATAAAGACTTACTCAAATACAGTATGTGTGAATGAAACAAAACACGACTCCAGGTATGAGGAGGTAACAGCATTATAATATGGCTTAAAGCTCACAAGAGTCAATTTTGTGTAATATATAACCTTTAACAATCAATAACATTCCTTGATTTAGATGGCTTACAGGTATAAAGTTCAAGTGTAAAATGTAGTTTATGGCATCTGTAAGTTGTTCCACTTTAAAAAAAAAAAAAGCATAAATGTCTTTTCTGTCAGCACAAACACAATTTTAAGTACTACTTTTCACTGTTTGTAGTGGTGGTGGTATTAGTGAGTTAAATGATTGAGTGGGTGGTTTTAAGTCCACGCAATTGGAAAAAAAACAAAAGTAACACAGCAAGTTTGTGAATCCAATTCCATAACTAAAAATAATCACATTTATTGTTTCTCTCAAAATATTATCGCAACCTCTTTGTAAAAGTAGGTAGCACGAGCTAAGTTCAAGTTTTGCATAGATTTAAAGTTAGGGCTAGATCCTTTCTTGCTGTTGTTGTTTGCATGTTGCTTTATTTAGAGTTCTTTTGCAGTGGTTTGGTGACATTCATTCATCTGGATCATATTGCAGTAGCGGCAGAAGCCTTTTCCACTGTGGCCTGTCATTAGAGGATCTCCAGGGAAAATCTACACACTTTAATTAAATGGGCCTTAACTTTTTCCAAAATCTTAAGTCCCCATACAAACCACTCACTCCCAAACAATAGCTGCTTATTGTGTAAGAATTAGGATTAAAATGCCGTACTTAGTTTTTGCAATCGGTATGGCATAATGGTGAACTATAGCTTTAGAAAGCAGGCTGTATTTTCCATTTTGTTCTTTAAAGTGGCTGATTGTTTCCATGTGTTTGAGCAAAATTTGTTTTACGTCATCATTGTATTGTATTGTGTGCAGCTCTTGAGGTCAAAATAACACACCTGTGTGCTGTCTGTGTGTTCATTGTCCAAGAATCAGGAAGGATGCTGTTGGCATGCAAGTTACTAATCAGATCTGTGGAGAGACGACCCTGCTCACAGTAAGAAAGCGTGTTTTCATGATCTTTTTTTATCAATAAAAATACCCATAATATAATAAATGTAAGATGGATCAGAATATCTGTTCTGTCGGGCCTAGGACCACTGTAAAAGCTATGAGTATGCCAGGACTGGTTTAAAACACTATACTACACTTCTCTCTGTGCACAGCAGCGCTCGGCAGCGCCTGGTAACCTCACCGTTGGCATCACTACTTCCTATCCAATTTTCTCTCTATGAGGTTTTTGTAGAGTCATGCTAAAATGAATCAGTATTTAAAGATCAGGTCTGCGTAATCCCTCAGTCGTCCAGGTCTAATCCATAGTAAAAGTATAAGTTAAATCTGTCAACTGGACAAAAAGTTGTACGACTAACCACTTCTTTGAAGATAGTGAGGTACAGATCTTATCCAGAGAAAAGAAATGCTTTGAGAGGGGAGTTAAAGAAGCTATTTTTGTTAGGAAAGGCAATCCTTCCTTAAACAGGAATGGGGGCCTGAGACATAATTTCTCCCCCATCTATAAACCCATCCTCGGACCCAGAGCAAACAAAGAAAACAAAGAGAACAATTGAGCGAGTAGGGCTATTAAATGTTGAATGTAGGCCATTAAGGCTGAAACTCTAAACAAACTGTAATCAATTAGTTGTTTCCACAAACTGAAGTATTCTACATATAAAACATATGTAGAATTTTAATTAATTTGAATTTAAGAGGTTGTTTATTTTATGTTTTCTGATTTTAATAAAAGTGATTGTTAGCTTTGAGACGCAGCGATCTAGCCAGCATGCTACTGTGCACAGAGCCTATTGCTTACTTCTGTTATACAACGGTGCTGTATGTGAGTTAAATGTGAGTTATATTGTTTATAGTTCGAAGAAATAGATTTATTTGTAAGGGATTGGCTCCACAAACAGACCTTATTAAACCTGTACTTTTAAATCCTTTCAATGGACAACAGTCATATCTTTGGGCTTGTATAATGGTACCACTTCCTGAACCACCACTTACTGAAAGAAAAGACATTGAACTTTGTGTCAGTTTTTGTTTCATGTGGAATACAGATATATTAACCATAAATCAGGTCAACAAATCAGCAATCAGTAACAGTAAATTGCACCATAGAATTTTGCCCAATCCTCCAGCTCAATCAATAACTAACCTGTACAATTTTGTAATGCCTTTTTTTTTCCCCCCTAAGAGCATCGCCAAAACACACTTAATTAATATCACTGCACTAATTACACTAAACACAAATTAGGATGAGAAACACGGTGTTATTGTCCATCTGTATGAATGCACTGTTGCATCATGGGAACTGTTAGTGTATAGCTGCACGTTGTCATTGTATTTCTGTATGCAGGGGCCAGGTGGAGCCAAGCCAAAGTCTGAACAGGAAGTTAAATGAAGTAGTATACCACGTAAACATTATTTATACAATTTAGTGAATTTGTTATGCAATACTAAAACTATTCATTAAATGTGCTGTACCTGATTTCTACGTCTCACAAATGTGAAAAATATAACTAGTTCATTTTAAACTGTTTGCAGCGGTCCAAACTTATTCCTCACTCACCTTTTGCATTCAGAGCATACTAATTATTCATTGTGACGAGTGTCTAGTAAGCTACCGACAACTAGCATGCTAACACACGCTTCCTGATTGTCGGAGAATGCAAGGGAAAAAGTGCTTAATTCAATGAAGAGAGTAAACAGAAAACATATTTTGACCTCAAGAGCTACTTATACAGTATATCTGTACTGGGGCAAGACACATTTTGCTCAAATACATGAAAAAAAAAAACAAAAAAAAAAAAAAAAATCGGAACAGAGCCTTTTAAATACTTTGCAGGGGTCCAAAGTGATTCCTCACTTACCTTATGCATTCCAACCTAATTATTCATGGTCAACATGGTAAAGCTAACAACTACTACCTAACAACAACTACCATGCTAACAGTGTGCACTTCCTGCAGGCAGCACACTCAATCCACAAGCCTACGTCACCTAGACAAATTCAGGATACAAAGCAATACTCTACAACTTCACAAACCTGGAGCGATGTGCAGTATTTTAAATGGCAGAATGCACGCTGCTAGTGTTGTGATGTCGCTCTGAAAGGGAAGTGACTTAGGAAGGGATCAGTCAGAGCGTCAAAAACGAAAGTGAAACTTGTTAAAGATAAACAGTAAAAGGTAACATGACAATCTAAATATGTTATGTGTTAATTAATACTCCGATAGCCATTTTATACATTGGGCCTTTAGTTGAGGTGTTTCGACAGTAAGTCCTAGTCCTAGTTCTGGTTTACTCCTAGTCAGGGTTATAAAAAAAAATCAAGCTATACCCAGATATAAATGAACACTAAACTAGAATCAAAACTAAATGCTCATTTGAACAAGTATCAAATAAAAAACTAAATCACATAATAATACAGTATAGTACATAGTGTGCTGCTGGTGGTGAAAATGGGGACTGATTGGCAATATAGTGTCTTGAAAATAAGAGATTAAAGATTACTCAAACATGTCCGAATCACTTCAAAAACAACTTAGAGAAGGTAAATGAGGAGGGGAAACAACTACAACATGGTTGAAAGCTCTGTTTAAGTTGATTTTATAGAATAGTTCTGCTTTAGTAGTTTTTTAATGATCTTTAGCAGAACTAGCATAATGGTAATTCTAAAGAAACTACTATTATTTTGAATGGATATTAGATTATATTGTATAAAAAGTGTTTTTGTTGTCATTGTGGCATTGAAATCGGACTCGTATTACATCATCATTATTTAGTATCAAAATCTATTTTAATATTGTGAAAAGGCTAATTGTGACTAAGCCTGGGCTCTGTATGCCGTGTAGCAGTGGCCACAGTAATACTTTATAATTAAAAGCAATAAGAGGAACGAGGTTTGTTCCACTTTGGTATTTGTACAGCATCAGTTTAGTCTTGGTTTCGTCGAGCTTTGGTCCTGGTTTAACCCTTGTTTAGTCATGCATTTCTTTTCTCAGAGTGTCATCTTGTTTACTGGTTGACTGCATTTCTGGCCATAAACAGGTTTTGCAACATAGTACTTGGAGCCCTTACCTTTTGCTGTATTGTAGTGAGTATTTTGGGTTTGAGTATTTGGTGGTTGCCGGGTTCCCCAAAGGCAGAGGGCAGTAATGCAGAGGCGCAGTGTGCACAGTGACTGCTCTTTTGTCATGCACAGGTCTCAGAGCAGAGAGAATGGAGAGTGTTGGTGGCATTTCATGTTAATGGGTAACAGACGTCACCCAATGGGACCTACGCTAATTTATGAAATGATTCAGTACAGCCGGTTCTCTCATTTGTGTGTTTTTGTGCCTTGCGTCTGTTTTTATGCCAATGTCTTTTGTATTTTATTATATTTGAACATAAATTTGATGAGACCAGGTAAAGCTAACTGGAAGTATTGCGTTGTATGAAGCGCTGTTACACACTTAAGCAAGTTACACTTTGAGCTTTTTTTTTTCAATCTGAGCAGCAAGAACTGATGACAGAGAGCTGTTAAACAAGTCCCTCTTAACAAACAAAACAAGTCCCATCCCAAATAACATTAAAGAATCTGTATGCAAGAACTAAAAGCATTTGACATAATGCCAAGTGGTTTATGCTATAATTTGGTATTTTGCTTCTCAAAACAATTACCCACTTAGAAAGCAGAATTAGGCTACGTTCACACTGCACGGTATATGGCCTAATTCGGATTTTTTGTTTGTATCCAATGTTTTTATGTAGTCGTTCACATTACAACAAAAATACGACTGTTACCTAACCATAATGTGAATAGAATACGGCTGCAAAGTGACCCGCATGCGCACACCAGAACACAACAAAACACACCAGAACACAACAAAACACACCTGAACTCAACAAAACACAACTGAACTCAACAAAACTCAACAAAACTCAACAAAACTCAACAAAACACATGATGCATTGTGTTTGCGAAAGTAAATATGGCCCCAATTAGTCTCAGTCCTGGTGCATTTGTTTCAAGTTATTTGAGCAAAATGAGCCACATTTACTTAAATCGAGTGGTTTTGAGAAGCATATCAAGAAGGAAGCGGGAAAGATTGTGGTTGTGTCAGTCTGTGGGGCCCTTTCTGCCAGGTCCATTTGGAGGGGCGTGTGGGGGAGGAGTCAGAGCCGTGGGACACTGATGTGAGCCGCTTCACTGACACAGACTTTTTTTAATAACTTTGAGATGAGCAGGACATGAATGAGCATTCAGACTGCACTCATATTGGATACATATGGGATTTATGACACATACGACTGAGGACTAGGTTAATTTGGAAAAAAAAAAACTGGGCTTGAGCTGTTCACACTGACATGAAAACATCAGATACAGGTCACATATGGATAAAGAAAAATATGATTTGGCCTGCAGAGTGAACATAACCACAGTCTCACATTTGGATTGCAAGTTCCAGTTGGTTGAAACCTAAAAGGACTCGCTCAGATCTGAATCATCATTACCTAAACCCAGCACCTGCAGCCAATCATGAATCAGTGCTAGTGCAGCCTCTGGAATTCTGGAGGTTCTGAGCTTTCACATGAGTCATGAGTCTTTAAAGTCACGAGCTAGCATTACAGTTTTTCAGTTATTGACAATCACCTTTTTAGGTGAAATTTACCCAATAGGACCATAGTTTTCATTTTACATGATGATTTTTTTTTTTTTTGCACACATCAATATTTAAAACATGGGGTGACTAGTTACAAGAGAGAAAGGAACAGTAAGAGGATAAAGGAAATATGGGATGCAAGGCAGAGGTTTGTAGAGGAGATGCAACTGTAAATGTCATAATGATGATGGCAATGGAAAAAAAAAAAAAAAAACAACTTCAAAATAAACATACAAAATAATATATCATACATACATGCATGCGTCCATAGAACACTAAATAATCAATAATTATGTTCTACTGACTAACCCATGGATCCCCTGGCAAAGCCGATGCCTGTCAGAGCCAGACCCACCCACAATATACCCATTGTGTCACCATGATGTCCCAGAAAAGTACCAATAACTCCCATGCAGCCCTACTTCTACTTGAGTATATTATTTTCTTGTCTTGTTTTGGAGCAACAGTATGAGGCATGTACCTTGGAATTGAGGTCTCGGTGGTAGATGTTCTTGTAGTGGAGGTAGATCATTCCTCTGCTTATGTCACAGGCCAGGTCCACCTTCTCCCTCCAGCACAGAGGCACGTCCTTACGGGCCAGCAGCTCCTCCAGGCAGCCTCCGTTCACATACTGGAACACAACAAAATACAGCAATCGTACACATTTGAATTATAGGTTTTGTTGGAAATGAAATTCAGTTATGAGAGTCTTTTTTTTTAATTTTATTGTCATTATTTTCCCACATTTATGTGAACAGTTCTTACAACTGTTTTATAAGAGGATTTTGGTGCATTTTTAAGGTTTTTAGCAGCACATAACATCTCAATGGAAGCCTACAGTTCTATGGAGATGCATGTTGTTTTTCCAATCTGTACACTACATTAAGACTTTTGAGTTGTTCCTTTTTATGTTGCTATAATAATAATCATAATAATCATAACAAATTATATATATATATTTCCATCTAATCTAAGATCTAAGAGAAATTAAGAGATTAGTGCAGCTTTAAATGAAAACACAACCACAAGATGACCACGGTAATTTCAAAGGTTCAGGATCACACGCAGAACCAATTTTCCTGTTATATTTAGTTGTGTAAAAATGCAGAGAAAACCAATTCTGCACTTTATGTTACTGGTGGCTAGGTTGTATTTCACAGTGTATAGTCAAGTAGTGAACCACCTTACCATGTGGTGTGTGGACCATGAAAATGCAATAGTGTGAAAATCACCTCAAGGATTGGATACAGCTTGTCCTCTTTGACGCAGATGCCCAGATACCTGCAGAAATGAGAAGATGTAGAATATAGATTGGTCAGAGCTTGTATACATTTACCTCTACAGTGAAGAAATGTAGTTTTTACCATAAAAAGACAGCAGTAGACAAAATGCAAATTACTTTTAGTTATAGCCCAATTTATTTATGTATGGAAAAAAAAAATGGGGCTAGCTTCAAAGTGGACAGGACTGATTCTCTCCATAGAAGATAATTGGTTGCATATAATATATTATATTTTCTTAGCATGCAATTGCCCACTGCCTTGCTAGTCCCATTGTGCTGCGTTACTTTTCACGGCTTCTAACACTCCACCTCAGCAGAGCCCCCTACCCTCTGCTCCTGCTCCTCTCTGCTCTGACCTTGTTAAATGGCTGATGCAGAGTGCTTAGACAAACACTGTGTCTGCTTAAATTCACTCTTATTAAAAAAGTACTTGGTCTAGTGACAGCGATGACTCAATGGTATTCAATACGGCTAGATATTTCAAAACCCATAAATGCAGTTATGCTGTCAGTAAAAATCTGATAACCCAATAATTGATTCTTTCTCATTGTTCTTTTTTAGATTAATTAAACTACTCACATCAGAGTTATCACAGTTTACATGACTTTCCAATAATCTGGTAACTCCACAAATGAGGTAATGATGAGTGTGCATGTAAACAGCCATTGTTGCATTAATGAAACTAATTAATGGAACTTTTGGTCATAAAAATAACGTTTCCATTCAAACTGGGCTCTAATCAAACCAATTTCTATAATAAATATTTTAAAACAACATTATAAATGCATTAATGAAACTAATTAATGGAACTTTTAGATTTTTAATGTTTCCATTCTAATCAGACCAGTTTTTGTAATAAATATTTTAAAACAACAAAATAATAAATACAATTTGCTACAAGTTCATGTTTTTGGTGTCTATGAATAAAATCATGTCATGTCAAATAGTTAATACAGTGCTTAGTATGTAAATTCATATTTACAGGAATACTTGCAGACAGGATGAACAGGCAGGGGGATCAGGAAAAAAGCGACATAAACCTGCCTACTATTTAAACAGCAGACTCCAAAATTGAAACTTCACTGATTTTATATCAACCCAAACAACTGTGTAGTCCCAGAGCCTTCACTGCTCATGTTACAGGCTGTTCTCAGGTTTAGTCACAGGCTGTTCTAGGAATTAGTTCTTTTATTTGACTGGATATGTCTGAAACAGTTGTGTCTATCTGATGACAGGGCTCAAACTGTCACATGTCACAATACATGAGTGCCACATTGGGGTCTTCAGTTATGTGAGAAGTGGAGGAGCTGTGCCTGTGATGCTGAGGTGGACCAGTCTGAGGGACATCTAAGAGATCTCCTCACAGCTCCTCATGAAAGACCTGCAGGTCAAACTTATCCCTAATGCCTGTGGTGACTGAGGAGAGGGGCTGGGCACAGTGGTATCTCTCTGGGATAGTCTGTGCGGTGTTGGTTCTGCAGGTGTTGAATGTGTGTTTGTCCATTCTATTGGAAAGTTATGGTATTTTGAAAAATTCTATCGCCATTGATAGCATCTGGGAAAATTTCCTGGATCCATGGTGGCTGAAAATTGAGAGAAACTGGAATCAAATTTACCCCTGAGTTAAGAGCTGTTTAACCTCTGCCATGCATTTGAATTTAGAATTTTTCATCAAATTTTGAATGGAAATTTGAATCTGGAAATATTTGAGGTGGAATATAAGGGCAAACATTATTAAGCTACATTTCTTCCTAAGTTTAAGTAGCATAACAATATAATTTTAAATTCTTGACAAACATTCATCTTGACTAATCTGCATTTTGTAGAATAGATTTTGTGGTTTACCTGACGATGTTTGGGTGGGAGAGTTTCTGCAGCAGGCTGATCTCCCGTACGATGCTGTCCTGGTCCACATCGTTCTTATAGATCTTCACCACCATCACTTTACAACTGGTGCTGTGTATCACCTGGAACAAACAGGAAGAGGAATCAAGAGTAAGGTACAACACTTTACAACTGGTGCTGTGTATCACCTGGAACAAATCATAATACATAATTTTAATACTATTATTAGCACCAACTTTTCTACTAGAGAGTCAGGCCACCTGCTTGTCTTTTATTTTACCTGCAATGTAAAAATATACATGCTTACTGTGGGTGGTCTCACTTCTCCACAAATCCAATCTGTAACTGTATAGTATGTGTAGTGGTACCAGTAAGATGAATTCTCATGATATTAGTTCACAGACTTACAAGAATCCATCTGGCCCAGGTCCCAACCAATCAGAAGGTAGCACCGTGCATCTACTATATCCCAGCAAAAATACTAGACATGCTACTTTTTCCAAAACGAGTACCTCCTTTTGAATACTTGCCAACAGATTTACAGTGGTAAATCTAATTAAAATTTTTGACTGGACTATAACAAAAATTTGATTCATTGGCTTGTTCCAAAGTTAGAGTCAGATATTATAATGGTGAGGGAAAGCAACAATGACCTCTTGGAACATGCAAACAATGAGCCATTACATGAATTAATATTATGACAGCCAGCACTATACCCCAATTAAACCCATTATCTCCCAATATTTAACTATAAACAACCAGCCGTTTCTACCCTCCTCCCATCAAAGACAGTTCCTTGCACATCTTTTATCTTTGCTCCCCCCAATTTGGTTATGCAATTTATTCAGCTGCAGAGGTCAGAGATCACCAAAGCTGGTGGGCCAATCACGGCACGGCAAGAATGTCCCAATTAGTGTCCCGAACAAGAGCGGTCTTTATACAGAGGATATGTGGGAGGGAGACAACAGAGGGACAGAGTTGTGGGAGGGGGCAGCCCGGGAATAACCAGCTCATGTATTTCATCATTCTGTTTATCTGCAGTGCTATTCTATTTATGGACTTTTATGAGCACATTTGCACCCAAGTTGGTAAACATCTCAACCGTTTATGAAGTTTGAACTTCATAACGTGATAACAGTTCATAGTTCTCCTCCATTGACTAAAATAGTGTGTGGATGCAAAACAACTTTCTCCAGCTAAACTCAGACAAGACTGAAGTCATAGACTTTGGCCCACAGAAACAGAGAATAAGTCAGCAGTTACCACCAGTCTCTCTCTCTAAAACCTCAAATCAGGCTAGAAATGTAGGGTTAATAATGGACTCAGATTTGAACTTTAAGAGCCACATCAAGTGAATGGTAAGACAGCTGCAGTACATCCAGAACACTGCTGGTCGAGTCCTGACTACAACCAGGAAGTCCGAGCATATGCATCCTGTGTGTCCTGTGCTCAGGTCTCTGCACTGGCTCCTGTGGCTCAGAGAACAGACTTTAAAGCAGCTCTGCTTGTGAACAAGTTTCCCCGTGGCCTAGCACCAAAGTACATCTCCGACATGTTAGTGCCATATGAACCATCTCACACTCTGAGGACTTCAAGGACCGGCCTCCTGCTGGTGCCCAGAGTCAGGACTAAACATGGGGAATCCGTGTTTCAGTTTTATGCAGCTAAAACCTGGAACAGTCTCCCTGAAGATATGAGACAGGCCTCTACTGTGACAATATTTAAATCCAAAGTGGTTCTGTTTAGCTGTGCATATGACTGAAAGGTTTTTATTCTGCACTCTCTTAATGCCTTTCTTATTCTGTAAAGCACTTTGAATTATTTTGTGCACACATAAACTTGTCTTGAATTCAAAAATCTGGACAGTAAGATTTTTTTAAATGTTGTGTTGGCATTTTAAAATAACAATGTGTGTACCTAAATACTTAATATCAGAAAAATCAGAGATTGCTTCAGGTTTTTGAAGTGTTTTTGGACATATGAGCTTTGAATTTTATGTTATACAAGTTCATTTAAAATATTGTGTACATATGGAAAACAATAATTCAGCCTATGGCCCATAAAAAAAAAAAAGGGAAAAAAAATTAGCTTTACAATACAAGCAAGCAATTTAAGTGCTGAAATAACTTAAAATACTAATGAAAGTGTATGGATTTTTAGAAAAAGACTTGCATTTTGAGGTAAAAAAAAAAAAAAAATAAATAAAAAAAAAATAATATATATATAATAATATATAATATATATATATATATACATATATATATATATATACATATATACATATATATATATATATATATATATACATACATATATATATCTATATATATACATATATATATACATATATATATATATACATATATATACATATATATATATATACATATATATACATATATATATATATATATACATATATATATATATATATACATATATATATATATATATATATATATATATATATATATATATATATATATATATATATATATAT